>VXAA01003886.1:475263-502128 GCA_013399115.1 Anseranas semipalmata | reverse complement strand
TTATGTATATATATTATATATACATGTTATATGTATATTATATATAAATATATAGTATATATATTCTTTATATGTAATTTATATAAAACTTATATATATATAATAAATATATAATTAATATATATACACACTTGTACTTTGGTATTCAGTGAGTGCACAAAGGCCCTGAGCGTATATAACTATTGCTTACATCTAGAACAAGTTTCAAAGTGAAAAGCAAATAACCCCTCAGCTGATCACTCGGAGCCAAAAAATTCCTCCTCCCAGCAGAAAAATTAATTGCAAAAAGCCAATACTCTATGTAAAATTGAAAAAGATCTCATTAAAGACAAGGATGAGCTAAGAGAATTACATCCACACACTGACATCTATACAAAGCCACTGTATTGAAAGCATGGGGCCAACATACACCGTCTACCAAAAAAGTCTTGAGAAAGAGAGCAAAAGTAGTTCACATATTGCTACATGGCTTGTTAACAAAGGCAGCCCTCAGAAAGCTGGAGTTCTGTCCAAACGAAGCGAATAGAAAGGATCGTGAACTCCTGCAAATCAAAACCTAAATACACAGTGAAGCAGATGAAAATAATTTTTGAGCCACAATTGTTAAAATGTATCAGCAATAAATCTACTTGGAAGTAGAACAGGAGCAGAAAGCCTCTTGAAGATTACAGAGAGTCAATTGATTATAATGTAAAAGCAGAAACCTATGAAGAGGAGATACATTATTCTTTGCATTGCTGTTCAATCTGGGAGAAGCTGGAAAGATTCCCATATAAAATATTATATTATATATATATTTAGGTATTAAATGAGGGACTCGGAGTATCTACCTGAAATTGAAGTGACCATAGAATAGGTTATGGAACAAATTGACAAAATGAACTTAAATTGCCAAGACCAGATGGTATTCACCCAGGAGCTCTAAAGGAACTCAAGGATGAAATAACTGAATTACCAAGGATAGTGTGCTCTCATTGCATTGGTACCTGAAGAAGATGACAAATGTGACATCATTTTTTAAAGAACAGTTTCAAAGAAACTGCAGGCCTCTTGGCTTGAAGTTTGTAGCAGACAAGTTAGTGGCAACTTCAATAAATAAATAAAAAAAAAAACAATAAGAATCTGAATGATCAACTCAGGGAGTCAACATTGCTTTTAAGACAAGCCATGCCTTGCAAACCTGTATTTTGAAGAGGGCAAGGAACAATATGGATAAGAGTGATATCTATTTGGATTTTGCAAAAGGCTACCTTATTAAAGGGGCAGAAACAAGCACCAATAACATAAAAGATGAAGGCGTGAGCAATGATAAGTAATCGGTTGAAGGAAGCAGAAGCTTGAAGTGGTTAGTTCTTGCTGGCCACTCATTTGACCCAGACTCATGCTGGTTCTCATTCTGGTGAAGGACCTGAGAGGGGCTGAACAATGCAGTGAGAAAATAACTTAGTATTTACAGAATGAGCAGGCTGAGGAAGGGCCAACAGAAAAACAGCAGAATCAGAGAGCTGAGTGTCTGGACAGTAAGAGAGCATGGGAAATTCACTGCAGATGATTATTAAGGATACACAAAAGAAAAAACACCATCCCAGCTTCACATATAGATAATGGCCCTTACCACTGAACAGAACATTACTACTCAGAAGTGGTATCTTGGGACTATAACAGAAGTAGAAACAATATATAACTATATAAACAATACAAAACTCCATGAAAACACCAGCTCAACAATTTACAAATTTTAAAAACTTAAAGCTTAGGCAGTATTAGGTGACAAATAGAGAACAAAACGAGACCGTCATTATGCCATGGTTCATTTGGATTGTAAATGTTATGTGCGGCTCATTCTCCTTATCTCTCTTGCAAGTCTGGAACAGATTCAGAGTTGGGAAGCAAAGGGCAAAGGATAGGATCAGACAGCTCACTCAGAAAAAGAGATGACCAAAGGGGAATATGGTAGAGGTCTACAAAATCACGAGGCTCACAAACAGGCCAAAAAGGGATGCTTGTTTGCCCTCTTTTCCAGTAAAAAAACTGAGGCATTAGAGCCTTTTGAAACCAGGTTCAGAGAACACAAGAGGATATGGTTCATTATACAACATTCCCTAAGCCAGTAATAGCTATAAGCTGGGAGAGTATTAAGGGTTACCCATGCTTGTGCTGTTTTCACTTTTCCGCATGCATCTATTTGTGACCACTGTAGTAGCTAGAATAGTAAATTGGATGCATCCTCAGTCTGATCCTGCAGTCTATCTTCTATTGTTATATGAAGCTGAAGGGTTATAGCACCTCAGTTCTAGACAAATTCTGATATATCCAAACTATAGCTCAAGAACAGCTTATCTGGATATCAGGATAAATACGGACACTGTTTACCACAACTGACAGCTTTCCAGGAAGTAAGTATCATGGATCTGAATACCATCTCTCCAGAAGCATGCATGTAACAGATGAACAGATTTTAAGAGAAGGATCTTGTGAAATCAAAGATAATTGTTTCACTGTGCTTTCCTCTTGGTAATAAGCTATCAGATTTCAGTAGCTAAATATCAGCATAGCTTCTGTCATTTCACTGCAGCTCTCCAGGAACACTCAGCAAAGGGTCTCAGAGAAAATACTGGTGCTGTCTGTCTCACTAATTAAATAATACTTGGGATTGTTCCTGCACATGGGAATGTGATGGCCTTTATAGTTGTTAGCATGGACCTATTCAATAGTGCTTGTACCAAGAACTCATAGGCACACTTCTGAATCTAAGATGATCCAGGGACCATTGCCAGGTCAGTTTGCATATGGACATCCTGTTTTGAAGTCAAGGGAAAACACAAGACTTTTCCACCAGAGAAAAGGCAGGGGAGGTGGAAAAGCAGAAGGTAAAGAACTTCTTTATTCTTTCATTGCTGTAAGTCTGTACTGAAATGCCATGCTACTGTTGGATTTGCCATGCCATTTACTCCCGTAAATGTATATATTTTATCCTGTCTTTCTGTTTCAACATCCTGGTGAGCCCTGTTGATCAAACCCTTTGCTCTTTCCCCTCCATCGGCCTGAGGGAAGCAGCACATCGCTCATGTATTGCTCCATTTCAGGCCCTGAAATTGTCCTCTTCCTTTTCCCCATTGCCACACCATCTGCAGCTCCTGCAGTGTATAAAAAAGTACAGGTATATGAAACAAAGCCAGTTTTGTCCCCTTGGTGTTCCCAGTACAAAGGCTAGAAAAGCTGGCAATTTTCAGGAATAAACAAGTATTTGCAGACATGAGGTATTAGGGAAGCAAGTTTCTAGGATCAATATCCATTTCATGAACAATATTTTCAATTTCCTATTGTCCTTCGCATTTGAGGTAGCATGTATAGCAGAACTCTAAAGTGACTTATAGACAGTATGCAGCCTACTTGCCTTTTCCACTGAGTATATTTCTAGCTTCCTTTTTTCTGTCAGCCCACAAAATGGCCACAGACTTCCCTGAAACTGTGTGCTGCATAACAGACATGCTACGCACCCAAAGCTTGCATGGGCAGGGAAAAGCTGGATGTACAGCTACCACACACCCAAGAAGATAGCTATGAGGCTGTGGATGGTTTATCACTGGTATGTAGTATAAAGACACGAGCAACAGTCTGAAGTCCATTTCCTTTTATTGTAGATTAACATTACATGATCTGTCAATATAAAAGAGCTGTCTAGTATCCCTGCCTCCTTCCCTCCAAATCCTCTAAAAAAAAAAAAAATATATATATTTTCCAGTGGTTTTGACTACAAACTTGGTCATATTGAAATTCCGAGTGTGACAGAGACTGAAGTTTTTATGCTATTTAATGTCGCCATCACTTAATATGCAATGAAGCAACGATAAATTAACTTTCAAAAAACTTGATCAAGCAAAGGGATGCAAAATGGGTTCAGCCCAATCTAATCCAGTTAAATTTAAGAAAGAACAATACATATACACAACACATTAGACAGATGAAGTACAAAGTACATTGTGATTCTAGATACAAACTGATAAATATAATCCCAATAAAAACTTAATTATCACTACTTAAAAAATGCCAGTCCTAGACCATGACATGTACCTACAGTTTTCTCTCACCTTATTAGAGGACCCTAGAAATCTTTTCCCCATCTCAGCCATATTTAATCTCGGTGTACGTTCAATACTCTTGGATATGAACTCAACACTAGTCCAGTTGAGCCTCTTTTCTAGCTCTCCTGCTCTCTGCTATTGGGAATCTCTACCCAGTTAAAATTCTCAGTTTGTAAGCATATGAGGCCATTAAGAGTGTTGAGCTTTTTCGTAGTTCTCATATGATGTAGTCAGGCCTTTCACGATGAAAGGCCCTGTTACATAGCACTTGAATACAACTATTCCAGCCAAGCCTTGAAGAAAATCAGGTTTTTTTTTTTTTTTTTTAAAGCTAGTTCAGAACTAGTATCAGCTACTGTTTCACTCCTAAATGGTAAGGCTATAGTCACTTGAAGTTGCTCTAGTCTGAGTAAAAGTGATTTACTCTATTCCCACATGTGCCACTAGATAAAAATATAATCCCACATGTAGCCAAGACTCACTTCAGCCACTTCTACCATTGCCATGAGCAATCTGCTCTGAGCAAGTCTATTCCCTCCCTCATTCCAGCAGCATAGAAGAGCACCTACATTGGGAGACTGGGGGTCCATGACCTGAAGTTGAGGGGCTCATGGCAAGATTGCAACTTAAAACCTCTTCACAACCTAGTGGACAGGGAGTCCTAAGGAATTCTCTTGTTGCCAGAGGTATCGCTTTGCATATATGCATAAATACACCCTAGGTTATGTTCCCCCCACTTCTTGGATGCTGAAGAACCCACTTTGGCCCCATCTCTTCCCACCCCAGAGAAAGTCTGGCTAGTCTAAGGGCAGTCTTCACTCTCTCCTGCTTCCACTGTGCTTGGATAGAAAGGGGACTCCTTTGTTGATAGATGTCTGTCTGTCAGTTTAAGGAAAAAAATAAGAAAACAAAGATTATGCTTTAGCTTCTCAAAAATCATTTTTTTTTTCCTGCCAGTTTGAGATCTACATGGAAAAGATATCATTTCCTCTCAGAGCTTAAAGATGCCCAAATAAGAACTCATCTGCACATAAACAGAGATTGAGATAGGAGGAGGTTCAGACTGGATATTAGGAAAAATTTCTTTACTGTGAGGGTGGTCAAACACTGGAACAGTCTTCCTAGAGAGGTGGTTGATGCCCCAAGCCTGTCAGTGCTCAAGAGACACTTGGACTATGTCCTCAATAACATGCTTTAACTTTTGGTTAGTCCTGAAGTGATCAGGCAGTTGGACTCTTTAAATCTTTAAAGGTCCCTTTCAAATGAACTATTCTATCCTATCTAGTCTGTTCTGGGAAAGGGCTGTAAATCCCTCCTTATGAGACTTGATGCAGGGAAAAGAATTTGCCAGCGGTGGAAATGAGGACTGAGAAAGCATAGAAAAATTTGCTTTGAGTACAAGTAAAGACTAAGTCTCTTCTAAAAATACCCCTGAAGAAAAATAACTCACCTCCAAATCAGCTAGATGAGTCTTGAAATGATTGAGCATCCCTTTTCTTTTAAGAGCAAAATGTTTTATTTTTTTTTATTTTTAAATAAAATATGTTGAGAGATTCTGGCATGGAAATCATCCTGGCATGGAAATCATTCTACCATATTAACTTTACTGTAAAGTTAATGTGAAAAGACTACAAAGACCACAGAACTATGCTGAATGTGAAGCCAGGTCAGGGAAAACAGTTTTGGAAAAAACAACCCCTTCATTAAACAAAATTTAGAAATAAGGAGGGGGAAAAAGCCATTGGCTTGTCATCCTCTGAAGAATGAGGTTCAGCTAGATCCAAACCCTTTTCTTCCACCTGTGGAGGGAGTGCCTTGGGGTAGCATGACTTAAACCCTCTGAATACTATTGCAAATGCAAAGCTTCCTCATTATATAATTTTTGCAGAAGTTCATCACTTCGCTTCTTGTACATCTCAAAATTTCTGTCCTTGTTATCTCTTCCCAGCACTTGCCAAATATCTAAAAACCAAAACCCTGTTCCTAACCTGTCCCCTCCCTGTTGCTCACAGCTGTGGAACACCAGTGGGGTAATCCCTCCACTGCCCACCTGAGTCACAAAGGCTTGCACAAGGAGTCTGAGGATTTCCAGCTCACACCCATGAGGCACAGAACAAAGCTTGTGAAACATTTAGGATGAAGTTTAAGAATTAACCCCTTTACAGTGCCTTCTTAGCAAGGTGATAAAATGGTGTGTGATAATTATACACCATTTCACAGACAACAGCCCCCACCCCCAACCCAGAACTGCACTTATGCCCAGGTTGCTTAGCTGCATTAGACAGCCTTGGCTTTATCTTCCAAAAGCTTTCTGGGCACAGCAGCATACATTTAGGTGCCTTTTCATTAAAGCAGCAAAGGTCTATTAGCATATCTGTCCCACTGAGATTTTCCTTCTGCCAGAGAACAATTACCTTGCATATCTCTGAACTGTCATCCAGCCTTACAAAAACAGCCTCCTGCATGTGTCCAACAGAGTTTTCTAAGGGAATAACTCAGTGTGGGGAGGTCAAGCCATCACTTCAGTAGAGGATCAATTCACTAGAATAATTATTTTCAGACAAAGCACAGAGTTCATATTCATGTCAGCTGAGATCACTGTCAGTATTACAGCAGCTCCTCCTAGGATCTGCAGCCCTGCTGCGTGTGACGTGGTACATAACAAGCAACAAGGGGAGAACACAGTATAAACAGGGTCCCTGTAAGGTGCAAGAGGCAGAGGATGGAAAGTAAACAGTGCATCTTTATTTCTGCCACCCAGGAATTCTAAGCTGCAGGTATTAATGAAATATGTGATTTTTGAAATGTCATACTTTGGGGGTTATACTCACTAAAACAGAAAGCAAGTAGATATTAATGAGACGGGTCACCTGCCTACACAAACAGGAATTCTTCCTGGTTTGGCCCAGTGCTATTAATGAAATCAGGACAGGAAAGACTGGAATGGCATATGGCTGACAGATGCAAGAATGTAATTTGATGGTGCAGTGGAAAGAATTACTCAGTACATTATCATCAATTCAGTATTTTCCAATTTCTTAGAAGAAAAAGACCTCACTTCTGGTTCAGCCATCTAGAAGTTAACCTTTCCATAGTGTGCTACCTGTATGTAGCTTTTCAAATGTCATCTTTACGCATAATTTACTACACTACACAACAAGAAGGTTGGAAAAGACTTTAGGAAGTCACATAGTATGTGCCCAGGTCCAGCTTCAGTCTTGTCATTCCTGATAGATGCTTGTCCAACCTCTTCTTAAAGACCTCCACAGATTCCCCAATCTAAGACAGTATCTCATCATTTTTACCTTTAGATTTTTTCCTAGCACTTGATCTCTAGCTAAATTTAAGCTTACTGACCAAAAATGCCCAGTGAACTCAAAGCTTTTTGCTCTATTTTGAAGGCCAGAGATCTGATTATTCCTTCCTTCTTTAACAAAACAAACTAAACAATAATAAAAAACACACACAACAACCTCTCATTTGAAGAATCCAGCTTGCTATCTCCTCTTATTTTGAAGCTGAAATGTTGATAACCACATGCAGAGAGCAGCTTATCTGGAGACAATCAATTTTTCACCCAACCCAGTTTCCTAAGGACCACGTTTCCCTAGTTAATTCACAAGAATTTCACGTGAAATGTCAAAATATCTCTTTCCTCTCAGGGCATCATCATACTGTCCATCCAGAACTCTTAAGTCCACAGATAACTTAGCCAGAGCATTAAGTATTTAACAGCAGGCTATGGAAGACAACCAATAGACCATTCAAACAATTTTTCATTATTAAAAATTTTAGACAGTGACCCTGCAAGCCTTCTCTTTCTTGCTTCAGCTCTGTTACAGGAAGCATCTTTTGGAATAATGCTCAGAAACATCATAGAATGGCTTGGGTTGGAATGGACCTTAAAGATCATCTGGTTCCAACCCCCCTGCCATAGGCAGGGATGCCACCCACTAGATGATCATGAGATGGTGGTGGTGATGGTTGGCGGGGTACAACTAAACTTGTCTCTAAATTGGATAGACATGGATTTGATAGATGGACCACTCAGTGGGTAAGGAATTGGCTGGATGGTTGCACTCAAACAATTGCAGTTGATGGTTCGATATCCAAGTGGAGATCAGTGATGAGTGGTGTTCCTCGGGGTCAGCGCACTTTAACATTTGTTGGTGACATGGACAGTGGGATTGAGTGCATCCTCAGCAAGTTTGCTAATGACACCAAGCTGTGTGGTGCAGTCGACACACTGGAGGGAAGGGATGCCATCCAGAGGGACCTTGACAAACTTGAGAGGTGGGCAAGTGTGAACCTCATGAGGTTCAACAAGGCCAACTGCAAGGTCCTGCACCTGGGTCGGGGCAATCCCAAGCACAAATACAGGCTGGGTGGAGAATGGATGAGAGCAGCCCTGAGGAGAAGGATTTGGGAGTGTTGGTTGATGAGAAACTCAACACAAGCCGGCAATGTGTGCTTGCAGCCCAGAAAGCCAACCGTGTCCTGGGCTGCATCAAAAGAAGCATGGCCAGTAGATTGAGGGAGGCGATTCTCCCCCTCTGCTCTGCTCTCGTGAGACCCCACCTTGAGTGCTCTGTTCAGCTCTGGGGTCCCCAATATAAGAAGGACACGGACCTTCTAGAGCAAGTCCAGAGGAGGGCTATGAGGATGATCAGAGGGCTGGAGCACCTCTCCTATGAAGACAGGCTGATGGAGCTGGGTTTGTTCAGCCTGGAGAAGAGAGGGCTCCAGGGGATCTTCCAGTACCTAAAGGGGGGCCTACAAGAAAGCCGGAGAGGGACTCTATCATGGAGTGTACTGATAGGACAAGGGGTAATAGCTTTAAACTAAAAGAGGGGAGATTTAGGTAGATAAAAGCAAGAAATTCTTTACTCAGAGGGTGGTGAGGTACTGGAACAGGCTGCCCATAGAAGTTGTAGATGCCGCATCCCTGGAAGTGTTCAAGGCCAGGTTGGGTGGGGCTTTGAGCAACCTGGTCTAGTGGAAGGTGTCCATGCCCATGGCAGGGGGGTTGGAATTAGATGAACGTTAAGGTCTCTTCCAACCCAAACAATTGTATGATTCTATGATTCCACGAACAGGTCCACCTTATTTTTTGGGCAATACATTTCAGTCCTGTCTTGTCTCCTCTTTCACATCACTGAAGTTAATACTTCACTTTCAGTTTACAATGCCAAGTGAGCAGCAGATTGAATTCTGAGTCATCTGGCAGGGGTACTGTCTCCAAACCAGTAAGTTCAAAGTTTCATCCTTTCCACCTTTCTTGTCTATTTTTCCATCTTTTTAAATGTGGGTGGTTGTGGAAGAGAGAAAATAAGGAGCTCTTCAGTTCAGAAGTGAATATACTGCATTAATTTGGTTTTCAGAAGAACATGACCTGTATCCTACAGTAACATCTTAGATATCAATCTCAATAACAGGTATAGGTTTTCTTGCCTAGTAAATCATGTTCATCCTGGAATATTAAATTACAACAACCTGAAAGCATAGGAAAGTGAAATTTGATACCTGGAGCTGAGTCCAATCTTAGTTTGTCTCAACTTAAATGACCTTAATTATTTTCCAAAGACAGATTTATCACATTTAGCTGGTTTAGCTGCAAGTATTTGCTTCACTGGCAGCTAATATACACATTTAACAATGTGCGTATAAAAGGATTCTACAAGATGTTAATTACCTTTTTTTTTCCTCAGCTCCAAAGTGCAGCTGTTAATCAGCTATTTAGCTGTGTTTAGAACAAGTGATTGGTGCATCCGTCCAGAAGCTTACCTGTAAGTAGCTAAAATGCGATTCTGCAAGATTTTTTACTTTCTGTAATTGGAAATACCTAAAGGCAGAGTTGCAGTTCCCATATCTTTCACATCCTTATGGAACCAAATGAGTTCCTATACTTTTTTTTCCCCCCCAGAGTGAATTGAAATTCAAACCAAAAGCAAAGAGACATCTTTTAAGGGTTCTTTCATTCTGATTTGAGCCTGCTCTCATGCAAGCAAGCCCCACACATGTGGGCATGCACTAGTTCAGACATCCATACCTCTGAGGTAGCTTGCCCATTCCCTGCTTTTACTGTGTCCCACACACATCTGCTTTTTAAGCTGACTGCAGAAACAGGGCTTCTGTACTGTGACCTCTTGTGTGGCTGCATAATACCATACTACTGTAGACAATGGACAGTGATGAGAGATTGTTTCACTAGCAATGCACCCAGCCTTTGTCAATTAGGGTATCCAACTGTGTGACTTGTAGCAAACTTTCCCTGCATGACTCATAGGCTTGATTACCACTCTCGCCCCCATTAACACGCTGCCCCAGAGGGAGAAAATGGAGAGGCAAAACTGGCAATGTTTCTGCCTCACTGAATTCTGCACATCCCTGGCTCAAAAGAATTAATGGAGAAGGAGGGAACCTGGAGAGTGCTCTCTCACAGCCGTCTTTGTGCACTGGTTTGGATTGCAGAGGGATGGGTCAGGTATTGTTCATCAGCTGTTACATTCCCCCTGTTGAAGCATAACATTTTCTGACCACTGCTCACATTTTGGCAGGAACAGAGAGGCTGTGACTGGAGCTAATGGCTAAATCTGAGGAACAGCCTTGAAGGAATTTGCTTGTTTTGCCTTCCACACAACAAATCAGATTAACTCTAGTTTAAGCCTGATGATTTACATTAACATGTCATTTGTTTACATGCCATGAAAAAATGTTCCTGAAGTTAGAAAAGGGCCCTGTTTGGAGTCACTAGTTTTGAAGTCTGGAAATGAATCAGCAGTTTTGAAATTATGCAGACAGACAGACCAACCAAGTACTGCAGCAAAACACTGCCCATGACAGCTCCCCTCTGCTTGCCTCTCCTGCAAAAACTACCATGAGCCAAGGCTCATCTCAAAACAATCCTCTGGCATTTCAGTAGAAGAGCAGTGATTCAGGATCACATGTCCTTAGGCTGAGGTTTGCAAAAATTCTGATGATACAAAGCAGTTCAAAAGAGAATGGCTGTGAACAAACCTTCCTTGGTAAGGGAAGAGGCTAAATCACAAAACAACAGGAATAGGAGTAAGTCCCCCTGCTTTTATCCTAAATTTGGAGAATACCTCTGTGAGAGATTTGGGAAAGGCTCTTCAGAAAGATCTCCAGGAAGACTCTGCTTGAGCCATATCTTTGGAGGACATAACCCTTTACTTTGCCTGGTTCCAAATAACATTTTTTCTTTGAAATCCCCATCAGAGATGTTGACAGAAGTAGACAAATTCCATGTTAAGCCTGTAAAAGGGCTACCAATGTTTAAGCAAGTCTCTCTGCCAGCAGAGGTTTGATGAAAATTATCGCTGGAGACTGCTGGGATTTGCTATGCTTCTGACTTCTACACACCATAGACCGGGGCCTCCACACTTCACACAGGGAGCAGTGTCCTTTGGCTTTGTGGTGTCCAAGGGCCCTGCCAGAAAGGACCGCTCCATTAAGAGACAACAATAATCTTGGCAGTACGTAACACTGCTCATCTCCAGCCAGCGACAATATGCTATCCAGGGACATGCAAGAAGAACAGCAAAATCAAATTCAAAAGCATGGGCCCTGATCAACCTCCTCATTGAGGATGCTCAGGCAGGCAGGTGCTGCTTGGTGTAGAGCCAACCTCTGCAGCTGAAAAACTGGATTCTCATTTTTATCCTTCTACACCCAGAAGCCTTGCCTTGAATTCTTACATAGTCATTCTTACAGGTACTGTCTTCTACCCACTTTAAAACTGGGAAGGGAAGAGAAGGAAGATAATTTAAAGACTCCCTTTTACACTGGAAGCTAGATTTGACCATGAACCATTCACAGCAGCCCAGAGATATCTGAAATACTTCTAGTCAAAGCCTATCTGATAACTTGTCCCAACTCTTCATGCCCAGTAAGTAACAATCCAAAAATGAGATGGAGGAAAAAATATATATATATATATATGTTTTTCCATTGAAGTAATGTGGCCATTTTCTGGGTCTGCATACAAATATTCTCCCTCAGTTGTTGCTCCATAAGCTGGCAGCTATGATGAAAGGCCAAATAACTGATTGGGTTGGATGCTACCAATGAAACCTCCATAAGGCAGGAAAAGAAATAATCAAGTCTGAAAACAAAAAGAGGGGTACAGACTCCACTGTTTCCAAATTCACAATACTCCAGGAGATATCAAATGGCTGCTACACAATAAGGTCTTTTTTTTTTTTTTTTAATCTATTCCAAAACATAAACACTGAAAGATATAAGAATTATTACCTTGCAATTCTCATCTAAATGAATCCAGAAGAATCATAATCTATAATTGTACTTCACTGTAAAAATGTATTTTTTTTCTTGGGTGTTGTTGTTTGTTTTGCTCTCCATCTACCCTCCCCACCCCAGATTGTGGTCTCTTCATTTACATAGGAAGACTGCATTTATTTCAACAAGAATACCGAACCTCCTAAAATTAGGTAAGAAGAAAAACTTAAAGATGGACATTGACTACGTAGGATTTTTAAAAGGAATTTTGTAGCTCTTTGTTCATTGAAAGAGAAGATAGAGATGCTGAGAGTTTAAATATGTAATTGCCTAAAGGCATATAAGGGAAGCCATGCAAGTGACTTGTTTCCAAATGATTTTAGCAGGTCTTCAACCTTGCAGCTCTTATTGAACATATGTTCAGCATGTTACACAGCAATGCTCTTCACATAATTTAGTAGTCTGTAAATAAATCTCTCTAATATCCAGTTCCCACTCTTTAATACCTTGGACATAGTTTTCTCTCATTAACTCAGCTAGAAGTTAAACAAAACTTTACAGAGAAGACAATGTAAGAAAGTACTAGTTTGATGTACACATACACGTAAATAAAAATAGAAGTCTACCGTATAATTGGAATTTTTCTTCAGTTTTGTGTATTTCAGCCCAATCCGTGTTACAAATTTCCATTATTGTCCAGCCCTGCCCTAATCAATGGTGGAGCAAATACTGATTATCTCAGACAAACCTAGGACAGATAACAAGCAAGCAACAGATTTTTTTTTTGAGCAGATTGAGAATATAGCCTATGTTCCTTCTGCATTTTCAAAGGCCTTTTTTAGTCCTTTTGATTTAATAAATTTCATAGCTGATGAACAATTTGGTTGCGGAATCTAAGAAAACCAAAAGCCTAAAGCATAACTTTAAGTAACTCAACCATTATAGCAGTCCTTATTTAATTTCATCTTTTTCTTTCTTTCTTTCTTTTTTTTTTTTTTAAACATGAAACAACCTACAATCTATCTTGCAAACTAGAGAAAACTGTGACCACTATGGTAACAACACAATAGCTTATAAATAGACTGTTATTTTTAGAATTCTGTGTTTCTTAATTGCCTATAAACTTACCCAGTTGTGAGCACTTTGTGAAGACTGATGAAAGCATGCACTCTCCAAAATTCCACAGGGCATAGAGACTGTACATTATATCTTCTAGATAGGATGCTGACAATAACTGTCAGAAGCAGAAACAGAGCAAGATGGATATTTTTAAATGTGAGGAGAGGAAGAACGAGCCCTATTAGCTCTCCCCCCACCCCCAGCTCTGCTCCACCTGGCCCAGCTGTGGCTCACAGGTGTGAGGAGCTGAGGGTGCCTATCAGACCTCAACCCAGGCTGAGTTTCAGATTGCCTCCAGTGGGACCTGGATCTCTGTGAATCTATATGTACTAAAGAGAATTCAAGCCAGTTGGGAACATCCTAGTGAAAATTCCTAGAAACAGATAGCTTTTTTCTTCACCAGGCATAGGCTATGTTGATGATTTATGCAGCATGCAGCCTCAGTCAAATGCTAAGATCCTTTTCACCTTAATAACAGTCATTCTGAGACAAAAAAATGTCTGTGCATCTGTATCTGTGTGCCTTCTCATCATTAAGAGGCAGATTGAAGTGACTGATGTCACAATTGTAATAACAGGAGCCAGAAACACCAACAAAACATTGACAAGTGGAATTTGTTAGCAGAGATTTTGCAAGACCCTTAGGAGAAAAAAAAACAACTTTAATGAAGACAGATACAATTATTGAGAAAATTACTAGGTGTTGTGTGTTCTTTCTTTTGGTCCATGGTACCAGTGAGGTAAGTACTTCAGACTGGACCAGCAGTTTTCTAGGAGACGGTGTTTCTCCTTCAGAAATGAATAACCACTGCTGAGTGCCCTGTGGCCTTCCCTTGCTAATCTCATCTAGGCACACTTACGTGCCCCTCTGCTGTACCTGTCACAGCCCTTATCATTTCTCTTGTCTTGCTGCCCCCACAACACTCCACACGTGACTGTACCTTGGCTTTTCAAGTGCTTCCATCAGTTTCCTGCTAGTTGGTGTCCTCTTGCTTCCAAGTCCTTCTCCCCATCCTCTAAAGTTCTTCAGCTTTACCTTCTTCACCCTGTTTTTGTGACCTGATAACTGAGTATTTTATTTTATTTTATTTCTACTAGAACAGAATCACCCTCTTGGTTTGCATGGCTTAGGTTTCTTTGTACCCATCTGGTCTTGTAGTGCTCATCTAGCCTCTCCATCAGTGCTCATAGGCTCCAAGATGAACTCCATATGGCCCACACACCAATATCCTTGAAAACATCAAATTTCCAGCTGAGAAGTCACTGTCAAAAAGCCTGTGACTGTTAACTTAAAATTACTCATTTATTTACTCCTTATTTTTGAACAGAGGTACTCAAATAGCATGCAAACTATCCCTTTTCTCAGGAATTTGTCCAGTTTCCTAAGGCCAGATCTGTCTTGAGCATTTTCTTTGGTTTGATACATAAGGCAGGGAGCCAATGCCTAGTTTTTGGCCAAGGACATTTCACTAGAAAATGAGCAGCAACGCAGAATTTATTCAAAGTGGTAGCAAGCTTTGCACAGCTGTAAAAAGAAGTTTTATCACTATGAGTAACAGTGCCATCTGCTGACTCCCGCTATAACCATATTGAGAGGGTTCCATAATAGATAATTAAGCAATAAATTTTTCCAAAATCCAATATCTTTCCACAGAAAACAGCTGCTGGTAGGTATTTTTTTTTTTTTTTTTGTTTTTTTTTTGTTTTGTTTTGTTTTGTTTCCTTTTAAAGTCCTCTGATAGGGTTCTGGAGTAAAAATACTTTTTCAGTATGACTTCTGAAGTCAAGAAATCCTCAGCAGTTTTCCTAAGGACCTGAGAGACAGCAGTCTTTTATTAAATAATGCTCTGACCTCCATAGGACATTCATATCCTTTTACATCACTGTACAAAGCATCAGAAAACTTTGCATAGCTCTCCCCAATTTAACATCTCTCTAAGTGAGCCTGATGAATTGAGCTCCTACCTTTCTAGATGATAGCAGAACAATTGAGGTTTGTAAACTCAAACCAGCAGTGTCTGAGCCCAGCTATTTGCAAGATAAGCTGTCACTTTTAGGAAAAGTGGAAAAAAAAAAATCCTAGTTTTTATGTGCACTGAACTTATCAGTCTCAGGAGGCTAAAACCCAATTATTGGTCCTGAGGGATCCAAAGCAACAGGGGACTGATGCTGATGAGACCCGTTTTGGTTGCCAGTCTCCCAAGTCCTGATCACAGCCTTCTTCACATTCAGGCATATTGGGTGTTTTTATTATGATTTTTTTTTAAGATGGCAACCAGTTATTTTTCAATCAAAATTTTCTTGATGGAGCTTTTCTTTCTAAATAGGGTAGACAACTTCCATACTTGTATTATCCTTGTTCTTGCTAGGAGAAAACTTATTGTCTACTGTTCTTTTTACCACAATTAGTTTCATGGAAAATATTTTAAGGATGAACCCCAAAGAAAAAGAGAAGACACAAAAAAGATCCTGGTGTGGAAAAGCAGCATAGCTTCAATACCTGCTGAGTCAACTCAAATCCTCACTCAAATGATGCTGTATCACATATTTCTTAGCAGTTCAGAAAAATTTGCCTTTCAGCCTGCTATTGCTAGGCTGATGTGGGCTGACTGCAAACAGAAGATGTAATTTATTTCTTCTTCAGATGTTCCTTTCCTGCTACCCCCAGATGGCTGAGTAGCATCTACAGATCACACACAATAAAGACCTTTGCTGTGGGGCAAGCATCACTATATAATACTATTACAATTCTAAAACATTGTCGTATCATCATACCACATTTGCTAGACCCAAACTGGCAGAAAATGCAAGCAAGGCAAATTTACTTGTCTAATCTTTATTTTGTGTTAATATGACAAAGCTTGGATGGGCGAAGCATATGTAAATAAAAAGGCTGTGACAAAAAAGTGCAGAAAATATAGAGCAGAAACTGCATATAAAGTCTGCCTTAAAGATTTGGTGTAGTTTTGGGCCTGTATGGTGTTATGTTTTGTGTGATACAGACATGTTCTGATCATGAGGCCACAATGGTGGCTAGGGGTGAGAATGGGAAGGTTAATTGCAAGCAAATTTCTGAGTTATGGCTGCCAAGGAAGGATTTCACTGAAGGCTTTGGCAGAGGTTTTAGAGCCCCTACTGAGATCCTGTTAGAGTGTTTATATGAAATAATTCAATAAGAGAAGACTGAAATTAATAACCCCATTGAAGAGAGCCTTTGACTATGCAGCCATACACTCCAGATTGCAAATATATTGGGAAAGGTTTACGCCATAACCTGGTTTTCTGGGTCTGATCCACTCAAGTCCATGAGAGTTTTGCAGTCCTTCCAATGGGTGTAGGGCAAAACTGACACAGGGCCAACGTTCATATGTGTATATTGCTGCTTCCATCTGGTAACGTGAAAGGAGGCTGTATGCTTTTCCTTCCAAACTGGAAAAGGGAGCTTGGGAGGTAGATTGAACTGTCATAATCAGTTTGATGGTAAATGAGGAAATAACTTTATCTCTGGCTTAACTTTCTCCCTTTTCTGTACTATTTGCAGTGCAGAGAATTCGTATCTATTTATCATTTTTTTTCCTCATCTAGTTTGCTCTTTGAAATAGGAGAGGAGGGAGGATTTCATTGCTTAGAGAAGATCAGTTAACCCTGAGTAAATCTTGCTTGAACATCCACTGCCAATCCAGCCAAGGGTTACTTCATGTGTCTCTCAGGCTGTGCTCCAGTAAGTGAAACTCCAGCATGAAATATGCCTCTACATTTTCACTGTGACATTTCTGACTCTTGGTCAATTTGTCACCCTCTGAAATCCCTAGCAGAACTTGTCCCTGAGCAGCTGCTACCATACCTGTTCCTGTATTTCTGCCTTGGCTGACCTTGCTCTTCCATATCTCGTGTCATTGCAAAGGGGGTCTTCAATTCATCATTTTTTTCAACTTAATTTTTGATTTCTAATCCTGTTCTCTAGCACATCTACAGTATTTCCCAACCTGGTGCAACCTGCAGATTTAATACACTTATGATGATGTCATCTGGGACAAACATGCTGCTCAGGATGTCTTCTATACTGGCACTTGGAAGATCCAGGCTGGACTGCCAGTCCAGGAAATCATTTAGATGGCTGGGAAAGACCATAAATATAATTCTGGAGTATGTACTGAGGCTTACTGGGTAATGAGGTCTGTTCAGCAGGAAGTAGTGGGCAGGATCCAGTTCTGCCCAGACAACTGTATGATAGATACTGGCCATGCTAGGAACTATGGCAGGACACCTCAGTTGGTCCATAAGAGACCCAGGAGAATGGTTATGGAGTACCTCCCAGGAATGCAGGGAAGATCACATACCCAAAAGTTGATAAAGTCCAGCTCAGACTTACACAGTAAATATACATCATTCTGCTCTGTATTGTTCATAAGTGACGCTGGGACCACGTAGAAGTGTGTGTGGGCCAGTGGTGGGGTGGCTCTTCTAACCATATTTGGTGAATGCATGTGGAAACTAACACAGTACAGGGCAATGTATGGTACAGAGGCTGCCCAGGTACCCAGCAACTTCCAAGAACTGTCAGTGGCATGGAGGCACCTGTCTCCTGCCCTGACTTAAGGAGAAGGGATGGGACATGACCCCTGGTGAGGATACCCATACTGTCTGTTTCACAGGGATGCAGTGCTCCACAACAGTGCCTCCAGATTCAGAGTATAGGTGATTGTTTTGGATTCACTCTAAAGGGTTTTCTGAGTCATCACAAAAATGATAAGCTCCTCTTTTCCTCTCTCTTTTTACCTTCCTTTCTTTCTTGACTTTCTCTTTTCCTCTTTCTTACAACTTCTTTCTTTATTTTGTCAATTTGGGATTTGATTTAGCTCCAGGTTGATAATTTGATTTAGCTACATGAACAGTCTAGAAAGATATGTCAATTCATCTTAAAATAAACAACCGCATTTAGTCAGCTGAATAGTTCTTCAGGCTCCATAGCCTGAATTTGTTGAATTTCCATTGACCACACTTGGAATTTAGAGACCCAGCTTATATTTAGACACCTACATTGAGGTATTTTAATCTGAAAATTGATCCTACTCCTTTTGTCATGACTCTGTGCTGTAGAAAAGGTCACTGTGTCAACAGACAGCTTTGAAGTTCACCAATATCTTCTCCAGCTAAAATGAATCCACTTTATCCAGATTAGTCTGTTGATATTCAGCTGTCTGGACAATCTTGTCCAAGTGTGGTCTTTAATTACACCTTTGTTTTATTTTCCCACCTTCATCACAACTACTATCCAAACAAAGCAATTCTTTCCTGGGGGATACCCATACCAACAGAGACTCATCTTCCACAGCTTGTCTATAATTGTCTTCCCAGCTTCATTTCAGTTTTTGTCAGGAGAGTCTATCTCAACATCTTCATTTCTGTGATGGAACATATAATGCCTCTCATTCATAATTATCATTTTTAATGTAATTTGATGGTATGAAAGACAGATTTGCACACTTTTTAATTTAACTGGCCTCTTTTAATTCCTCACAGAAAACTCCTTCCTGCTTAGAAGCATGTTTAAAACAAGCAGCTTCAACGCTAATTTAAGCATGGCAGAGTCATCCTCAGCAACTCCTGAACCAAAACATTTGCATCCTTTACTCTTCAAAACTTTCTTTCTACGGTAAATTTTACAGTGGTGTAACTGCCTGTCCATAGTGATAAGATGTCCGTGTCTCTTTCCTTGCCAATATTCACTTCTGTCTCACCCAGGAGCAGATGTTGGAACCTCCTTCCATAGCTTTGCTCACCCTATATGCAGTGTATAAAAATGCTAAGGTTTAGGGTTATTAAGAGGGTCAGATGTGGATATGGGATTCCAGTCCCATCACACATAAATATTTTTTGCCCATCATGGAGATAAAGGAATTTGGAGCTAGATCTACAGTTTTTGTTTATGATCTTTATTTTGATGACTGACTCTGTAATTTAGATCTATCAGCCTGGAAGGACCACAAATTGTGAGTTAAGTCCCAGTACTATTAACTGGAGTTGTCAATTTTTTTTTTTTCAACAAAGTATTGCAGTGGAGGGAATACAAAAGACAAGGCAGCAGGCAATGTGCTGCAGAGGTGCTGTTGTCCTGGCACAAGTTTTAGTTTTATTTTTGGCTATTCACTGAATTCATACTTTTGCACTTCAGATTATGCAACACAGAAAGAATCAGAAAACTGACATTCTTTTCCTCTAATACCTGTGTAAGATTTTAATCCCCAAATTTCTATTTATAAAACTGAACACAATTTAATCAAATAGAAGAGACTGCATCTGCATAGATTAAGCAATTGTGAAAAACTATTTCAGCTACTTTGACTAAGAAACTACTCAAGCTAGGAACTTCTCAACACTTAAAACTGAATCCAATATATTTACACAAAACTCATTTAAGATTATAAAAACCAGCTGTGCTGGAGATTTTTTAAAAACATAAAGTGAATCAAGAATGTTTACAACGTCCTGTTGGATCTTTACTATCCATGAGTTTGTGACTTTTTGTTTGCTGGTTCTAGCTTCCCTGTGGCATATTCTATAGCAGAGTTTGGCTGCACTGCTGACGGTACTCAGGGTTTAACAACACCTCCCCAACGTACAGGGATCCCCATGTTCTCCATTCCTGGTGCATCCATCCATTTGCCATGGTAGTGACCATCCATGGAGCTGGTGCTGCTCATTTAGAAGTCAAACCTCCCAGGTAGCAACTGTTGGGCAAGGCAGGAGATTGTGTGGCCATGGGGAGAAGACATGGAGGCAATGTCCATAAGTACCACTCTTGCCCTGTTGTTCCACTGTTTTTGCTGCACTGAAAGTCAGCAACACGGTCCATGCAGGGATGTTGTCTGGCTGTTCAGTTCCAATGCCATGTGCAGAAGGGCTTACCCTTAGACTGGGGATGCATCAGAAGTTTTCTGCAGTGAGGAGCACCTATGGTGCTGCTCACTGACTCCTTGCTGCAGATGACTTCTGATGCATCCCCACTCTGGGGCAGCTTGGGCCTCTATTTTTGTCCCTTTTCATTTGCTAGCGAAGTCAAATCATGAACACAAGATTATTTCTTCAGATGTCAGCAATACCCAGTGATTATTCCCCTGCTCACTTATAACTGTTTAGTAGCTGAATCACTTCCCAGACAGCAATTGTGAGCTCAGAGATGGAGGCATCTGTTCACACAAACTGAGTTGTGGGAACAAATTAACTCTAGTTTGGAAAGGGGCAAGGAGGAAGGGGAAGACACATTTTAAATACAAGTATCTCAAGCCCTAAGGCAGGCAAGACAGTCCAGCAAATGGACACTGCCCTGCAATGTTATTTGATAGTGACTTCTCAAAATCACACAGGAGGGGTTTTTCAAATTACTAATTAAAAAAATCATGAAGAGCAGAAAAGCTGCAGGGTTGCACCTTATTATTTGCTGTTGCTAGTCCAGCTCAGATTTTCATGTTGTAGCTTGGCCTAAACAGTTTACCAAATTCCTTCACTATGCACGGAAATATGATTTGATTGTTCTGGTGCAGAAAAGCTTTCACTGGTGTGAGATTATTAAGGACTCATCAGTCTGGATTTGCTGGGTTCTGCTGGCTGAAGTGCCCCTAAGCCTCTGAGCCACTAAACAGAAATCCCTGTTGTTTTTTCTTTCCATTTCTTTTGCTCTCTCCTAAACACAACAGACTGCCTCTCAGCATCCAAACTGGCTTCCAACCCCTCCTTCTCTGATGGAAGCCTATTCAAAAACAATCCTCACAAGCTTTGCCCAAAGCTGTTACGTGGTCTGATAAAAGCCTCGTGGACTAACACACAGTCAGCCATTTAAACACCTTTTCCAGGGGAATACTCTGCATTCCTGATGGCAATTTTCCTGAGGTTAATTAGAATATATCCAATGTTCATTGTATTTCCTTCATCACAGCTTCCCTGCAAGCTGCTGTAAAGCAACACAGACCTTTACAGATCTTACCTCTGATAGGGACAGCTTTAGACTTGGCAAAGGATGGGCAGGGAGGGGAAGGGAGGAGTGAAGGGGAGACAGGATAATGGTCAAGCCTGAGGCAGAAGCAACAGTGAGCATTTGTAGCCTTGCAGAGTTCACCCAGGAGCGCAGCCACTGAAGCCTTTCACACAAAATCCTTCCCTCATAGAATAATGCACACCCTTGTACACCCCCCTGTGTGCCTCACAGCCAATGCTAAATAAAAAAAAGACCAAGCCTCGAAACAAACAACCCCCCTGAGTCCCAGCATAACTTTAAAATGAAAGAGTGAGGCCTGAAAATCAGATGTTTTTGCAACCTGTTTCTTGCAACATGCCTGATCTGGACAGCTTCAGGCTTTTTTAAAAAAATCTCCCCATATATGTCGTCAGTGTGTAATTGCCTTCAGCAGTGGATATATACCAGCATTCCTGCAGTCTTTTATATCTGTATGCATTAGCTTCAGGAGCTCTGAGTGGATGGTTAATGATTTCTTGAAATAGCATATAATGTCTCTGAATCCACAGGAGCTATAAAACACAGACATTTTGCAATGTGGTTTGGGCTTAGGTTTGTACATGTGGTGCTTTGGGTCTGCATTTGGTTAGGTTTGCTGGCCCCTGGACACCAAGAGTCAGAGGAAACTGCTGTGCTCTCCGGCACATGCATGCTGTGATGCAATTAACAGTTACCACCTTTTTCCTTCGAGGTTAAGAACTAGAAGCAACAAATTAAATGTTGCCCCACTGCTGCTGTTTCTAAAACCACAGGAAGACTTGCACACACAACTGACTCTGAAAAAATTTTCATAGCAGTTCCTGAAAAAAGGGGGAAGAGCCAGGGACTGTGTTTGTTTGTCCAGATAAGGACTCAGGAAACAGAAGAGTTGATCAAAGGCACAAGCGATGCTGGTGCCTTTCATGGGGAAGAGAATGGAGCCCAGGGCCACTTGGATGCAAGGGGAAGATGTAATGGCAGCGTTGAGTACCCTCTTCCAGAGAAACCTCTACAGGAGACTCATTTTCAGCCTATGCTTCAAAGCGAGATGGCACAGCTGTAGGGTTTGACTTTGGAGAGACAGGCTGTGAAGGATGGGCATTTGGCATGCATTATCACTGGAGATGAAAAGTTACTGCGACTTACTGTCTTCCTTCTTAGTTAATTGGCTTATGAGTAGAATGAACAAAAGCATAAGAAAACTAGACCTGCCTTCTCTAGCTCAGCCTCCCGGTAGGCTGTACCTTCCGTAGCAGTACAAATGCCTCTTTCCCTGGCTGATGGCTTTAGAAAGCATAGGGAAACTATAATTTTTGAGAGCTCCACCTCTCCAAAAAATTTGGATGAAATTGGCCAGACAATGGAAAGGCAACGGGCAGAATCACTGGTCAACCCACGGGCACCCAGGCCCTGTCTCCACAGAAAACTATGCTAGAGATCTCTTCTGCACAATGCAGGTATTTGGGTGTGCTCCAAAATCGAGTCAGAGCATCTACAAGATCACACCTGAGTTTCAATATTGTCTTCCACATCAGTTCAGAGCTGCAGACAATTTCCGACACCAGAGATAAGGTGCTCAGGAGCTGTGTGAACTAGAGAGATAGGGCTTGAAACCACATCCTACAGGAGAGGACTTTGCTGACAGGCAGCTCTGAACTCACATCAGCTGTTGCTCTGAGGTCAGGCACTGGGGTGAAGTCAAGGGAGAAACTGTAAATTCTTTGCAGACTTTTTGTCAGAGTCAAAAATGTAGGCAGGGATTTCATAGAGGATTGATATTATTATAAGCAAAACAATGATTTTACTGGCACCTAGATACTTAGGTGTTTATTCATCTTCCACTCTTCATAAAGTTAATTAAAAGATCTCAGGATAAATAGTTCAGTTATTTACTGGAGAGCTGGCTATTTATGTGATAAACACCCTCACTATTCATACTCAGATGATTAATCTCCAGAAGAAGCTGAGGCCCTGTGTGAATTGATAACTCATGCTGGGTGGGGTACTTGTCAGCCCAAAGTGTCCCCAGCATGCCAGCAATCACCAGGTGAAGAAAGGAAAAAGGGTTTAGAGAATGAGAAAGTCAAGGCCTTGATAGACCTCACATATCTCTTTCATCAGGAAAAGAAAAATTGCAGTCTCCCCTTGTTATCTTAGGAAAGGTTAACAGTTAATGAAGGCGAGCGAATTTGCGCTGATAAGCAGAGCTGGAACAGTACAGCACAGTCAAAAGAGCAACAAAATCTTTATCGGTTCTCAGGAAGCCTGTTATTTGTGAGATTGTTTTAAAATAAAATTATATCAGAAAAGTGAACGGGAGGGTTTGGGAGCTAATGCCAAAACAGACCATAAGACAACTTCCTGGCACTTGCCTGCGCTGCAAAAATGCTGTGGTTTCCTCAGTCCAGATTAGACATGTCAAAATTGCTTCTGTTGCCTCTGAACCACCACCAACAAAAAAGAACACAGCAGAAAGCCACTCTGCAATGTTTTGACATTTTGAATGTGCATTTGGAGTTGCAGGAGATGATAACTGGCCATTTTCAGCTGCTTCTGGAATAGCTGTTTAAAGAGTGTTCCTCATCCAACATCGTAGCTGGACAGGGCTGGGGGGACAAAGTTTAATGCTGAAATGTGTCATGGTGAAGAGAAGGCTCAGATGCTAATATTGCTGGCAATTAAATTTATGTTGGTGAAATTCATATTGGATCACACATAGATTACCTATTGGTCTTCAGAGAACAATAGAGATGAAGGGATTTCAGCTGAAGTTTTTGATCTAATCTATTTCTGCATTTAACAACATTGTATATATTTCAGTACAATGAACAAAAATCTAAGCAGACGCCAGGAAGACTCCTCAGTTAAGAATTTATTTCAGTTGTTTCCTGCTACGTTCCATTAGTTCATTTGGGGAAACCAAGACCCTCAGGGCACTATACAACTAAACAGAGCAGCCACCACGCCAGTAAACTTTGCTGGAACAAGTATTTCCACCAGTATGAAACTAGGAAAACCTAGGTTCCCATAGATGGGTTTCATATAACCCCTGAGTGCCCTTGCCATGATAATTCTTGCTTTGTATGTCTTCTCAGTATTCCCATCATGGAACATAAATATTTCCCAGGGTCATATATATTTTCCCCCTACTTTCATGCTTGGAGATAACTGTTTGCATCTGCCTGTAAGACATTCCTCCCTTCTAACTTAGTGTCAGATTATTATTAGCTCTCAAAACTGCCCATGCAGCTAAGAGGAAACAATACTTCCCTCTTCTTGATAAGTCCTAAGCATGAGCTGGATAGTAACTACTCCAAGTCCACCTTATCACATGATCACCACAGAGAACAAAGCATCTCTTACCTGAGTTTAAGATAACCTTTCATTGTTATAAACAAAGTAAATTATGCCAATTATTCAAGTGCATTTTAACAAAGCAAACAGTTAAACAGTTGAATAAAGAATTAGAAATAACTTCTTAACTGTAGATTCTTGTCCTTCTTAGGTTTTGAGACTCAAGTTTCTCCCCTCTTCTCCCTTGTTTCTCTTAAAATGTATTTCCATTGCATTCCTTAGAAATCAGTTATGGGAAATATGAACTGTGAAACATCTCATTTGATTCATTAATTTTAATTCACTCTAAGTTCTGCATAGAAAACAGACAAGATGAGTTAATATCATAGATAGACTTCTGTTCTCTGAATTCCCTCTTCCTTTCACTATCTTTAGGGGCCCTGCACTGACATTCACTGCAACATCCCCCATCCTATCTGCAGTGCTTCCAGTTCCCATCTCCACTTCCACTCCTGCTCCAGTGTTCTCTCTCCTGCACCCAGCATCCCTGCAATCCCTCTCTGCCCCTCCTGTGTCCACTTCCACCCTGCTGCCCCACGTAGCCTGATCCCATCCCACCGCTTCACCTGTGTTTGGCCTCTTGATTGGACAAAAAGCAGGAAATAACTGAAGCAATTGGGAGCAGTGTATGTAAGGACTGGCTACTGAGTGGCTGCCTGAAGGCTGTGAGGCAGCAGCTAAAGCCTGCCTCTGCCTCAGTGCAGGCACTGGTAGGGTATCTTTCCTCTACATCTGACTTTGGCAAAAACTGTAGGAGCTTAGTATCTCTGAGATATTATCCCTCAAGTCCTTTGCCAAATTTGACTGAGGTGAAGCAGCTGATGGAGAAGAAGGGGAAAGGGAAGGTTGGACAAAAACAGGCGGGCAGAGTTGCCACATCATCTTTTGATGCCACATTCATCCTTGCAGTATTTGAATGAGATACAACAACTGAACCTTAAAATATCTTTCAAACATACTAATGATCACAGCCTGACTCCATTCACCATGTAAGTGCTTTATAATGTGAAAACATGCTATTTGGTAGCATGACAAATACAAGATGGCGGATTGTGGCTGCACAGATATTCATTGTTCTGTTGCCATTAATACTCCTAATCTGTGGCAGTAGAAATGATGGATGTGCATTAATAACACATGAACCAGACAACTGAGGGGATTACCACCAGCAAGGCACCTGCTCCCTGTCTCCACAGAGACTGCCTGTTCTACTGGAAAATAAATGCTCCAAAAAAAGTTCTTCCAGGGTACATGGAGGAGCTCTCACTGCTGTGTGACTGGAGGCAGAGTAAAGAGTGCTTGGGAGCATCAGCTGTCCCAGCATTTAACCACATTGTTTTTTTGTTTGTTTGTTTGTTTGTTTGTTTGTTTTCTTTATGGGGAGGGAGAGGTAAAGATGAAGGAAGCCAGTTAAGTTCTTTGTAGGCAACTGTGAAAGGAAGGACCTCATTCCTTTGCCCAGTTATTTCTCTGAGGGCAATGGGCACCCTGGCATGCGGAAAACAGTTCTGCACAGCTTCCCTTTCCTGTCATGGCTGTTTTTGCATGCTTCTAGCCCAAACTTCTTCCTGTCACCCTTGGTCTGGCTCTCGCTGAGATGAATCACGCACTCTTTGCATACTGCACATCCCCAGGCAAAATATCTCATGGAAAAGCAACCTCAGTTTAGTCACAGTTTGAATTAGATCCACTCAGGCACACACTATAGGGGGGTTTTGTTGATTTGTTTGTTGCATATATACTGGCTGTTAATTTTTATTGCTTGTAAACTTTCTCTCTATAAAATCTGTGTGAAAGCTGGACTACCATGTTAAAGGAAAGTTGCCAGATGGGGAAAATATGGTTGATTAAAGTGGCTGTTTCCATGTTTGCTCAGTGTTGTGACACATCTTCACATTGGGTAAGGTGATTGGCAGAGAAATAACAGCAGTGAGCACTGATGAATGTATGCGTCATGTATAAATGCCTGGAGCTGACTAGGGTTTGGATTTTACAAACTTCAGAGCTCCCAAGACTGATTTATTGCAGGTTTTGCTGAAAAAAAAAAAAAAAAAAAACA
>VXAA01003886.1:373755-475257 GCA_013399115.1 Anseranas semipalmata | reverse complement strand
AAAAAAAAAAAAAGAAGAAGAAGAAGAAGAAGAAATAAAAAAAAAATCAAAAAATAACTGTTACAGTTCCTGCTTTATACTACTGAATGCAAAATGAAGAAAAAGCAGGGAGACAATCTCAGACAGGGAATTAAGGATATTTTAATATTAGAAGTACTCTACAGTAGGTACAATCATATTTATTCCTATTAGCCTCCTTCTTACAGGAAGGAGGGATAGTTTTCTAGTTAACCCTGGAGGTTTAGGCTGATCTTCCAGATCTATCACAGGCGTTGAATATGATCGGGAAACCATGTCATCTCCTGTTCCTTCAGCACCCCATCTATAAAATGTGGTTAACACTTCTTCCCCCTTAGTCTTGGACCTTGCATGCCTTGTGCAATTTATTCTAGCTGTGTGTGGATGGGTGTGTGCATAGAAATATGCAGAGATATAGACAGATGTATACAGGCTGGTCACAGTCATCTCAGGCTCTGATTTTGCTGGCCTCTGGCTGGTGTTAGAAAGTGAGAATAAACAGTAGGGAGCAAATTTGGTCGCCAATTCCTTAGCTGACTTACTGGTCTGCAAATGGACACCCATGAGACCTGTGGGCCCTGGTTCCTATGGTGTCTGCAGGTAGCAAACAGAGATGCAATAGACAGGTTTCAAGAAGACTTGCACCTTGGGATTTTTAAACATTTCAAGAGGGCTTGTTTCCTTAGAGAGAGACAGGAGTGCTGCCATCCACAGCTGCTGGGATGGAAAGTCCAAATGCAATTCTGCCAAAACTGCTCCCTCTGCATGGAATCCACCACGCTGTTTACTCGCACGCTGTTGGATACCTTGGCCCCATGACACTGGCAGCTGGCCCCATCCTAAAGAATTGCTTCAGTCTCTGTGGGTGCCCTACCAGCCACTGCTTGTCTCATCTCATGCCCATCCTGAAAAACCTGTTCTTCAGACTTTCAGCCTGTACCTAGTCATCTTCTCCCCTTGTCAATCATCTTGGTGGTTAATTTATATAGGGAATTAGGTGCCTGGATAATGCTGTGGGGTCTGACTGAAAACAAAGAGTCTTACTCCCAGATCTCTGTATTGGCATCCAGTTATTGCAACTGTGACTAGAAAGCACTGTGGGGGGAAAAAAATCAGCTGAAAAGAGAAGAGAAGAAAGGTGTTTGTAGCTCTTGCAGGGAACACCTGCGCAATGGGAAGCTTCTCTCCAATTGCATCCAAAGCTGTGCTAGACATGCATGCATTGTGCAACAAAAAGCTCTTCAGTTGGACAGAGTGAGAGCACAGGCTAAATCTAGATGGTGATGAGATGTGTTTCAAGATTTCCCACAGTGAATTTCCCACAACTGTGGTAATGAAGTGAAGATTATCCGAAAGACTATGGAGGGGACAGACCAGCTTTTGAATTTCCCAAACAAAAATCAAAGTCAAGTAAGGACAAACAAACCAGAGGTTACTATAATGCTAAGCTGACATGATTATCTGTAGACTTCACTGTATAATATGAGAGACTCCTGCTGTTCAGGCAAGATGGTTGTGCTGGTGCCTGGGTGGAAGTCCCCTGCTCCCAGCCCCAGAGGCAGTAGAAACACCCACCAGCCAGAGGCAAAAAGTAGGCATTGAGGCTGGTGCTAGTGTGAAGGATGTTTCTGATGAACACAACTTTCTTTTCATTTCTCTCACCAATATTTGTGTTTCCCAAACCCTGTTTGATACCCAAAGAGGTATTCTGCCTGGTAAAAGGCTTTCCAGTTCATGGTCATTTATAGAGGACCAAGCAACAAAGTGCAAACCTTGGTGATGAATTTTATTTTAAATATTCTTATAAATGGAAGAATAATCAGACTTGCTCTGGCTTGATAATTTATGAGCTAGCCGACAGGCGATAGCTTATAATCTTCCCTTAGAGGACATGAAGTGCTTTCAGAGTTTTTTTAACGTTTCTAAGCTAGGCTTTTCCTCTCGGGCTTATTAGCAAAGGCTGCCTGCCTACTCGGGGAATGTTCTAAGGGGAAAAACACAGTATGGGATAATTTCTGTATAAGAATATGAAATGCAGTTTGACTGGGTGGCATGATGTCAGGCAAAATAATTCATTTCAAGGGAGGCTATGCCATGACAGCAGTTGAATATTCAAACATAGCCACTGGCCAAAAGTTCAATCAACAGGGTATCCCCTTTTTGGGGTTACTTTTCAGGGCCTGATATGAAGATGGCAGGTACCTTTCCCTTGACAGCTCTCCATCAGTCACTCTGAAAATAAAGCAAAAGCCTTTGCTTTCAGCATCACTCTAATGGTGCTTCCTCTGCTACGGGCCAGTTAACTAAAAAAAAAAAAAAAGATGAACTTTGTAGAAAACTTGGACATACAGAAAATGTATGTCCAAAAAGCAAAACATAGAATAGTGTTTTGTTCTAGATTTGCAGATGTGACACAGCACTCTTAGAAACAAGAAAAGCTCATTCTGCACTGTCATACTTGTTCCTTCCCTGTTTCCATGAGTGGCAGCTTTCAGAACCGACAGTTCTGTTTGCAGCCCTGTGGTCAGCCTGGGGCTGGCACTCTGGGCAGGCGACTTTGCAGGGGTCACTTTGTGGCATTTGGGAGAGCCGAGCCAATGCGTGGTGCAGACCACTGGACAGTGCAGGCACTGCGACTGTGGATGCGTGCCATGTGTCTGGAGGTTAGCACAGCATTTGTAGATGGACAACCAGCCTGATTCTGCTCCCACATACAAACAGCATAACCGATGTGGATGAGTTATTTCATCTTTTTCCGCAAGTTGAGAGCACAATCTGTTCTGTTGCCAGGTCCATTTAGGCTACACAGATAAAGATTTTGCAAAACATCTTTGACCTTGCCACAGTGTTTGCCCAATCTTTACTGAATTTCAATGAAAAGAGACATGCTCTGCTGGGGAACGACTGAGAGAAGGAGAATAATGTCACTCTGGTGCTAGCAGTGGGTAAAACACTGAAGTGGATAAAAAAAAGTTCAAATTACATTTGAGTTTCACAGCACCACAGGAACAGATTAAATGTATGCTTTCTTTTGATGTAGTGCTCTGTTTGCTCACTCTGCTGATGAGGGAAGTAGTAGGGGCTGCCGTATGGTGAATAATGCTCCTCGCATCACCAGGACACCTGGTTTCATCCAGACCATCTATGGATTGTCATGCCCTCATTACCAGTGTCCTCACTGGGAAGAAGTGCTTCAAATCCCAGCTGGCCAGTGTGTGACCAAGCGCCTGTGACAAGCAGGGCTTTCTGCTTTGGCTCAAGACAAGGGAAAGCCCACACAGGGCCCGTGCAGAGCCTCCAGCATCTCCTGCCTCTTGCCACATCTCATCTATGGACAAGGGGCTAACCCAGCCCCTCAGCCCACCCCTTTAGCTTTTCTGCCGCACAGCTGAATGCCAACTGCTTTGTGGCAACTTGTTCACAGTAGCCTTGTGCCAAAGTCCGTAGGAGACCTGCTACTCCTGCCTGCTGGCATTGCAACAGCCCCACCCTCCTAAAAATATGCTCCATTCTAGCCAGAGAATAGCCTGTTTGAGTTTTTTTTTTTTTTCCTGATCTCATTTATTTCCCATCACTGTGCCTGTGATTACTCTCCCTCAAAACCCTCTCTCCCCCTCCAACCAGCTTGCCTTGCCTAATTCCTCGTGAGACGTTATCAGTTGGGATGATGAGCAGCTGAGCTCCCCGTATTACTGCTGACGCAGGCAGGCTGGCAAACGAGGGAGTGAGTGCCAGCCTGGCAGGGTCAGCTTTGTGGCAGCAAGGGAGGGAGGCTGATGGGCTGGCACATAGCAAGATCCTGCAGCTCCATGTCACTGTCTCCATTTCCTTCAGGTGCAGGGGAAACCCATGTGTTACTCTGCCCTCCACTCGCCAAGCAGCTCCTGGCTACCTGGCTGGTCTGAGCCCAGCCCTGTGCACTCTGCTACACAGCCAGCTGGCACCTTTGCAAAGGGATTCAAGGCTTTTTATTTCCCCCCCCACACACACATACACACACACTCCCCTAGGATAAAGAAATGCATGTGGCATAAGTGCATCATGCTGCTCTAGCAGAAAATGCCACGTGGCTGTGGGAGTTGAAATGCCATCTGAAGCAAGATGAAGCATGCCCTTATTTTCCTTCCGTGGAAGAGCTTCAGTTGGATCCTCAAATTTTTGCAGCATGGGCCCTGTGACCACAGCAGCTGTGGGTTCAGCAGCAAAACCAATGAGCAGCCAGGGTCATAGTTTGCTACTGCTGGCTCAGAAGCCTCATCAGCAGCTGGCATGCCCTGTATTGTGGATAAAACTCACCAGGCATTAGAACAAATCTAGGGTTGTTGGTGGCATGCAGAGAAAGCACCACAGTTCAGGAGCACGAGGGTGATGATCAGGGAGTCCAGGCTCCCAGTTTCGTGCACATTTTCCATTGTGGTAGTGGCTGCTGGCAGCAGCATTAGCACTGCCATAGCTCACAGGGCAGGAGGCAGCAGGTCAGCCCCTGACAGGTGCAGGGATGTCTAGTTAATGGGCAAGGATCAAGCATCAAAGAAGCGAAATGGCACAGAGCCAAGATCTAGGATTGGGACAATTTTAAGAAGGGGTGAGAGTGGGAAAGGAGGACTTCTGCCCTGGGAAGGGAATTGGAGCATCCTTAGCTCTGTGCACCAGAGCTTCTTTGTCAATGAAGCATCCTTTGCTCACAGCTTCAACATTAGAACTAGAAACATATTTTTGTAAACACGGGAGTGCTTCGCTTGCACTGACCTGGTGGCAAGACACGCATGAAACAAAATGGCCCAAGGGATCAGAGGGACGAGCCACACTTTTTCCCTTGCTGGTTCCAAAGTGCCATTGGGCACCTGTCATTTTGGGGTGTGAGCCTGCCTCAGAAAAACAGTTGAGCTAAAAGGGCAAGCATAGGCCTGAGTACTTTCTCGCCTGGCATCACCTGCTGACCTTGTTCCAGCAGAAGGGAAGGCTGCTAAGAAACTGCGGCTCCTCTATTTGCACTGCCCGCAGTGGGAACAGGGCGATGAGGCCATGTAGTTCTCCTTCCTCCATCCCTTGGCCCCTACTTGACTCTCCCGATTCTAGCACTTGAGATCTCCCTTAAACCTCAGACCTTGGCATCCACTGAAAATATGGGAAGTTCACCTTTGTTCTAAAAATGGGTGAGTTTCCAGTCCTGCACTTGAAAAAGTGCATGGAATACACTCAAGTGGATACCAGCTGCATGAGCAACTTTACAGTGAGTTTATGATTTCTATGTAACTTGTGGCCATTCACAGACTGCTTTTTCTCCAAAGACCAGCACAACACCTTGAGAAGGGCTGGGTGTATTGAAATTGCTGTGATGAACTGCTGTAAAGTCAAATCAGGAAAATTAGATATAGCTAGCCAGTATTTATCCTCCCTGCTGAGCTACGTTTCCCTGTGTGTTCCTCCACTGGTTAGGCTCCTGGGAGGTGGTGTTTCTTCTTCTTTTGACTGATTAAAAGAGAACTATTATGTTTATGCTCTGCTTCACTAATGAATCTGGATTTGTGTGTGAAAGAAGGCAAAGGAAAATCTTTTCTAAAACCTTGAATGTCCATTCCTGCAATGGATGCTATATAATTATACAATATAACAACTAAATAAAGCTTTAAAAAGTACTTTATCCTGTAAATTTCTCACTTAACTCCTGGGGAGCAAGGCTGATTCTGGTGGTCATTGTGCCCAGCCAGACAAACCCTTTTGTATCTCATTGCAGAAACAAAAAAAACTCAGGAAGAGAGTCATTAGCGTCTGCTGCTTGCTTAACTGTGGTTGGCTCGTATTATTTTCCATCAACCTGTGTAAAATAAATCCCACAAGGACAAAAGCTAAAATAAGTGTTACTACATACATTCTGCATGAGGTTGTTAGAGCACAGAAGAAACACAATGTGTCACCTAATGATCAGTGCAGAAATCAGTGGGCAGGTGGTGGCCCTTGGGGTGTAATCGAGTGGGTTTGTTTCACTACTAGATGACACTCGTGTCTCTTGGAAAGGATCCGGCCACCCCCACCGCTGGCTGCAGGTAGCAGAAATGTTGGTTAACCTGGAGTCTCCTCTCCGGGTGGGGAGCCCCCAGAGCACCTCTCAGACACAGTCACTGCCTGATGTAATGGAAGTTGTTGCACATTAGGAAGCCCCACGATTTATTTTGCAAAAGTAAGGTGAGATACAAGGATGAGTCGGCTTCAGATTGCAGGTTTCCCTCCCAAGAGAATGAGGGTAATGTGCATTCAATGAGAGGTTTTATCCTACTGAGCTGTGGCTTATGGTGATGGATTAGTGAGAGAAGTTATTGATTTGGTGGTTAAAAGTAAGGTGTGCCAGGGCCCATGTCCTGCAAGACCCCAGACTCACTGTGAAACCATGGCCATGTTGTGCCTCCCTTCTAACATCACTTTCAAAAGGCCACAATGCTTCTGTAGTGTTACTGCTAATGCCCAAATTATGGTCTGCAAAGCTAGGACAACTCCTTGCCACCCAGCCGTCTCTGGAGACAAAAACTGTTCCTGTATGTAAGTGCTCAAATACCACAGGATAACACACTGTAGCCACTACTGCAATGGAAGACATTTTGAATGATGCTCTTCATTCTGTTTCAGTGCTTGACTGTAAGTATTTAATACTGTTGATTTTGGACAGAGTAGTCAGTTAAAACAAACCCTTGGATTAAAAGGGTGATATGGCTTCAGATTAAAACAGCCCTCACTGTGGCAGAGAACTACGAAGGATACATGAAGGTGTAGAACATGGTGCTTAAGGACAATTGTAATCATATTGCTGAAAACTGCCCTTGAAGAAATGGCCACATCCTTCTGAATTACTGATCAGTGTGGATATATGTGCTCACTGATGCTCCAACAAATACTGAGAAAACAAAAGGGTGCAGACTCCAGTTCTCTCAGAAACAGGAGAATAACACGTTCAAGCATAGCCCGAGATGGCAGCCCTAGCCCCTCACCTCCCATTGATCTGAACAGGCTGTTAGGGTCATGCAGAATCCCCCTGGACTGCACAGATCTACTTGCAAGAGGAGAGATTTATATTTTTTACAGCTTAGCAACTGATTATAGAGATAATGGGAGCAATTTGTCAGCAAGCTAACCTTTACAGAAACTTCCTAAAGTGAAGATCTTCCTCTCACATTGTGCATCTTAAAATGAATAATGATGGTCTCACAAATTTTGCTGTTTCAGGTTTTTCCTGGCTTATGGTCTTTGTTTCCTCTTTTTCTGCAGAAATTGAAAGCTCCTTCCCAAACACGTCTCCTCACTATACAAGCTTGCAGTGCTGGCCAGGCAATTAACAACTTCACCCACAATCAATACACAGAGTTTTCCTGAGTATATAATGCCGTGGGTAAGGAGATGAAGATAGATTTTTCCTGTGTAAGCTTTCCACAATATACCCGAGTGTTTACACGTCTTGCAGTAAATCTACTTACCTCCTTTTAATCATGATGATGAAATCAATTAATGATATTTTACTTGTCCATCCAAAAACTAATAAGGAGAAGATTTATAAGCAAGCAGGGTGTGCTTGATAGTGAATTACCGGATGGAGACTCAGGAGACTCGGGCTAGTCCCTGGCTCTGCCAGACTGAAAAGTCTAGTTAAGACTTCTACAATGTTAGACAAGTCTGAAAATACACCACGGTACCGGTCCCCTGGGCTTTACTTTGTTTCTGTGGCAATAGAACAAAGCAAATGCTGTGTGTTTGATTAGCGCTATTACCATACAAAGGGGAAACTAGTCCATATTAGGGAGCCAATTTACAGGAACAGTTTGTTTACTTTCGGACAAGCAGTACTGCCTATGAGAGCCCAGTCTCAAGCACAGCTCCTGCTGACTTCAGTGGGAATCTGTTGTGAGTCAAAAGTGGAGGCTCAGTAGTGCTCTGCAGAGAAGCATGATCATAATTATAGTGAGGATTATAATTGGAGACTTTCAAAGTCAATCAGGCTGCTTCTGTTAATATCAATAGCTGCCTGGTGGCTAAATTCCCTAGACTAATTCTTTTTTAACACCTCAGCCATAAGACTCATCATTAGACAAATGCCATATCCTAATATATACTGCAGCTTAAACACAATGAGAGCTTCAATCTGTTTTTTAATCTCTGTGATATTCTGTCTTGTTGCCCACATACTGGGGAAGAAAAGTTTATTGTAGGCAGAAGACTGCACGGACTGTTCCCCATCAGAAGGTTCTCAGTCTTCTTGTCCCTGAGAAGTGATAGGCTCCAGCAGACCTTTGCTGCATGATGACATTTGAAAAACAAGTAATAAACAAAACTTAAAACCAATTTAAGAGGTCTGCTGCAGCTCTCAATGCTGCAACTCAGAAAACTGCTGGGAGAAAATAGCATACTAAAATGTATCAGATTCATAAATGGAAGGAAAAGGGCAATCAGCTGTTCAAAAACCTAAGCAGCACAAAAGTTGGTGGTGTCTAGCCTACTAAAAAAATGCTATTTCCTTTAAGGAAATTAAATTTAATGAAGTTAAGAGAGTTCTGTAGCCAAAGGGTATTCCACAGAAAAACAAAAACAAAAACAAAAACAAACAAACAAACAAACAAAAAACCTACCTCCCCTAGCAACAACAATCCCCACCATACAGTGAAATGTGTGTCAGGGAATTTTCTACAGAGTCGTATACCATGGAGGAGTACAAGGCACAACTTGTCCTTCCCTTGTGGAAGAAGGCTGAGTCCCTGAGCTCCCAGATCTAAGAGAAGGATGCAATCCTTTGATTCTCCAAGGCTTAAGTAACCTTTCTACTTTCTTTGCTCAGCCACCAGCTTTTTAAGATTTTTAGGAGCTGTTGGTCAACACATGCCCTTTGTCTGTAATTTCTTTTGAAACCTCATGGGAAAGGGGAATGACTTGTACACCTTGTGAAGGGGTGGGTATCAAAATGCTGAAAAGTTACATTATTATGGACCACATCTACATTAATGCCCTGAGTCTCTGAACCCAATGGCACAGCATGGCTTACATCCACCCAGCTCACCTCCCTTCCCCTTGGATAGCTGTACCCAAGCGGCCTACTTGGCACTGTTCCTGGCCCATGCCAACATCTTAATCGTATCAGGAAGGCCTTTGGCATAACACTCATTGGCCTGGGTCAAAACCAAGCCAGGGACCGTGCTAACAATGCACCAAGTTCCTCAGCTCCTCATAAAAAGAGGTCATTTTTAGTTAGAGACCTACCTTTTGGTAACTGATTGGGAACGTTATGACCTGTCTTTAAACTGTAATGTGTTACAGAATTAGAGGGGCAATTTATGGGACAGCAGATACTTCCCTTTGCAAGTTCCTGAGTCCCCAGTGCATTATATCCTTATAATGAGTCAATAAAACAAGTCACAGCTACAGCACAATGAGTGTCAGGAGGCACAATGGACAGCAGGTATTATTAATGATGTAATCTATCAGCCTCCTGAACAAGCACTTGTACTTTTTAGAAGTTTACTGTACTACACTGTACGAGGTAAACGAGTATCGGTATTTCAGCTGCACCTCTTGTACTGCAGTGAGATCAATACTCCCTACCACTGTCAGCCTTGCTGGAGGAGAAAGGTCAGCTGAGACATTATCTGGCCTGAGGACAAGCAACGAAAACAAAAAGTGGAAAAAATCTTCTAGGACTCAAAGGCTTGAGGCAACTAACACTAGACACAGACAGCATTTCATGGGGGTTTACAGCAGTGAAGATTCATCCACTGGTCGGGTGAGCTGTGTTTGGGATTTATTGTGGAGCTGTTATGCATTCGGTCTTTGAATGGGCAGAGGGGTTGAAAGCCACACAAAATCCTTCCAGTTCACACAGATTCATTCTCCTTCAAAAGCAGAACAGGACAAGGCAGGGTGCAGATTTGAAGGGCCTAGCTGAAAGCACTAAGCTTTTGTTATTTTGCAGACCAGTGCCTTTCAGTTATTATTTTTCACTTTATTTATAGCACTACTCAAAGCCGAGTACATATTTTGCTGTGGGGTAAGCAAACGACTGAAAGGAAAGCTATCCTTGCCGGCAGTGTCTCAGAATGGAGCCGGGGTCACCTAGAAACCCAGCGTTTCTCTTCCGCAGCCGCGCCTCGCTCCGAGGGGAGGCTCTGCGGAGCCGGCCTACCACACGGCTCTGGCCGGCGGCCCCCCTGCGCTGCCCGACCCCCGTGTCGCGGGGAGGCGGCCGGAGGACTGCGGGACCGCCGGCGCCGAGACTCAAGGCGAAGCAAGGCCCGGCCGCAAGCCCCGGGCCGCAGGCGCCTCCCCGCGGCCGAACAAGGTCGCCCCGGCCGGGCCGGGCCGCTGCGGCCGTAGCCGGCGCTCTCGCTGCAGCACGGGAACGTCTCCCTCTGCTGAGCTGCTGCCGCAACTGCTGCCGTGGCCCGCGGCCGGCTTGAGCCGCTGCCGCCGGGGTGTTTCATCGGTCCTCCGCCTCCGAGCTTTGGGTGCGTTCGTGCCCAGCCCTTACGAGCGGGTACGGCCCAAGGCCTGCCTCTGGCAGGGGCCACAGCACCCGGCGGCTGTGTGACCGCGCAGGCTGCAGCCCTTGCGTGTGAGGGGTTTTCTGAACAACCTGTCAGGGAGGAGAGGCTGGTGCACCTGGCCCAGGATCTTGGGCAGCCCTGAACTTGTTGCAGCTGCTCTGAGGAAAATGGGTCTTCAGTTTGGCAAAGAAGCACTGAGAGTGCTCTCAGATGTTTGCCTGGGTTGGGTTTTTATGAGACTAGGAAACAATTAATATGGGTAGAAGGTGTTCCACTCCTTAGAATGACTGTAAAGCTGTCATATTTTGTTTTAATAGATACAATGTTTATGATTTTATGCACGAAAACAGCAGCATCAGGACTGCACAAAAATCTACAAATCATTTAGTAAGGTAAATACTCTCTTAATTACCTTATTCACAGTGTATATTACCTGTTGGCACTGACACAGTTCAAGTGTCTCATTTCAGAAATTTCCTCCAGGCAACAATCATCATTATGAATTTTTAAAAGTTGCTGAATGACTCAGCATCCACATTCAGTTGGCTAGTTATGCATTGCCTCTATACTATCTCTGCTATTGTTGCCAGAAAAATGACCGAGGCACAACAGTTCTGTAGGTTTCTCTTAAAGTCATTTACACTTTATCCATATTACTTCCCCTTCTAGCTGCACTGCCACCAGGGTGACAATATGAAAGCAGCATTGAAACCAGTGGAACCCATAAAAAGGGATAGAACAAAGAGACTTGGGGTCCTGTTGTATCTGAAGGGAATGTATTTAACGAGACCATTGAGGGTGGTATCTCAGAGTGCCCTACCCTAGTGCATCCTACTGATAAAGTCCTGGTCACCAGCAAAACTCCAGCTGAATTCCACCGAGCCGGGACTCAACTTCACAAAATGTCTCATACCTGATTTGCAATGTTGGCACTGTTGTATCCATGCTGGCTATGTGTTAAATTATACAGATGATATAATCAACACGTGCTGATAGATCCATGGGAGAAAATAATAGACCTCTAGCTTTTGCTAAGGTCAGTGAGAAGACTGGAAATAGAATAACACCTTGGCTTGCTTTTCTGTGCAACCCACTTGTAAATGATATGACAGGGAAGTACATTTTTTTTCACCTTAACCAGGTTTCTCAATTTTCAAATTCTTTGTTTTGTGGTGAATAAATCAGAGTCTTCAAGAGAAAGCAGATATGGATACAGACAAACACCCTAAACAGCATTTGAATTTATGCACAGTCTATGCATAAATGGTATTTCAGAGCATCAATTATCAAAACAGTTTCCATCTGCAACATAGCAGCTGCAAAGTGTTAAGACTGTAATATATATGGGGGAGAAAGCAAAATACTCAAGAAGCTAACATACCAATGAAGTCTTTGAAACTCTAGGTGAAAGCCACTCAAGCACAAGAAATGTGTTTCTGGGAAACACACCTTTTGCACTGGCACAGTAGAAAAACAAGGGAAAATGCTGTGAAATTCTAGAATCAAGAGTAAGGAAAAGCTCAGTGGAAGCAGCTTCTGATTCCTTCATTAGCTGAAACCCATATTGCCTCATGACACATTTCTGTAGTAGAAGAGAAAAAAGTATAAGCATTGCTTCAAGGCATTTGCAACTAATTTCTGGTCTCATCTTTTTTCAGTTCCCAAGAGACATATTTTTAACAGTTGTGTAAAACCCTGTGATATATAAGTTTTCATCCCCTTGTCTACCCAGACGGCTGGAAGTGGAGCAGCTTCAGTCATTCCAGCCTTTCTAGATCTATGGTTCTAGCTTCTGCCAACAACTGTCTCCAGAACCAATTCAAGGTTTAGCTTTACTGAAAAAAAAAAAAAGAGAGAGAGAGAGAGACTTTTATTGACGTAAAGATGAAGAGGTGGAATTCAGTTGTGGTTTCTGGCATGGGCAGAGTAGAGAAGAGGAAGAATTGATTTTTATTGCCCCTTTGGGTCCCTTTAGGCAGCTTCTGTTTTCTCTATGTTTAAAGTGATTCTGCTTGGTCCTAGTCATGCCACAGCTGATTGCTTTGACTGCCTCTGCACCCTGCCTGTAGCTGATGTCCAATGTGAGTATTTTTGCCACCTGTAAAATATCCAGCTTACATGGAAAGGAAATTAGATCTAGGACACTCCAGGCCAAAAAACAACAGTCTCTTTTTAACAAGATACTTCATTAATTTTACTTACTAGTAAGTTAAACTTTACCAACATCCCTGGACATGCAGCTGCTGTCTCTCTTCTTCTCCCATGTTCCAGCTTTGCAGTTAGCTGGCTCTGACACAGAGCGTGTCTCTCTCTTGCACTTCTCTATGTCTGGTCCCGTGAGCACTGCACGGTGGCCTCAGCTGAAGGAAAGCTGGGCAAGATGTCTGTGATGTGCAGCTGAGTGGGGCACACACCTACGGAGCCCACTTCAGCTCGCTCTGGCTGAGGGCACAGAAGCTTGTCTGTGGCTTTTCATGGGTTGTGTCGCTCCCACAGGGCTACCACATGCAAGGCAGGCACCTCTCATGGTTCCGCAAAAGAGGGAGCATTTTGGTGTTTGCCCTTAGGGAGAACGGCAGGTACGGGGCAGAGGCACCCAAGGTTTCAGAGAGGAGTATGCATCCAGACCTGACCTGAAGTGACATGTTCCTTAGCTCAATCTCAAATTAGCCTGCTAATTCCTGAACCGCTGTCCTTAATCACATTCTTACTACCACAGAAGCCCAAGGTCCTAAGTCTTACCTGAACCACACACACACAAACCTCTCTTTTCTGTTATTTCAGCTAGCAACATCTTCAAGGCACCTTTCCTTTATGCCGTTGTCTCACTTCATACCATGTGGACTGTCTTTTCTCCTTTTCTGACTTCCTACTTCTTTTCTCTCTTTGTTCTCTGAGATGGGTACTACAACAGCATCTTGTTTTTGTGCAAATAATAAGAATATTTAAGTCATTACCTGAACATTACCTGGACGGTAAATCTATTAGGGCTGATTCAAGAAATGAATGAGAGGAAAGAACGTCTCTGAAAGTGAGATTTCTCTCATTCTGCAAACTGCTGTGTGATTATGCAAAGCTGTTCTCTTATGTTTTCTGCCAGACAAAATATGTAGACACTTTTCTTGCCTTTTGGAGAGGAAATGCTGTGCATGTGCATAAATGCTGTATCTCTTCCTTGAATTAAAATGAGACCTTACATAGCTGGTAAATTGCACATTGCCGGGGTGAGCAGACTGGCAGCTCAGATCTGAGCCTCATTTCACAGCACATTGCTTGTCTCAGCAGTGAGGCATCCTGGAACGGGCTTGGTCTGGTTTTTGGTCTGTAACTCACTGTGTAAATGCCAGCCAAATTAAAGCAAAGCAGATGGGACAAGTCATTTGAAGATTAATGAAGCTACTTGCATTAAAAAGTAACTTTAGATACGTATTTTAATGACAAAGATCTTTTCTCGTTCCTAATAGTTGGTCAAAAGAAAAGGATCAAGCAGTGAAAACAGCTAAAGCTTAGCAGAACACAACTACAAAGCATTTTTAAAGTGATTAACTCGTTACAGAGTTAATCCCCATTAAACTGAATTATCAGTCAAGGACATAATTTCTTTCTCAGGTTCCTATGTCACTTTATTAATGCTACCGTTTTTCCTAAAATGTAGAAGTAAAGCAAGCAAACACAGAAGAATTCTTCAGGGATTATTCACCATGCAGTCTAACATGTTGAAAGGTTTTCATTCTTCTGTGGCATTTGCAGTTGCCTCTGAAACTTTTCAAAACTTCTGAACAGAATGTCTAAACATCTTCCTCTGTATAACTGGCTATACGCCATGTGCAAGAGAGATGGATATCAGGAATCAGTACAGCAAACCAATTATTTTTTTTTTGGTTTACCTCCACAAAAATGAAGCAACCCCCTAAAGAGGTCCCTAAATGTGTCCCCCTGCTCTAAAGAATCTCTGACTCCAAATCACAAAGTATAACTAAAATATTTCCAGCGTTGCTGTAAGCTCTGATCTCATCAGGTCTCTCAATCTGCATAGCTGATCCACAGGAAGAGGACCAGGCTCAATTCCCACGTGCCACTGCGCTGACTCCTGAAACTGCTTCCCCTTGTGCACATCCTCAGTGATGACCAGGTACCAAGAGCCTGCCTGACAGCATTTTAAACACAGAGATTGGAACTAGCTTTGTGTTTGGTTCATGAGTTGGAGGTACTGAAGGCATGTACAGAGATGGCTATTGCCATATTCTTCTTCAGGAGTAAGATCTGGCATTTCAAGGGAGAAGTACATAGATCGCCAAGTCACAAGACAGCTAAACTGCAACATTTAGAGATCAGCATAGATATCCAGGCTGTTCTGCATATACAGACTCTTCCGTGTACAAAAACTAGAGGTTGCATAAGTGGCAAACTGCAAATTTCTCAGGGATTATTTTCTATAAGTAATGTTAGATGGAAACTGTTAATAAGAAAGAAAGAAACAAACAAAAACAATCAAAACAAAACAAACAAACAAAACAACTCCCCAAACCCTCTCTTCTGTGACTTGAAGCCACTAGATACCTGGTAAAGTATGCTTTCATGCAGCCATTCCTCCAACAAGCTTCCAAAAAGACTGTCATAAAAAATCAAGCAATCATGTCTTGATTCAGAAAAACTTTTCCTATCTATTCTGTTCTGTAAAGGGCTTGACCTTATGTTTCAGTCTTTTGCTGAAGTTTACTGAGTAAGAAAGAACATAATTTAAAACTTGTCCTTATGCCTGTACTGAATCCAGCCCTGAATGACCAAGTTGAGTATAAACAGCAGCAACGACTACCCAAATTCCAGAGCTTTTATTGCAGGAAAGCTCAGGAAAATACGAAAGGTCGATGCAATATGACATATTTCTTAAAAGTACAATCTGTAAAAATAGAATTTGAACAATTTCTTGTACTGAATACAGGCAACAAGTTCCTTTGATATAAAGGGTGGTTAAATTTAACAAAATTGTGATGCTTAAAAGCTGTCTTACTCCTAAAGGGCGAAAGGACACAAGTGTTTTATCCGTGTGAACACACAATTTGACTTCTGGGCAACTTGGTCTACAAACTGGAGGCAAAAATCATGTCATTTTAAACACAACCGATACTTTTACTTATTTCTTTTTCTTACAGTATAGTACTAAACATGATGGCCTCTTAAATTACTGAAAGTGACTGCTTTGAAATACAGGCACATTTTGTTGTAACTTTTGTTCATCTTTACCCACTGACTAACCTGCAATGTAGTGCATAATGTAAAGAGCTGTTGTGTTGATGTAAAACTGAGGTTTTAGAAATTTCATTCATTTCTGGGTCCAATGTACGTGAATTCTTTGGCACAATCCAAACAAGGCCTGTTGTCTCCTAGGCTCCAGTACAAAGTAAATGTATATTTTGCTATTCTCGAATATGCAGAGGGATTTAATAAAATGGCTACTGTGCTTCTCTTAAAACCTTACATACTCCAAAGCACATGCAATTTAACAGTGTGACAGTAACTCCCTCATCATACCCTCATTGTTGAATTGACAAATGAGCCAATAAAGACACAGCAGATTCTGACTATGCCACATTACTCTTTAAAATAAGGAAATTATGAAACTTAGAGTTGTGCCTAACGTCAGAACTAGATTTGATAACGTAGATCTGAGTGCACTGTGTCTAAGTTTAACTCAGTTTATAACTGTTGTGATCATGCAGGTTATTAGCTGCAATTTTTGACATTTAGATGTTGATTATGCTGGCTTCTGGAATTGGATTGATTTTTACAACAGAATGTCATTATAGCACTTGCAGTGACATCAAGAACAGAACTTCAGCTTGATCTTCCTCTACAGAAGCTCATTAGAGATTCACATAAGAAGACAACCAACACGTGCTATTGCCATGGAAACAAGATGGAATATTATAAAGCAGTATAGCCCATATTCCAAAGTAGAGAGCGCAAAGTCAGAGCAATTATAGCACAAGACTGACAGGCTTTTTATTTGCAGCCTGTATGGGTCAAAGCAAAAGCTAGCTCCTGCTCTTTGAATTAAAAATCATCGGCCCAGTTTTAGGACTCTGGTTTCAATTCCTTATTTGCAAACACAAAAACTCAATCCAGTGACTTTAATTTCTGTTGTACGGGAGGAAGGAGGCCAAATGGAGGCAGAGGCATCACAGCAGGTGTGTAGGTGTGACAATGTACAAAGAACAGGCATCACAGACTGATAGAGGAATGAGTCAAGTTCAAGTCAGGCAGTGAGAGACTGATAAAACAGAGGTGAGCAAAGCCAGCAGAAGCTGAACATCTGGTACGTCATTAAGATGCAGAAGAAGAAAGGCTAGTTTCACATGCAGTATCATGCTATCAGGCTATCCAGTATCAGTGGCCAGGACGCAAAGGATAACATCTCTTGTGATTTGCATCAAATAGGTGACTCTCACAGTTTCCCATGTTACCTAGATAATGAAATGGACATATTGTATGTATACAACATGTAGGCAGTCTAAATTCCTAGACTTCTGTGTGTGACTACATATACAGAAAGTTCTTTAAGCCATTTATAACAGCTCCATCTGGTCTAGAAAGAGTTTTCTCCATTGTAAGAGTTTTGACCATTCTCTCTGACTACAGAGTGCTAGCTAGTGAGTATGAACACATGTATTTTTTGTGTTTGATGACAATACTAAAAATTTTAGGAATTCTATGCTGATTGAAGCAAGAGCTGAGGGGAAATATTTTATCCTTCATGCAGAAACCTGTGATTGCAGCTTCATTCACACATTGGTTCTACCTTTAAGAAACGTTTTTAAGTTCCAGCTGAGGGTCTATTGTAATGACTTTGCACAAAACCACTGTGGGAAAAATATAGCTGATGAAAGATAAAGACAGTAATAAGATTTAAGGGAGCATTCAACAAGCCTTGGATGGTTGTGCCATGAGTTTGCCACTACAGAGAGCTACTGTGAGATTCAAAACCACTTAAGAGAATGATGCCAGATGTGAAAGGGAAAAAATACTACAGTACACAGATAGCTTGTGAGTGTCTACTAAAGCAGGCTTTGGGAAGCCTTCCAATGTCTGCATATGAGATATGTGGTATGCCACTGTTTAATTATTATAAACTCACAAGTTGTTATCCACTTAAGGAGCTCATGTTTCTGTCAAGTTAAATAACTTCAAAACTGATGGGTTACATTCAGTGTTCCAAATCTGGTTCATTCTTGACTGGTTCTGTTTTGATTGCTTGGAAAAACGGGATGAAAGCATGACTTTTGGGAGAAAACTCTGAAAGGAACATGAATTGTTGTTGCAAAATTTTATTTTCAGTAAAATGTACAAACTTTAATAGTGCTGAGTACCATCTATGACAAGCAAAATACTAAACACTTGATAAAAAGAATACTAGATCATTTTTTTTTGATAGCAGCAGGCAGAGAGATAAAATGTGACGTAATTGACACAAACACTGGAAGATAGCAATTAGTCTTTCATCTTTGCATATAAATTTTATTTCACAAACAGTTAAGTACAATTCAGTAGTACTACCAACTACTTTTTTTTCCCTAATCCTTTTCCTTGCTTTTTTTTGTGTGTATCTGGGCTTTTCTTCTCTTGCTCTGTTTGCAGCATTGCTTCAAGAGCTGCCAGCTCTTCACGTTTTCTGCTTTCAGCCTCTAGCAGCTTGCTTCTGTATGCTTCCCGAATGCTGTGAACTCGGCCTCGTTTTTCATCTAAGGATTCCTAGCCAAAAACAAACAGCAACACCCCCCCACTCCAACACATGAATCTGCATTTCAGCACAAGCAACTGCATCCTTTCAGTTATAATTCACTTTCTGACTATATAAGTACAGGTAGGGCATCCCTCCTTTTCTTATTGCCTAGACATGCATTTTTATTGATTTGTCACAGGGACACAGCTATATGTCAATCTTTTTACCACGAAGAAAAAAGAGAAAGTTCATGAAAATCCTTTTTTTTAAACTGTTGGCTTAATAAGCTAATTGTGTGGAAGAAGGATAGGTCAAGAGACTAGTTACCCATTTGGGTCTAGTCCTGATTCAGTTACTGACTTGCTTTGTTGTCTTCAATAACTCCCTTAAAACCTTGCTTTCAGAAGTACTCAAATGGGTTAGGAGCTCATGTCTTGTTTTCAGAAGAAACTCAAGGAACCTAAATCACATTGACCTTCAATGAGACTTATGACAAGTGCGATGTGGACACTTCTAAAAACTTTTTTTCTCTATGTTTCCATCCTGGAAAATGGGGATACCTGGAGACTGTTATATAGTTCTCTGTGGTCTATAGATGAAAAAACTGTAAAACTATTAATCAGCACAGTATGCATATTCACAAATAACTCATTTTAAGTTACTACTGTGAGACATCTTAAATGTACATGCTTTCTAGAAAGATCTGAGGAACTACTCTAGAAAAGTTTGCCCTGATAATATATGTTAGGCATCCAAAATCATAGCAACATCTGAAAACTTGGACACATTATTATGAGGGATTAAGGATCAATCAATCACTGGTGAAGGACTATTGGTAGAGGACTAGTAGTGCACAGGCTTTGCTTGTATATATATATATATATATATATATTTGTTGTTTTTTTTTTCCTTCCTCTTCTTTAACAAAACTATCCTTATCTCAACCCGTGATTTTTTTTTCTTCTCTCCCTCTCCTTTTGAGGAGGGGGAGAGAGAGAGCGGTTGTGGTGGAGATCAGCTGCCCAGCAGGGTAAAACCACCACAGGCTCCTTGCAGGCTTGTAGTTAAGTAATATAAATGAAGCTGGCTAGGTACTTGTTAAGGACAAGTATAAAACATTTTGTTCCTGTAGACAATCAAAGGTACTTTTTGTTCCTGTTGACAATCAAAGTTTAAGCCAATTTTGTTAGGATATTTGTGCCAATTTCATGTGTGATGCATTGGTTGAGTTAATCCTAACAATGGATCCTTCATTAACAATCTCATTTTTATTATTTGTAGCCACGTTTCTTTAAGGATTAATAATTCCATTTGTTTGTTGACATCATCCACATTCCAGGAAGCCTGTGTTCTCTAACTTTGCTGTAGGACATCTTAGGAGCAGCTCACCTTTCTACATGAATTATCTTGTTCTTTATTACTTTGCAACCCCCCTAAATACGATTCCATGACAGAAAAAAAAAAAAAAAGCCAAATCAGACATGCTTTATCTAATGTACATCTGGTCATATATCAAATGCTCACTTTATTCTCACTTTAAACTATACTGTTATGGTGACAGTCTTAAAATTGTGTTTTTGCAAAGAACTATGGTTCTTTGCAAAGAATATGCTAAGAATATTTAGGATGTTGTGTAGTACTTTTTATTTTTTTTTCCTAGAGGCTTTAGTTTTAACCTTTGCCCAAGTGAAATTTCAAGCTTGTGCACTGATTCTAATTATTGATATGGAATACAAAAGTTTTGAGAATCGTTGACCAAGACATTCATGCCAGTGGTGGATATCCCAGTAACAGTTACTAGAATGTAATTTTGTAAACCTACCTGTAGCTTCTCATACATTTCAAGTATATTTTGCTTCAATAATGCTCTATCATTTTGTTCTTTTTCTCTTTGTTCCAAAGCCAGTTCTCGAATTTCTCTAAAATGGTTGATTTTTTCCAACTTATGTATCTCTTGCTGTTGAATGATGGACTCATTTCTTAGCACAGACTCAGACATTGTTTTTCTGAAGGAAATACAAAGATATTTATCTCATTTCAAATACAGTCTTGGGTGGTGTATATTTTGTGTAATATCTATATGCGTATATTTGGCTTATATAATGCAAAGCAAACATTGCACAGGTAGATACGATTAAGGAGTCACTTTTCCCCTTCTTATACATGACACTGATAAGGAAGTGCATTGGTGAGGCCAGGTCTTATACCTGAGTGTCTATCTTAAAATATTGGTAAAATCATGCTCATCTTTGAGCATATGAAAAGCTCCTACATGTGACACATTTTTAATTCATGAGAAATATCTTAGTTTGAGAAGTGTTTGGTATTATAATTCAGCACTGAGACAAATGTATTTTTTTTTTCCATTGGCATAATGGCAGCTAAGTGGATAATATACTTTTGTAATGTGACTTAAATGACTAGTGTAAAAGTCAAGGAGCTGAAGACAAATTAAATCATTCCAAAACTCAAGCTTATGGAAGATATTTTGCCACATTTTCTATTGTTTTAACATTGCTCATGTCAATATAACACCAGTATCCCTTTCTATTTAAAATTGAATTTGGGGAATTTTTCAGCATGTTCTAAGGTCTTCTGAGAATCGATCAGTTGCATGAATGCCACACTGAATACAGATGGACTGGAGCTTGAACTCAGTTCTGGCTGCAGCAAAGCCAACATGCGAGTGCATGCATATTAGCTAGACAGGTTCACATTGACACATGCAATAAAGAAAATAATTATTTTGAATAAAGAATATAATTATTTCAGTTATTAACTACTATCATTAACTAAACTACATTTGTTAAACATATTATTTGAGTCTAGCATCATATCTTGACAAACTTCATATGCACTTCTTTCAAGATGACCACTGAAATAAACATACTCAGCTGCATATGCATTTCCTTCAGGTCTTTATGTCACATTTTCATTCCATGCAATGCAGTAATTCAAGTCCTTAACATGCAACACATTAAAGAAAAGGCATGAATTATAACAGTATGTAGGAAAGCACAGATTTTAAAACACATCCATGCCAGGAAAATCAAAGTGGAAAACTATCAGGATGCCACCTACACTCTACATTCTCTACTATGTGATTCTGCATATACAACATAAATGACAGGAAAAACATGAACCAGGATTTTCACAACTTTAACAAGTATGTGACAGAATTGTAGCTTACACCAATGACATGTGAAGGAGAAAGTCTAAATTCACATCTATTATACTGCCTCCAATATGGATGAGATACAATTGCTTAAAAATATATTGCATTTACTAATTCCTATATATTAAACCCCTTAGCCAGTCTTTCATTTTTGTGTTTCACTGGCTTTAAACTTTTTTTGCTACAGTTTACCTCATGTAAGGAGTAAGGTCTATAGGCTTCCATTTTTTCTGCTGCATTGGTAAACTTGAGTCCACAGCAGCTTGTGGTGTTCCATTTTCTGAGGTAAGAGAAAAAGAACCTACAGCAAAACAGATTAAACTGGTTATTCAGTTATGGTAGGCGAGTCCATCTAAATTGTAATATGGCTTTTTTCCCCTCTTTTGGCTCAGCAAAATAAATGATTAAAAGAGAATATGGGTTGGAGATGATATAATATTTCTGCCTTTTCAATTCCAATACTTATGATAGAATCAAAGATGCTGAAAAAAAAATGCTAGAGTGAAATTTGTACATGTATTTTAGCTAAATCCACATGACTCATGAAGGAATGTAAATATAAGCAAGAATAACCAATTTTAAAAGCCTAAAGAATAAATTTTAATCAGCAAGGAATCACATTCTTTTATAAACAAACAAAAAAATATTCTGTAAAAATCTGATTGATCAGTCCTGGCTATAGTTAAAAAAAAAAAAAAAGATATTCACTTTTGGGAATATGTTTTGTTTGGAAAATACCAATCTCAAGAAAAAAGGCCCCGTGACAATTTAAAATGGCCAACATGCGGTCTTAGAATGTTTTTAACCACATGGATGGTAATTGTGTTATGCTTTAATGTAGCATTCTCACTATACAGTGACACATATGATATTAAGAATGCCACTGTGCTGAGCTGTGTTGTGATTATTCCAGCGCTTCCTTCTTTCAGTTCATCTGGCTGTGTTGGAAAAGCCTGTGAAATTTGATGAGATTTAATGATGACTGCAGTAGTTTGTTTCCATAAAAGCTCTTTTATTAACCTATTTATTGTAGTAGTTGAAACGTTTAAAAATATTACTGGAATTTTCTCACCAATAATAGGAAAGAGGTTCCTGAGCATTAATAAAATAAAATAAAATAAAATAAAATAAAATAAAATAAAATAAATAAATCTCTCTATATTTACTGTCTATACATAGACAAATATGCCAGCCTTCTCTGTTGGTGTAGGAAAGTGACATGGACTTTGGAAGTACCTCAGACACTGCCCATCAGAAAATTATTCTCCACAGCCTAAAATTTCTTATTAAGATACTGAACATTACAGAAATGTTCAAGCACATTATTGCCTTTTCCTGCACTCTATGGAACTGAACAATAACAACTTAAAATCACTTGGTTATCATGTCTCTACTTCATGAGACATTGCATTACACTCCAAATGCTTACTTTAGAACAAAAATCTGGGTAGACAACTGTTAACTTTGAAGTTCTTACTAAATAATTTAAATAAAATAATATATTTTCAAGTTCCTTTGGAATGCAAAAAGTAACTAATGATGTATTTGTCAATGGCATAAGGTGAGGACTACTGCTGCTGTAAGTTCTGAAACATTCCCAGGAGGACTAGTTACTTGACTGACGAAATACTAATCTTAACAGGTTACATACTAGTCACAAATTCTAGTTCCATGCACATGATCCATGGCCAAATATTGTCACAATCAAACTGGATATTATTCCTTATGGTTTCTGATGACCTGCTCTCAGCATTATTCACAGAAAAAAAGAAAAAGAAAAAAAGAAAAAAAAAGAAACAACAACCTTACAGTCTTGCACCCAGCTCAGATTTTCATCAGTGTCCAATAATTACTAGGGAATACAGAGGGAGACTCCACAGAAATTGCCACCCCTAAGTAAAATTAGACAGCTTCTATGAAGCTGGTGCTGCTCTGTAGGTGTTGTATACACTTCTTGACACCTCACTTCCAGAGCATTGTCCACGAACAGTTTCCATGAACGATAACATAAAAAAATGCACATTAGAAGTATTAGTGTCTTAGTGATATGCTATGTCAGCTGCTAAACATTTTAAAAATATTTCTGTCCTAATGAGCTCTGGTACTAAATTTGGAATTGAGGGAGTAGGTATTGTCCACTGAACTTCCAAAAAAGTCAGCTTAGTTTAGGATTGGAATTCTACCATGGAAGGACTGCCTAAACTTTGCTTAAGGTTAACTTAGCAGCCTTCAAGAGTTGTGAGGCTGTATCTGTGTCTGAAGCTGGAGCAATCCAACAATTAAAACAGAGAGGATGAGAAGATAGAGACTAAGCTTGCCATTGTGCACCTGGATTCTTTTACAGGGACTGTTCTCTCCATTTGCTAACAGTATTTAATGCAGAAGTCTGTTTTAAGAAACTGAATAACCCATACATAATGCTTAAAATCCTATTGTTTAATTTCAAATTGTATGTTAAAACACTGGTTGTGATATTAGGAAATTTTTTACTGTGAGGGAGGTGAGGCACTGGAACAGGTTGCCCAGAGTAGTGGATGCCCCATCCCTGGAGGTGTTCAAGGCCAGGTGAGATGGGGCTTTGAGCAACGTGGTCTAGTGGAACTAGGTTGGAACTAGGTGATCCTGAAGGTCCCTTCCAAACCAAACCATTCTATGATTCTATTCTATTCTATATGCTATATTTGAGAACACATAGTAGGAAATCCTGTACTGTGGTGTTTTACACCACATTCCTTTTTGGGCATTTTTTTCTTTCAAGTGATTAATATCCTTTTATGTCTTAAAACTACAATGCTTAAAAATCAAGATGACGTGCTCGACAGAAAGTTATACCCTTACCTCTTTCTCCTGATCTAGGTGTTAAACTGGCAATGTCAGTCCCAGCTATGGGCTCCTCTGAATCTCTCACAGCATGCTTATTAATAAACCGTATGCGTTCCTGAAAAGCCTAGAGAACAAAGTTTTAATCCAGACAAGACTTCTACTGCATGCTTTAAATCCCAAAGAATTTTCAAAAGTAGGAATATATAAGTGATCAATAAGACAGTAAATTTTTGAATGCAGTGCATGTTGAGATATGAAGCCAATTTATTATTACTGATGAGTATACTTCACTGGTTTGATCTATGAAAACATCACCTCAGGCAACATGAATAGCATTAGTGAGACACTGGGTGGAAAAAACACAAGAGGACTATGCTTCACGTCAGAGTCATATTCAAGCCATCATTGCAGTAGAATTTTTTTCTGAAATAATAACCTGTCAACATTAAACATCCAATTTTCCCAGTAACATTGTGGAACCTTTATTTGCTTAGTTTTAATGTGTTGTGTAGAGGAGAAATAAATTCGCGCTAGTATTTAAAGTTATCTTAAAATTAAAGCAAGTGTGTCTTGAGTATACAAATAAGAACCCCTATGTAAACCTGAGTGAGATGGTAGCTCAGCAAAATGAAAAGTAGGCAGCACACTTTGAAAGGTTTGACTCTTCTCAGTGCATACTGTCTATATTTAATACATATCCCAGATGAGAAAATGATGCTGTCTATAACAAACCTAACATCAGAGTGCAGTATACAACTCTGCCTGGGGCAGGAATCAGAAAAGATGCTAGGATTGCCATTAAATGAGCCCTGAGACATGGAATATGTACACTAAAGATCACCATGCAATGAACTACTGGAAAACCCCTGATCTCTGGGCAGTTTAAAATAATCTTTGGATTTAAAAAAATAAAACCCTGAAAGCAGGGTCTGTTCCCTCATAGCTGAATGTATGGTCAGAACCCCTCTCACTGCATCTCCTTAAAGCGCTAGCACTTCATCCTAGGAGCTCCTGCAGCCTTGGTGATTTGGATTTCCTCCTGAGGAATGGGAGCTCAGGCTCAATTACCTTTGATGCTAAATACAGGCATCGCCACTTCTGCTTGTCTTTTCAGAAGGTGACGGGCTCAGTGGGCTTTCTCTTAAGAGTTCAGATTGCCAGAATGGACAGAGGAGCCAAATGTCAGCCTGGAGTCAGGCACCTAATTCCCTGGGTCATTGGGCAAGAGACTCCTGAAACAACAGATGCTGGGGACAGGTGATCAGGAAAAAGGAAGAAGGGAAGCCACTTAGTCAGAATAGCAGACCCCAAGTTAGACCTTCTTTTTTTTATTGTATTACATGCAGTTCCTACTGTATGGAATTTTCGTAATGATAGCTGGTTTAGAATAGTGTCACAGACCTAAGGGGCTTTTAAAATGGAAGCCTTTAGCTGTAATTCAGTTGATTTTTGGAGTAAAAAAAGGCAGTGGTAATAGAACACCATTCTGAAGAGACTGTACACATCAAAGTAGAGTCACTTCCAGCTAATCTTTAGGATGCTGTGCTTGCATTTTCAGTCTCAGCACAGCCAACCAAAGCTGCAAGTAATGCATCTCTCCTTAGATCAGAATTTAATAAAGTAGTGTCAGAAAATTTTATGAGCTTTGGATACACTGAAAAGAAATGAGAAAATCTGCAAGTATAACTGGGAAGACCCATGGCTGAGTTTTCATCTCTGAGAGGTACCTTTAACACTATTGTGTCAAAAGAGCCCAGCCGCATTTGACACATCTGAATTAGTATTGCTTCTCCAAAACAGTGAATTCATACAGAGCAGCATGTACAGGCTCATGGGTACCTGCAACCCAGAAGGAATATGGGAATCCTGGCTGTAGGAGACAATTAGCTTGATGATATGGCCATGTACCAGTTTTTCAAGAGGATTCCTTCTAGCATGTTTATAACAATGTATTTATCACTAGAATCTGTTCTTGCTAAACATTCAGCTTGTCACAAGTGGCAGCTTCACAGTCGAGTAGACGTAGCAAGTGTTCTAAGGAGAAACTTTGCTCTGTTCAGTAAAATAGAACCTAAAGTCTCAGTGATCTCAAGAAGTCTAAAGTACACAATGTGGATTCCTGCCCAGAAGTCATGCACATCAGCGCTTTTGATACTTTAGGCTGTGTAAAATTTTCTGTCTTCCACTAAGTGGTGAAGAGGAAAGTCAGGAACCTGGGTCTTGGTTGTGGTAACTGCTCAGCCATCACAACTGCTCCTGCAACTTGTGAAGACACATTACCACAAAGACTGCACTCTGATTACCTTGACAGCTCTTCCTGGCTCTGCAGACTCCCACGCTTGTTTCATGGCTTTGATCTCATCTGCTCGCTGGGTGTCTTTCTTCACCTCCAGAACTTCTGCCTCTCTCTGCTCACTAACTAGACGTAAAGTCCAGTACGGTTTGTTTAAAGCAGCTTGCTGAAAGTGAAGTACCATAAACATAACGTGTTTATTGATATACATCTATTACCACTATTTAGGATGAAGTTATGTTTCTGTACCTTTGTAATTTTCACAGTTGGTATACATTATACATTGATAGACTTTGACATACATTACTAGACAAACATTGGCTGCCAAAGGAACAGAAAATTACTTTGCAACATCTACAAGCCTCTTTGAGGTATTTTGTTTACATGCCTTCCCCAACAGCTATACAGCATGCTCTACACTCCCAGTTTTTCTCAACAGTCTGTCTGAACAATTTTTCATGCAATTATCTTCCTTCCTTCCTTCCTTCCTTCCTTCCTTCCTTCCTTCCTTCCTTCCTTCCCCTTTCCTTTCCTTTCCTTTCCTTTCCTTTCCTTTCCTTTCCTTTCCTTTCCTTTCCTTTCCTTTCCTTTCCTTTCCTTTCCTTTCCTTTCCTACTTTCCACACGCTTTTTTACTAGAAGTCTTATTACTTTTAACCAGGACTTTTGTGTAGAAATATATCTTGCCCTGTCTTCTCTGGCATCAGGTTCTTTCCAATCACTTCCCAAATTCTCTAAACTACTTAAATGCATAGCTTCTCCAGAACCATAGGATACAAGTAGTGCCCGGAGGGTAGCAGACTATTCTGTTGTCTGACCAATGAATGAAATACTGTGCTGCATATATTTCTGGAAAATGTACCATCTGTAGAAACCTGAAGCCCAAGATTTAGAAGTAGAGATAGGAGCTCAGCATTTATTTGAGTCTAAAGGCGGGCATCTTCTTAATCAGCAGGCAGTCTCCCCTTGAAACATATATTTGTTTATGTGATAGACTGAAGAACTCCCAAAAGCTATCATCCCAGCACTCGTAGCATATCCCAGCATTGGAGTTGAAGGCAGAAATCTGACATGGCCTGAAGCTGCATCACATTTATGTGGCCAACTATCTCAAATGCAGCCACTCTGACTGCTCTGGAAGAAGGGTTAAGGCACTGTTCCTGAACTCTGTATGATGAGGTGTGGTTGTGAATCATAGGGAAGCTTGCTGTGCAACAGCTTTAGCCAACAAAACAATTCAGTCGAGATTTCTTCATGAAAAACTCTATGCAGACACCCTCCCATTGAACTACCTCCCATGAGGCAGCAAAAAAAACCAGCAAAAGCGACATAAAGGAGGACCTGTCAGTTTCTTCTTCACCTTACATTAATCTGTTTGCAATCCATAAAGTCAATTATTCCTTTTAAGGCATACAGGTTGGTAAACCACAGCACATTCAGACTATCCTGCCACAGATGAGAAGAATTTGCAAGTAGGCAAGTAGGTACCAATTTTTCTGCCACTGTATATCCACAAGCTAATGACAATTGTAACATATAAGTCAGGAACAGACTTAGGGGAAGGACCTATTTTATCTCCCTGAGGGTCCCATGAAAACCAGTATAAGTGACTCTAATCAGACATCAATATGGCAAATTCATGGAATTTAATAAACCTTCAGCAGGGACAGAAACTAGACATCCAAAAGAAACAGCCAGTGGTTGCTTTACACACAAAAAAGAAATGAGCACATCACATCTCTAAATGCAGGATACATGTCTTTCGCATGTGCAATTCAGTCAGTCTCAGGTGTAAAGCAAGAAGTTGGCAAAGCAGGATGTGGAGAAACACAAAGGATACACTAAAAGTGCTAGTAATTCTGATCCGCAGACCTGAAAATACTTTTATACTCAGCGTAATGATTGCACATTCAACAAATCCAAATTCTTGGATTTGTTCTCACCTCAGATTCAGGTCGAGATACAAGAGATGTAAGTGATCCTCGTTCTTTATTGGACTTCTCTTTTTCTGTCTTCTCAGTTACTTTATCTTTTGTTTTTCTGGTTGGTTTAGGAACACTTGCAGACCTTTGTCCTTCAGAATAATTGAGCACTTGGGGAAAACTGTGCTCCTCATGCTTTTCCCCATGTGCTATTCACATGTAGTTACGATGCACGAGGAATTGGAGGATACCATTGTCATCCATAAATGTTTTTTCCCCATATAATATCCAGGGTTGAATAACAGCACAAAACAGCCACAGGAAAAACAAAGAAAAGCCAGTTAATTAGTTGATACCGTTAAGTACTACACTAACATTAATTGTTGGACCAAGAAAGAATTTAGGGACAAAACAACTTTTAAAAACAGACTTACAAGGTGTGCATATTCTGACAGCATTATTTGTCCTAAACAGCACTTAATGGTCAGTTTGCCATAGTCCCTGCACATCAATCACTGCACTGTTGCCTTGTGTATGGGTCAGTCCAAAAAGGAGATTGCAATCTACAGAATACCAATCTGATTCTTAGCTCTTTTATATAGTCTCATACAAACTCTGCCTGTTCAATGCACCTGGTACGTGAGACACTCAAAGTAGGTAAAGCCAGTGCCCTTACTGCCTCATATCCCTGTGATCCTTAAAGACTGAAGAGCAGAAGGGAAGAAACACACACACAAAATAAACAAACATACAAACAAGCAAAACCACCCAAAAATGTAAGGAAGTTAAACCAAAGAAACATATTTGAGACTTGATGCATACTTGGGAAAATTAAAATGATCATTCTCAGAACAATCAGAGAACTTTTTGGATTAATTATTTAATCAGTACATGTATGTGCTATATATATGACCAATGTTTGAATTAAAGATGCTCAGAAATTACATTTGTAACACTTTCATTCTGCACTGTCTTAGCTGGTGGGAGCTTTTAGCAAGACTTTTTGCATGCCATATTCTTATTGAAAAATAAAATAAAAGAAAGGATAAATGAAGTCTGCAATAACATACAGCTTTAATAGCATAGGAATAAGTCAATTAAAACCAGCTGGACTGAATCCACAACACTATAAGATTAAAGATCAGAGTCTGAAATCTCTCATTCACCCCACCTTCATAGTGCATGAAACATTAAAACAAATGCTGAAAACCTAGATTTGATCAATGCAATCAAACAGGCGATTTCTCTTGGAAAACGAGGAAATGAGTAACTGTTTTAGAGTCTGACAATAACAACAAGGCACCTTTCACTTAATGCTATGCTTTCTAATCTCTTTCCACTGAGGATAAATCACTGTGCTGCTTGATTTGATCCAAAGTCCACTGAAGATATTCCACTGGCTTTAATGAGCTTTGGATCAGATCTGTGATGCCATGGCTGAGGTTATATGGAAATATAAAATGCTAAATTTGAAATATATACAAGCATATTTATAATACACATATCGTAAGCACACATACAAATATACATAATACAATATATATGTATATTACATCATATACGATATGTGTTTATGTATAAATAATATTCTCATCTCCTCATGCTACTTAAATAATGTACAATGGTACCGAAGTGCTAAGCTTAAATTCATTCAATACAAACAAAACATACATTAAAGAATGAAAGCAAAAATTAAAGCATGCTCCACAAATATCGAAGATACTAAAACAATTCCAGAGGAAATGCAAATATAAAATAAATAGTGATTATGTTATTTGAAGTTATAATATTATTACATATGTGGTTCTCCATTTAATTTCACATTATCATAACATATTAGCACCATAAATCAGACTAGTGCACATGCATTATTCAGTGAATTATTAATTTTTAAAGATAAGTTATTTGTTGTTTATGCAAACACCAAGAGATATTCAGTGTCATTAGCTAAATAATATCAGACAAAGATTATCTGTCATGGGATACCACAAGCTTTGTCTGGCTTCTATAAAGATTTTACAACTCTGAATTCTAACATTTTGGTGCTCTGGGCTTATGTACATTGAGAAGTTAGTAAATAACTAGTGAGCATAGTGAGGGCTAAAATGAGCTATCCTGCTTTAGTTCCTGGTGTGGGGGCTTAGGACAGCATTCAGTTGAGCTGTTATAGCTAGCTACCAGTAGGCTGCGTTGTCCAGGTTCCCTCAGCAGTTCTCACTAATTCTGGGATCATCCTCCAGAAATTCCTGGAGTGGGCACTGACTGCAGTTCGGCAGTACAGCATGCAGCCCACAAGGCTGACTGTAAGGGAGGTGTGAGTAGCTCCTTGGGGCTTTTTCCAATGCCAAAGCCAGGCAAATGCTTTGTACTAGGACGTAATAAGAAGAAAGGCAGAGAAATAATACAGAAATTAAAAGGCCATGGCTGAATTCCAGCTGACAGCTGATGCACCAATCATCAAAAACTCTCAGTGGCAGTGTAAGGCACACAGGGAAGCTGTGAATCCAGAAAGAATCCAGGCTTGATATTTTCCATAGCAATCTTGCCCCATTAACAGTTCTTGGGGGGTGGGAAGAGAGAGAGAGAAAACCATATATATAGTGCCTACTTGGCACTTTCTAATTTCTGTGTACTTGGGTTTTCTGGCTAACGCCTTTTTATTGTTTTGTTTGTGCAAAGTGTTATTTAATAAACATTTTATAAGATTTCGTGTATAATAAATATGACTATATATTAGTCATGAAATAACTTTGGTAACAGTTCTTACAAATAGTGTCAAACTGCAGTATTAAGGATTATGAAGAAAGAAAAGGATAACAAACATCAACAAAGAAAATGAAAAATTATCACAACATCTGTATGCTGGAGAACCTACTTTCTTCCTAATAAATATTTATAATACTGATGAGTAGTATGAGTTTTCTAAAGGGAAACTAGTTTAAAAGACTGGTAAATGATAATACAAAGCAGAAATATGATTTTGCCATGGTAAATGAGCTTTAATACAAAACTAACTCCAGATGGCACTGTTGCCTTATGTGAAAAAGTGGTACTTGAAGTTGTGAAGATTTGTTGCAGGAATTTTCCACCTGGCTCACTGCAGCTTTCTTAAAAATCATACGGTGAGATGTCTTTTTGGTTAAGCACCAACACTGCTATTATATGAATTGTGTGGTTGACAAGTGGTGCCGGCAGCCTTAGATGGTAAATCTCAGTTTTCAAATTGCTTTAATTTGGTTCACCATCAGAAAAATATTCAGAGATTAAATGTTGTTTACTCCAAAATACCTACCTATACTAAGCACTCCAGATAAATATTGCTGTTAACAGGGGTACATAAGATAAATAGTAAGTAGTAAATGCAGTAAGTGTTGGTGCTTGTTGTTTTTAAACTCTGTTGGTGGCCTGAGCAATCTAGTTCCTATTCCATGAGAACACAATCAGTTGGTATCCTTGTATAAGCAGAAACACCCAGTTAATCTTAACTGTCAGATGGATTTTGGTTACTTTGAAAGGCAGCAATTACCGGAGGACACAGAAATCACAACATTTAAAAAGAATCCTAATAGAAAAGTTCTCATTATCACTGACTGTGACTTGAATCTGGTTGACTGTAAATGAGCCAAGGTATCAGTTAAAATGGAGAAGGGAAGCTATGAACTGGAGTACTGCTACCAGGAACTGAACATGAGACTACTCATGTTACTGACAAGCTTCAATAGTAACAGCTGAGAACTAGCGAAGAAACTCAGAGATTGTGACCTCCTTTGACCCACAGTTTTACAGACCGTGGTGGCAGTTGTATGAAAGGATACACACCAGAAGCATGGCTGGTATGTTAAAAGCAAGCTGTAGCCAAGTTGGAAGCTTAACACAATATAAGAGGATGTGATTTTGTGAAGAATGCAACAAACTAAAAGATGGTGAAATAGCAACTAAAATCGCTGTCTGTGCATCCGTCTGTAAGGCATAGCTCCTCAAATATTATTATATCCATGATACAATGTAATCTGTCCCACTTACAACTCAAGCAGATATAACTTTCCATACCACAAAGTCAGATATCAATCCACATTATTGAGGCATAAACTCTGAATCTACATGTTATGAAACAGATACTCTGTCAGCTGTGGTGACTAACAAATAATAGTACTACCTAAATGGAAATTGAATGCATGAGTTTACAAGCGGAGGTTGATCTAAAGACAATATATTATAGTGGGAGATGCGTTCTAAAGATATTGAGACGGTTAATGTGATTTACAAGCAAGTAGAATGTATCTTTGTTTTGAAACACTTGTCAACAAAGCAACTAGAAAATTGAAATAACAGACCTTCATTTAGGCCATTTAGTAGAATTTTACATGCATGCTGATGCAGTTAGCACATGGCATCTTGTTTGGCTGTATTAGACAATATAAATCTCGTGCTCTCTTACCACATATTATAAGGTGAATATTACTCTGCATGCATTACTCCAACTTCTAAACAGAAAGATGCCTTCAGACTTCAATTGATGATGCAACTTCAGCTCACAGTTTAGTTTTTCCACCAAATATATTCTATGCATCAGCTAGCAGTATAAATAGCTAGCACTGAGCCCAGAAGTACTGCACATATGCAGTGTGGAGTTTATTCATCTATGACCTAAACAAAAGTTGAAGCTTCATTGTTCTGGGGAACTTCTATAGCTTCTAGACTGCATGGTGAACTTCATTCAGAGTGACAGCTTACTAGATCGCAGCAGGGGAGACTAATGTGAACTCTTCTAAAAGAAATACAGTAAAGAAGTACGGTACATTTCCTTGGTCCCCGTGGGAGTAGGGGTAGAGGCAGAAGAATACTAGAAACCAACAGAAATATTCCCTCTAACAAAAGATTCAAGCAGTAGCTCCAGAATTAGGACTAGTTATAATGGAGGTGAAGAGAAGCTAAAAATCTGGTGACGAGAGAAACCTCTAAAAAGCATTTTCGAGAGCAAGACTTCACAAATATTACTGCTGTTAAACTGAAATCTGCTGGGGTTTAAGCTTTTTGTTTGTAAGAATGCCTGATAAATTACACTTTAGTATTAGAGTATCTTGAACTATAAGAGATATTCATAAATAAATGGACTGGCACATTCACACAAAAGAGATAGCTGCATGTAAATAGTTTGCTGCTCAGCACACTTGCCTGGCTATGCCCTGCGCCTGATCTGTCCAGTCTGTCCTATCTTCTTATTAAATTCCTTTCTAACTCTTTCCTGAGGGAGGGCTCTCTATTCCATGTGCACGTGTGCAGATGGGGCTGTCACTGGAGCCAGACCACGGGTCAGAGGGCCCATGCGTCTGCAGGGCAGCAACTGGAGAGAGTGCGGGTGTGCAAGGAAGTGTGTGACGGCTAGCAACGATCAAGCTGGACCAGTCAGTGAATAGGTGAACTGGGCTGGGATCAAGGGAGTGCATGGGTCTCTAAGGGCAAGCTCTGGGTGTGAGAGCACCTGTGTATCCCCAGGGGTGAGAGCACAGCTACTGGGACCTGGGACGTCCTGGCCAGCTGCAGTGTGTGTGTGCGTGTGTGTGTGTGCGTGTATGTGCACGCACGCACAACAGTCTGTACCAGCAACTGGAGTACCGCTGCAGCCCCAAGGGCTCGTATTTCCAGATGTCAGCAGCTGGAGAGACTGGGATCCAGGGGCCAGATTAGGTGTGTAAGCCCAGATGCTGGAAGGACCCACCTTATACATGTGCAGTCTCACTAGGAGACTTCCACTCTCCAGAATGAGACAGCCAGAGAGGGGAGCAGGATGAGGCCATTGGTGCAGTCTGTGTTCGTGTGAGCTCTCTGAGTGCCTGTCTGTGATCTGTATGGTTGGCCATGTATATATGTATGTACGTAGTGTCCACGCGTGTTCTGTGTGCATGTGCCTGCTGGGAATACATCTTCAACCTCACTACTGCTTGGACCTGGGGACACGGAACTGCAGCGGCCTCACCGCACTCCAGCTGCTGGATCCAGTGTGATGTACTTTCCTCTACAATATTTAAGGTCTAAAATATTCAGTGTTAGTAGTAAAAGGAGAAGCAAATATGAGATATTTATCTAATTTCAAACATACTTACTAATATTCTAACTACTTTTAATATGTGTTGTTTTTTCTGTCCCTTAACAAGAAATGCTAAGAGTATTTGGAAAAAAAAGAAACATTTATGTAATTTCTCCGTCCCCTTCCTGGCTAGAATACAAAGCATATTAATGGTACTTTTCCCAGTCTTGTCTCCTGCCTAAATTCTTCTCCTGGCAGTACAGAAATAATACATATCCTGAAACAGGTCTTTTTCCCTCTCCTGTTAGTGCATTTTCTTAAATTATCAGCAGGCATGCTTCTTTACTTTCAGTAGAAACTTCTATATTTGGATGTAGTCTGTCAGGACATTGTGTCTTTACATTGGTCTCTCAGACGGTAGAAGCAGACATGCTTTGGCAACTGTTCTAGATCCCTACCTAAAGCTGAGCTCTAAGAAGCTCAGGTAAGTTTTGCAGAGTATTTTCCTATTTCTCTATCATTTATGAATTGAAGGTATAGAATCACACAACTAAACTCCAGTTCTATGAGGCACAGAGCAAAGAGATTTATTGCTTAATTATTTCACTCAAACAGTGAATAAAAGAAATATCATCTGGTCTTGGCTCTTAGCAATATAAAAAATTTAAAAACCAGTAACATGAACCATCTGAGTAAATACATACATAGGGTGACATACCTTTGATTTCATTTTTCTCCATTTCTTTCAGTGTCTGAACAAACAGAAACTGACTCTCCATAAGTGGCCAACTATTGTATAACACCAGTGCCTGTATGATATATTTGTGAGACTGTGAAAGAAAATGCAATATGTTAACATGCTGAGGACATAACAATTACAGTAAGTATTTAAAAGTCCTGTTGGTTAGTAAAGTGGCGGCTGTTGAACTCAGCAAATGAAACACGATTAATTTACAAACTTGCACATTACAGTATTCACAAGTAGCTTAAAAAATTAGTGTTAATTCCACAGATTTTATTTTAATTCCTGTGAAATTAAACAATTACTCATGTGTTTATCAACTGAAACTAAAATGGGCTATACAGTAAGGAACTACATTCCTTTAAGTCTTCCATGTGCTAAGACAAAGACTTCTGTCTTTTATTTTAGGACCTACTACAGAGCTTTGAACACTAATACTAGCATTCAATAATGTTGGAAATTGAGGTGGAGATGGCAGGGTCAGTAGATTATTTTAAATATTATCTACACTGAACAGAAATTATCCCAATACTTTTTAAAAAAATGTTTTCCAAATTTTAAAGCCAGTTCTGAGTCAAAGAAAAAACCCTGGAAATTATTTGTCAATGATTTTTTTTTTCCCTTGGAATATCCTGTTGCAATTGAACTCAATTAACCAGGAAAAAAAAATCACAGAGAAACACATGGAGACAGAGAAACAAGCAGTGCTTGAGAAACAAAATATTTTCTAAGATAAGCAAATAATAATAGGTGAAGTCAAGTGAAATCCACGATTTTGACATCCCTCTCTAAGAAACTCTGGGCTGAAGTAGCAGATGTGTGTGTTACTAAAGCATTCAGCTGACCAGCAACAGGTGCTTCTCTAGTAGAACTGTTAAAGTTGGCCTTCTCTTACATTACATTTCAAAGAAAACTCACATTGAAGCATTAGAAGTTTAACTTTTTACTGGTACTTTTTCAGCCCTTAGCTACAAGCCATGCTATCCTTGAATTGAACTTGGCAAGTGAAGAATGTTTGAGGACTGAATACATCTATCTCCTTGATTTGAAAACAAAAATGACCCCTTATTAGTTGGTTATTCATATAGGTACATTATCCTTTCTCTATAGCCTCACTCAGAAGATACCAACGATTTTAGTTTTGGATTCCTTGTTCTTGCCTCAGGATATCTGATCTCCACATGCACCAAAAGAATTCCTCTTCACTGTTTTCCCCACAGAATTCCAGTAATTTGAAATTTCTTACTTCTTGTGGACTTTGATGATTATCTTTAAAGTCTTCCAATAGGAAAGGTTCTTCTTCTAACATAGATAGACGTTCTTTTGAAAGTCCTGACTTGACAGAGGCTTTGGCATCCTTTCGAGCAGAAGTATGCCCTTTTTTTTTGGATACTGCAGTATCTGATTCCTTCTTTGTAATGCTTTCAGTAATCTGGGTTTTACTTGCTGCAAGATGATTAAAAATGTCAGTGTTAACTTCCAGAAATTCTATGAATTATTAGTATGAGGTAAACAGATGCCCCCAGAAACTATAATAAAGAGTAATTACTACAGTCATTTTTCTCATACTGCATTATGATCATATGGTTCCAATTAATTATGTTTATTCCAACTATTATCCTGCTTTCATTCTGCATACAAATCAAAAATCCCTTCAAAGTAAATAGTGAGAAATTTGAAAGACTGTATATTTAACTGTTGCTATTGTTTATATAAAGTTTATAATTTTTTTCCCCACAAAATCCACACTTCTCTCCTACACTAACCATCACAGCACTGTGCTATATATTACATAATATGAATAGCCTTGTACTCTATATGATGAGTCTCCAATTAACCTAATTTAATAAATTGTGTGCACTTGTGGAAGGAGGGGAGAGATCTATTTGCCACAGTTCTGGCAACTGCTATCCTTACAGAAGTCTCTTATATCAACCTGACACAAAGGTCATAGCTGACAGCTTAAACAAAGCCAATCTTGAAAGGAGCTACAGAACTATTTGTGATCTATCTTTTATAAAGTTATACCCTGATCTCTTACAGAAGGTATTAATTTGAAAAAACTCTGAAACCAGGAACGTGCTAAAGAAGGGCTATAATAGAAGTACTGATCCAGAAAACTTAAACCTATGCATATTCATACAAAAGGAAAATCTTTCAAAAGGGAACTGAGCAAGAGTGGGTAATTCTTTCTCAGGCTAAAGAAGGCAAGACTACTGTTGGATTTAGGTGAAACTTGTATCCACTTCTTCTGACAGACAGATGGAAGAAAAACGTAACTCCAGGAACTCTGAAGGCAAGTGAAAATGAATTACACTAGCTTAATACTCAGTCTGACAATTGAGAAAAGGCTCTGAGATGTTTGTCTGCTTGTTTGTTTTGTTTTGTTTTGTTTTATCCTCTCATAACTTTGCTCCATGTTTTCAAATGTATAATCTCAGGGAAAGTTTTCTTTTGCTTCCTTCACTTGCTTATTTATAAAATTTACTTGGGAGTAACTTGTGACATCACTTCTTTTACAACAGTCTATCCATCATGCAAAATGCTAGTGTGTCTAATAGTGTGTCTAATGATCTGCAGGGCCAGCTCTGCATGTGTGAGTATTGTATACATGTATCTTGTGTGTGTGCGCCTTATGGAAATACATACTTAGCCTTGCTACAGGTTGGACTTGATGATGTGGAGCTGCAGCAGCTTCACCCCCATTAGGCTACTGGATTTGGCAACCCTAAAAATTTACGCCATTTGTAATGATACCTATGCAATTATGTTGCCTGAATTCCTGCAGACAAATGAAACATAATTCCAAGAGGGAACATCTCATAGAGAATGGAATAGGGGCAAAAATAACACCTCTGGGGAAGCAGCTTCACATTCATTTCACTAGCAGTAGCTGAACTATCACTTCAGAAAGAGATATCTTTTTGAGTTTACTGAGGACGGAAGGCTTTACTAGTTCCAAGACTTACTTCAGGCACAAGGGTTGTGTATCATTGCTACAGTATAAAACTGTAGTTTCACATGTGTTGATAAAATATCCAGGGAAGTTCACAGGAGCTGAGAGGACTATTGGACCAGATTCAGCAAATTTTATAGCTGGTGTCTGTGTGCATGAAAGCCAAAAAAAAAAAACAACAACAACAAAAAAAAAAACCATTGTGTGCTGCTAGAAACTTATAAGTAATCAGAAAATATTGTTTCTTGTGGAAACCAAACACCACGGATCGCTTGCTATGGTATCTTTCTTCTATAGAGGTCAGTGATTCATTGTTCCTAGGAATAAGAAAGTTGGTAGAAGTCAGGAACTGACTTCTTCAAGACGTCTCAAACTCCTAATCACAAGCTATGAGTTGCTCTTCTGCATGACATTCAGAATCTTTAGCACCTGAACTATCCCTGTTGCTGTCCCTGTGGTAAGGAGGCCTGTGACAAAGATTTAAGGGGAGATAATACTCAATTCCTTTTTTTATGGAACTCAGTGGATGTTAAATTGTGCCTAAGGAAGCCTGTATTTGTGGACTATCTTTTCACCCAAATAAAGGCTGCTGAGCTTTCCAGTTATCATTTAGCCTTCCATGTTATGAAGGTGAGAGGAGACATAACTCATAGTGATTAAATTATTAAGCCTTTCATCAGAGGGAACCAAAATCATGAGTCTGTCACTCAACAGAAGCGCCTTTGGATGAAGAAGAAACATTATCCAGAGACCAGAATCTTGCATATTCTCTTTACACCCATGTGAAAACCTGCTGCAAAGAAACAATTCAGATTCCAAATGGAAGAATAATTCCACATAAAGACTTTTTCCAAATGGATAACTTGCCTTGAGGGTACCATTTGCAATATTTGCATAAAAGTTTCTAAGCGGGAAAGATCTTCAATGCCTGCTTGAGCACTATCATCAAGCAACAGTGCAAAGAATTTACAAAAAGGTAGCTTTAAAGCAATGAAGCCAACTAAATGTACTCTTTGTAGTCAACAGAGGTGAGCTCCTCTGCAGCGGGTCTGCTTTCTGGGTTTTAGGAGCTCTGCACTGTCCCCTGGAAGAGCCTACCTCCATCATGGTAAATGGGATTCAAGCTTCCAGGAATGCCTCGGTATCCTCTTCTTCTCTCTCTCCTAAACCTGAAGAGCATAAGCACTGAAGGATTCTATAATCGTTTGCCCAGAGGATGATTCTACCATGACAATAACTCAGCACAGAATGGTGTAATCCTACATGAGACTGGCTGGAAAGTTGCCCCGAAAAGCATACACAAGCAAAATAACACTTCTAGCCATTGTCACCAGGTGGTGTTGTTACACCGAATTACCTTTCCTCCTGCATACGTAAATATTTAATCTTGGTTTTTGTAAGCAAAGCTCTGACTAGAAGGAACTCATACCTATGTTGGTACTGCAGTGGCTTCTGATTGTGCCTGTTGTGTTGAAACACACTTTTTAGAGAACAACTGGATACGGATAGTATGAGTCTTGTATGTCCATTGTACAAATCCCCACCTGAATTTGTTATCAGTATTTATGGAGGTTCCTATACTGTCATTGTACAGGACATAATTTCCTAAAACTTCTGACAATAGCAAAGAAACATGCTTATTGGTCTTCTCCCACGCACCAGGTGATAGGACGAGGGGCAATGGGCTAAAGTTGCGCCAGGGGAGGTTTAGGTTGGATATTAGGAAAAACTTCTTTACTGAAAGGGTTGTGAGGCATTGGAATAGGCTGCCCGGGGAAGTGGTGGAGTCACCATCCCTGGAGGTATTCAAAAGACGTTTAGATGTAGAGCTTAGTGATACGGTTTAGTGGAGGACCTGGTAGTGTTAGGTCATAGGTTGGACTAGGTGATCTTGGAGGGCTTTTCCAACCTAAATGATTCTGTGATTCTGTGATTCTGGTTTTACAATGCTATAAATTGCACCTACAGACACTCAGCAGGTTGGGTAATGTGATGCCGTCACACTTGTTATACTGAGTACATTTCACAATCTTTTCATTTAGTTTGGATTCTCTGAAAGATTTGGAACAGTTAAACAAAAGGGGCTCTTTGTGATATATAGAATGCATATATATTGGAAGAGAATTTCAACATTAAGGTCACATGGTCTAGTATTTTAAAAATAACAATAAAAATCAGCAAATAGTCATAGTGTCACAGTTTCTTCTTCCAAATGATGTCCCTCTCACACACACTTAAATAGCATCAGAATATTCATTTCACTTTCAAATACATTCTAAAATCATAACACTTTTTACAGTCATTTTGCCAGGTCTAGAGACTCCTGTAAAGTCCCTCTGAAATGAAAAACATTTAATGACTACTTTTTCCAGTTAGAATTCAGTGGTTCCACTTCTGAATAGGAACCTGAAATGACAACATTCCTATTTTCAATCATGTTACTGTAACAGATATTTCCTTGAATGATTGATTCACAATGATTAACTAATTTAAAATTAACTGAAATTATTTGCATGACAGCACATAAGAATAAGGGATAAAAGCCTAATGTGTGTATCTGATTTCTGAGGATATTTTGAAAAGTTCCTCCTACTTATGCCCCCTGCTTGCTCTGGCAAAGACAAAATGTCCCTGTTAATTATTCTGCTCCATCCTCTCCCTTCCCACATCAGGTTGAACCCATTTCTCTTCTCTTTCACCTGATAGTGCCTTCCAACTTATTTCAATCTTCAGGCTATGATCTTTGCCAACAAGCTGGTTTCCTGAAGGAAAGTTTTTTCTTCACATTACTGAGGGTAACTTGGCAATTTATTTCAAGTATTTGTAGTGCTGACCCTAATCTCAGCTATTCTGTAGCTTTCCCACTTCTATTTTACCAGTCTACTCTTAAATTTACTAATCCATTCCCACAGTCCAAAAACAGTAATCAAAAGAAGCTGTTGTTTATCATGGTAACTCAGACACAGTATCATGATGGCTTCTCCATGACTTCCTTTAAAACCCTGACATTGTCATCTGATGAATTATGTTTTAAGAGCATGGTCTCTACAGTATTTAATTTTGCTTTTCTGGAAATAAAAAGATTCAGTTGAGACAGAAATCAAGATGTTTCATAAACATGATGAAATTAGTTATTTTTCCCATGCAGCACTGGAAATTTAGGTAAAACACTTTTTCTAAAGCATTGTGTTAGAAAACTAACATCATGTTAGAAAAAGTTCAAAATCGTGGAGGTGGACACATGAAATACAATGCTATTTTGTGCTTCAGCAAAGCAATAATCCAGTATTTGAACAATTTGAATATGCTCAAGCAGGCAGAAACTGATTGATTTACAGAAGATTCATTGTTTAAAAGTCTTCATGAAAAGACTGAAGATTTTAGTATCTTACAATACTGGTGCATTGTGGCATCCATGTACAGTAGCTGACTTGCTTGCTTATAAAGAATTATTTTATTTAAGTGAATTTGTAATGCTTATGAAGAATATACATTTTCAGAATGAAAACCATAGATGTAATGAAAAATTCAAAATAGTACACAATCTCACTAGTAAAATTGAAATGGTTTAATAAGTGAAATGTATATAAAGCAGAGACAAATGAAGATTAGGCATAAAAATTAAGATGTCACAACAGTGGCTGATCTCAAATCTGCTAGATATAATAAGAGTAGCAGAAACAGGTAGAAGGCACTGCATTTGCATTAAAAATGACCGAAGCAGTGCAGGGACAATTGTTGAAAATATACCTAAGAATTATGTAACTCATTAAATTGTATTTATTGCTTCTGAATAACAAAATTAAACACCACTTAAAAAACAAATGTCCATCAATTGGCTGAACATACTTTCAGATGACAAAACTTTCATCCCAGTGTTTTTTCAACTTCTTTCATAGCCCAGCCCTGATGTTATCAAACAATAAAAATGCCAGTAACAAACAGCTGTTATCTGATCGTAGCTCTTGAACACTGAGTTTGGCAAAACTCAAACTCCTGAAAGCCTGGAAGTAAAGCACAAAAAAAGGATGCCTAGATAAGCTAACTCTGCTCTCCAGAGTGCACAGGAAGTTGCCTTGCTCCATCAGAGGGATGACAACAAAGCATTGCTACTATCTCAAGCTGAAGGCTGTCTCTATTCAGTCTGGCTGTAAATGAATACCTGTTCAGTTGTACAGCACATCCAAGAAAACTGGGTTATTTGTGCATCATTAAGAAAAAAGGGAAAAAAAAAATACAACACATAAGCCTTTGCCACTATCACAGGACCACTGAATGACAGAGACTGGAAGACACCTCTGGAAATCATCCAGTTCAACCCCCCTGCTCAAAGCAGGGTCAGCAAGGACAGCTTGCTCATGGCCACATCCTGTTCTGTTTTGATTATGTCCAAGATGGAGACTCCAAAACATCTGAGCAACCTGCTCCAATCTTTGATTGCTCTGAGAGTAAAAAGAAAACAAAGTAAAATGAAAACTTTTATAATGCTTAAGTTTCCTTTTCTATATTTCAAGTTGTGCCCACTGCCTCTTGTCTCGTCACCGGGCACCACTGAGAAGTGCCTGGCTTTATTTTCTTTTTCTCCCTGCCCCCTGCTCAAGGTATTTATATGCTGCCAGCTTTGGGCATAGAGTAGATTCACAATGTTTGATTTGCTGGATTACACAGAGTCAGTTTTAATTAACACCAGCTGGATTTATGTAAGGTGCAATCACTAGTTTCAAAGCATGTTGAGAAAATATGTGAATTTTAGCATATTTATGAAAGATGACCTTTGAACACAGATCAGTTCTCACCATTAACAAAAGCTGAGCTGACAAAACTGCAGTGTAATGAACAGCAATAAATTTTAAATCAAAAAAAAAAGAAAAAAAGAAAAAAGAAAATACACAAGAAAATACACTTTTAGCAAATAAACTTCTCAGATTCAAGTGTTCAGGCAAAAAATGAGTGGGGTGTTGGATGTAACTTTCAAATAAATTTGTGTCAAAGTAGATTTTGTTTAAATTCAAATGTTCCCATAAGGGATAACTTCCTGAGTATCTGAGTTATCATAAAGAGTTGACAATAGCATAAAGAGCATTTAATAACTTTGCAAGTCTCGGACAAGTAGTTTTTCCTTCAGTGGCTTCTATTTCCATGACAATCATTGTGTAGCTGTAGGAGAGTCAAAAACAGAGAGGTTTTTTTTGTTGTTGTTGTTTTTTTAAGGATAATACTACCTTGTTTATTCAAGGGTCTTTTTGCTTGTATTCTGGCTTATATGGTGGATAAGAAGCCAATAATACACGTGCTTCTGCTAAAAGGAGTGATGCTCAAGATGGTGCATTTAAACCATAGGGTTCACTGTAATCTATGAATTATCTACCATGTCCCATGTAAACATGTCTACCATGTTTGGGCATCAGTTTCTTAACAGACAAAAAGAAAAAATTGAACTTTCAGATGAAACAAATAAAGGCAAGATCTTTAAAAGAAAGTATATTTCGGTTCTCAAGGACAAGGAAAACATATGCATGAAATTTTCAGAACTGAGAAACTACTTCAGTTATTCAGACAACTCTTTACTTAGTTACAAAACAAGGCCAAAACACAGAGGAATAAAGCAAGGATGGACACCTTATTTCAATGAATTGTTTCGGTATCTCTCCACATTGCCAAGGACCAACGATTCCTACTCATTGCTCAAGAATGTAGCTGATTTCACTCAATCACAAAGCCACTAGGGATTTCATGGAAAAAGTGGGGAAAAATCCTATTTTCTGTGATAACCTGAAGTTACTGTAAGAATGCATATCTCTGAGTGAATAAAATTTTCAAATACTGAATACAATACTTACCATGGGAACTCAGAAGTGTTTCATTACTCAAGAAGTTAAAAGCAGGGATGACTACATGGCCCTTTCCAGTGACACTCACAATTTCTTCCTCATTATCTAGGACTTGTAGCTTAATGAACACATCTGATTTAGAGGTTTGCACCTGCACTGTAGCAATATGTGGTGCTGTGACTTTTACTGAATACCTAAAGAAGAAGAAAAAAATTACAGCAATATAACCAACAATACCAGATCTTTCTTTTTTTAGGAAAGCACCTAAACATTATGTTGACCTGGAGACAAACACTTAAAACTGAGTTTGTAGCCCACTGCTTTCCTGCAGTCTGATGGGCTAAATTTCCTGTACTGTAGTTTAATACAGTGAATCCATGATCAAAGTAAGTGTTGATGGCTGCAAAAAAAAAGTTCTTTTCTTTACTACCGTATTAAATGTCCAGATACACATTCTCCCTCCTGCTGTACTAGTATTTGTTAAAAAAACATGTTTAGCCTGATGAGGGAACAGGTTCAATTAAAAAGTAGCCCAGCAAAACAAACAAAATAAAACAAAACAAAACAAATAAAAGGAAAAAGAAAAAACCTAGTAATTAATCAAAAAGGATTACGAAAAATTAAATAATCATGTTCTGATTTAATATGTTCTCCTAAAGCAATCTGCATGCTTGAATAAAATGTATATAAATTCTTCTACCAGCACTGCAAGATGGAACTTGGTCTGATGAATCAGAAAAACAAACAGTTGCGTTTCTGAATTTTATTTCTAGCTTTGTTTGACTAGCTGAAAAATATAACAAACTTTATGCCTCCTCCTAACTTGCAAAATCTCAATTTTAATGCATGTTTAATACCCAAAAGTAATATGGAATTTCAGTAATTGATATATGGATAAGATTTCAAGATTGAGCCTACAGAAATGCAAAATACTGTTACTACTATTTTGAAACTACAGTCTGTGTACTCCATACCTGTTCTTCTTTAAGCAGCAGCAATATTTCAGAAAACAACACTTCCATTTATGAAATGTTAAACTTGGTATTGAATATCAATGGCCCGTGAAACTGAGATGCTTGCTTTAACACCTTCCCCCTTCTAAGAAAGAGGAAAGAACATACTTTTCTGTCAGGGATGGTACATATAAAAAAGCAGAATTTAATCATTCTTCTCTCAATATTTACCTGAACATTACATGCTTGTCATTGGGTAAGTAATATTCCTTAATTTCTTTAGTAGAATATATGTTATTTACAGCCTCACGAGAGAGGAATGGGAGTGGACTATGAGAACCGATGAGTCGGAGCCTCCATCTTCCAGCTGCCACAGACAGGTCACCAGTACGTGCTTCAGCCATAAAAGTGTATCCTTTCTGAATAAGGAAAACAAGTCATTTTTACTTGGAAATAACACTATTGAAAATGCAGTCTATGACTACATGGAACTCACTGTTTGTGTTACTCTTATTAGCATAATAAGATATTCTTCATAAGCAAGAATCTTGTTGCTCTATTATAGTCTAATGACTATAGATTTCTTATCAGACTAGAGATTTCTTATTACAGGAATTTATATCTGGCAAAAAGTTATATAACAAAGTCAAATATGATCTCATCTAACTTCAAACTTGGTCTTATTCGTCTTATTTTTAGTGAGGAACACAACCAAACTACCAAGGTGTCTTTCCAGCCAAATTATTTGATGATTCTAAGTTGTTTAATAGAGTCTAATTAAATAAATAATAATTATTTCTTCCTTTTTCATTCAAGCATGTCAAATACTATATTCAGAAAGGTCTTCTTATAACATGACTAAAGTTCAGTAAAATATTTTTATTCAGTGTTTTTTCCTACTTTGTACACCATACTGCTATACAAATAGCTTCCACATAAACCACATCTGTACATCTCTGGGTTCTGTAATACTACCATTCTTTTTCTTGTAAAACTATTAGCAATGGTATCAATCAAATTCATTTAATTTTGTACAAAGTATTTTTCGTTTTTAATATCTGACTAAAACTATCTGTGGTAGTAGTAGCAGATAATATAATGAAGAAAGAGTTAAAAACTTTGCATAAACCAAGACCTTTTACTCCAACCTCTGAGCAAACCACACCAGATCTACACTCTCCTATTGCTGGGGAAACATTACAGAGTTACAATTCTCAAAGACGTTCTCCAGAAATTAGGCTTTAGGGATAGTTTGCATGAAGATAATCACCATACAAAGTTGCTGCCATAAGACAAGACAATGCATTGTATTACTGTAATATAAAGTAAAAATCCTTGGAAAACTTTCTGGTTGCCCTATGACTGAGAAAAAAATTCAGTTTGCTGGTGTTCCTATTGAAGGTGAAGTTGAATAAGTATTGAAAGGCATATGTAGACTGTAAAAACGCATCAGAGGTAGTAAGACTGGAGTTAAGAACTGTCTGATGACAATAGAGAAGAAGTAGAAAGTAGTACACGAGAATCAAAAAGAATTGTCAAAGAAGTTGGTGAAAGAAAAAGTGAGAAAACGTATAAAAGATAAATAAATAAATGATGAAGAAATACAGATTCCTGTGAGCAACACAAACATAGAAGTCTTCTTCACTGACATTATAGGTAAGAATTTTAAGCTAAATATTTATGTTCTTAAAGTAGTAATTATTTCTTATAATATACAACATAAAGCACAGTATTCTTAATTAGACACAAGAGCTAAATAAATATTCAAAATAGAAACACTATAATTTAAAAAATAAACAGACACAACAGAATAAAAGATTCTGGTCCAGCATCAACAAGTTTGGCACACAATTTCCAAATGATTAAGTCAATATCAGCTATTGATTTTGAATGAAAAGGGGGAAAAAAAACAGTAGATTGTACTAGTGATAAGAGCATTCTTCAAACTACTTGAGGTCTTAGATTTCTTGTTTCTTTCCCTGCTGAATGGTTTTCCTCTGAAAGGTTCTCATATAAGATCCTGGCTCCTCAGTTGTCTATGTTTTCCAGCTGTCTTGAACTGTTTAAACAGTTAGGACTCTTTTTGTTTGTTTGTTTGTTTGTTTGTTTGTTTTGTGGTTGTTTTTTTTTTTCCTTCTTCTCATTAGAAGTATGCCAAATTACTCATTTGAGACTGCTCCAAAGAATGATACTTATTTTTCTTCTGCTTCTGAACTAACTACTTTAAAAGCATGTTTGTTTGTTTTTTTAAACGATCCCCTGCTGCCTAAATTAATTTCCACTGTAGTCAGTAAGAAACAACCCTTAAACTCAAATGGAATAAAGTGAATGGAATAAAGTGTTGATCACTTTTGACATTCTACCCTACATGACTTATTTCCCAGCTGCAAACTCTCAGCACTGCAAAGATCTTCCATTATTTACTTGGCCTTGATATCATCACCCCTTTTCTAATCATCAATAAAGAGGGATGCTTTCATCTCAGATTGGCACATATCACTTCTGAGAGGCTATCGATAAGGAAGGATATTCCACATGAGCTTGTCAAATTCAAAATGACTGGCCCCTCTATTTACTCCAAAATATTAACCAAACAATTACAAGGCATAAGATGTTCTCTCTGTCAGGTGCGGAGGAGTAGGAACAGGAAGAAAGAGGAAAAGGTATTTCAGAGAACAGGAAAAGAAACTATGAATTTCTGTCAATGCTAAGATGGAGGAGGTGAGTTCTATCCAGAAAAAAAGCATTACTCTTATGTGACCTGAAAAGTTGCTGTATTCTCTTCTTAATGCCATGTTGAGAAGAATATGAAATTTCATGTTCTGTAGAAAAAAGAATTCCTAAAGGATGTACCAGCGGAAAAATACTCTCCATGGTTTTGTCAAGAGATTACTTCCGAAAGGCTAACCTGTATGTTTTTGCCTGCATGCCAAATGTAAGAAAGAAGTGTGCTCTAAAGTGTCGATGCATTTGAAAACTGCACAGCAATTTTAAGACTGTAGATGCTTTTAACACCAAAGGTGACCACAGCTGAAGATGAGAAAACAACTATTTTGGCAATTCATGCACAAGACACTTAGCAAAAGCTAGCAGATCTTACCTATATGAAAGCCAAATTAGATAAACATAAAATGTAAACATGAAAATAACTTAATTCACTGATAAAACAGACATTTTTGTAACGTCCCTTCATGCTGGAGGTAGTGTGAAAGTATAGGCGGATACAATTTGCTGCATGGAAATTTAGAGATCAGATTCAATCTAAGGTTAAATTAATATTGTTCCCACTTTTAATAATTTCATTGCAAGCAAGACATTAAATGTCAGGTTGTTAATCTCATTTTTATGAAGATGTTGGTTCAAGAAAAAGTATTTTTAGCATGAAAAATAAAAAATAAAAAAAAAATTAAAAATGCAACACGATTAATGGACCTGATGCAGATTTATCTGGTCTTTATGAATCCTGAGAGCAGGAATATGGAAAACCAGAGCATAATTTAAAAGGTTTCAGAATTTGATTTTATTTTGTATTTAAAACAAAGAAACAGACAAAAAAAAAAAAAAACAAGACTATATGAGCGTGAGCACTTAAACTGCAAGGGCAATAAAAAGGGGTATAAGTACAATGGCTAATTGCAATATAGCTGGGGAACTCAGAATTTAAGTCCCTTCTTCAAATTCTCCAAACTAGTTCTATGAACTTGTTATTTCATAAAATTAGAATTTCATGTTCAACCCAAAAAATGGTGCAGGTGAAATTTCTTGGAAAGATTTTCTCTCTCTGCAGTCTTCTGCTAAATTTCAGTTGAAAGAAATCAGTACTTTCCAGTAAAAAAATCTTGAAAAATTCTTATAGTATATAGGCCTGTGTTTTTGGGACTATCAAATAATGAAGGGTTGTGATATCAGGGCTTCTGAATTTTTAGAATGAAAGTAAAATAAATGATTCATTATTTTAATTTGTGTTTAATTTGTGTGAGCTGTAAGTTACTTTACAACCTTTAATCGCTACACAGTAATATCAACCATTCAAAGCTATGATTCAGGAGAACTCAAATATTTAAATATGTGGTTAAGCACATAGTTAAAATCTTCCCTGTTCTAAACAAGTATAAGTAGAAACTGAGAGGGATTTAGCCAGATATTCAAGTGCTTTCTGACAGCATGATGTACATGAGGAAAAACAATTTTTTTTGTGTGTGTAAGTATTTATAAAGTTAAGGCTCCACAATCTTCAAGTTTGCAATAATAAGTATGCAGAAAATTTAGAATCAATATTTAAAAAATTGTTTGAGTAGGCACTGAATAATATAAGCAATTAGAAAGCAAAATAACTGAATTTTGCTGCTGGTAGGAACACCAAGTAATCATTAGTCACTACTGAGAAAATGAACTAATATACCCAGACAACTACTATCTGATTTACGTCTCATTCTTAAAAACCTCTAAGAGATTTCATTCCCTACTTAGATATCTTGTTTCATTTCACTATCCCTCTGAATCAGGAAGGTTCTTTTTTTCTTAATATACCAACCAAATTAATTATTTTAACTAAATAAAATAAGCTGATTTCCTTATTTCCTTCCACAGCTAGTTGAGATAAACAACTGATCTGTGTCCTTCTCAATTAGACTTGTTTTCTAAATTAAATAGAATTTAATGTCAGTAAGAATTTAATGTCAATAATGATTTCTTAACATCTTATCTTTGTTGCTCAGATGAAACTTGAGGAATGCTAATCTCTCTATCATTTTCTATGATCTGTTCAGAAAACTTTTGTATAAAAAAAGATAGTACAAAAAAATAAAAATAAAGACAAACCTGTAAGCAGCAGTAGAAAAAAATGACTGTGGAAGAAGAAAATGTAATACAAAAAGAAAAAAAAAAATCCAAATGATGCAAAGCAAGTAGCTAGTTTCTATCTAGACTGTAATATCTGCAGAAAGAAGACAGACATTATTGCTAGTCTGCAGATTTTATCCCTATTGTAAAGTTCATTTCAGAATGATTGAATGTATTCCAGGAGTGGCTCTGCAGTAGAATAACAATATCTGCTGATAAAATTTCTTTTTAGCTCTGTTGTAAGCTGCTGATTCATAGTTTTGAAGCAGAACAACTAACTGGTAGGTTTATTAAAAAAAAAAAAAGAAAAAAGAAAAAAGAACTTGTTCTATATTAATATTGACATTTAGGAATTCAGGCATACCACATAATTTCTTGCTTGATGTAGGACATTGTGGACTATTTTACAAAATACTGTTAGAAAGAAAGGTAACACATTAAAATAATAGCATTTTATTCTGTGTTTTATGACAATCGCATAATGCCTTGTCAAAACATCAGTAGAGCTTTCAATAGCTTTTGTAGGTCCACTGAAACATTAATGGACTGTTTGCAAATAGGAAGGGAAGGAGGTAAATTTTATGGTACAAGCTTATAGTTATACTGAGAAACTCAGTAGCAGTGATTAAGAAATGTAATAAAAACAAGTAGAAAAATACAGCATACATGTACAATACTGTTTTAATACTATTAAATCAAAATCACTCTTTACTGATATTAACCACACTTAACATTGTAAAATGTAAAGTCATGAGCTTAGAGAATAGTAATTATTAAAGCTGACATTTGTGTTAAGTGGAGAGGTCTTCAACAAGGAAGAATAGCAGAATAAAAAAAGGCTACTTTCATTTATTTAATGACAGAATCACTAAGGTTATCATGTGCTGTCCACAAAAAAAATCATAATAGAAAGTATCAGGTAGGGTAGGGCATAGCACAATGAGCATTTCCAATATTTAAACCAGAGTACTGCATAGTGTTGGTAAGATCTTATTTGGAATATTGTGTACAATCCTGGACATCTTAATTAAAGAAAAGTATGTTATGAACTTGTCTTCAGTAAAAAGATCAACCATGTGACTAATATAGTTAATACTAGAGGTACCATTAAAGAGGTTAGAGGCAGGCTAGAAGAGGAAAAGTGGTAAATAATTATATAGATAAATTTCATTTTTTGATTAGTTAGGCCTGATGAATTTCCAAACTGTTTGAAGGATAATTAAATAACTGGTTAAAACAATCACAGAAGTTTTTAATGATGTTTCATAACAGATGGAGGACAGGTAATGTACTTGAAGACTACAGAATTACAATGTTACTTTTTTTTAAGTGGTCAAAGGTGTCTAGAAAATTATTGGACGGCATAGATTCAATGGAAAATATTATGACAAACTAATGAAATGAACCACTTGCAACCCCCTCAACATAGCAAAAAGATTATTAACAGAAAAAAAAAAAAGTCATATCAAACCAATCAAGCTTCCTTCTATAGGAAAGCACACTATGGGAATGAAGGAGAAGCAGTAGACATCATATATCTTGGCTTGAGTAAGACACCTGACACTGTCTCTCTGATCACTCTTCTAAGTCTGGAGAAATGCTGTCATAATGAAGAAACTAGAGTGGCTGTTGGATAACCACATCCAGAAGGAACATACTCATTTAGATGAATATGCCCATTTGGAACAGAAGGTTGCAGTCAGTGAGATTTCAAAGACCCAAACCTGGAACTGATTTAATTCAATACTTCTGTTAGTAATGTGGATGGTGGAAGTGAGAATATACGTTTAATTAATTGATATCACAAAGCTAAGGATCGTGACTCTAGAGGACGACAAAATAAGAAGTTATTTAAAAAATAAAAAATAAAATCAATAATGAAATATGACATATTTAGTCAAGAATAATAAACTACAAAATTCAGTTCTTCAGGAAAGCACCTACAGCTACAGCAGTATGAGTCAACAATGCTGTTGCAAAAAAGAACAAGCATCACAGCCAGATTAATAAAGAGAAGTAAGCCCACTCACAAGACATGTAAAGTGATCATTCCTCACTCATCATTTGTATGGCTTTAAGTTTATCCTTGGTGCAAAGCTTTCTGTGCTCAGTGTTGGACACCATAAACAAGAAAAAATGGAAACAGCAACTGGGAACAGTCCAGAGGAGAAAGTGATCAAGAGTGTAGGAAATACAACTTGCAAGACTGAGCAAACTGTCATCTTTAGCCTAAAGATAAAAAGGCAGGAGGAGGGGAAGCTGTGATAATTATTTAACTACATTTATGTATTTATTTATTTTCAGGAGCAAATTACACTAATGATTCTTAGAGGCTTCGAAGTGGAGCACATCTAACGTTGTATTTGGCATCAGTGCTAAAATTATCATCAGCATCTGAAGAAGCATGTTAATTTAATAATTGCAAGCATGCCTTATAAAAGGCTACTGGTGCTACGTTCTTAGTTTGGCTCCTGTTTCTTCAAGGTTTTCCTGCCAGGTGGACAGCATCAGGCGCAGCAGCCATGTTACCATTCATTAGCACAGCACAGGGAAGTTTGGTGATATGCCTCCCTTCAGAGATAATCAAAAATACTGAAGAAAATTAAGACTATTCCTTCAATATTAAAGGTTTAGCATGGAAGAAGGTCAGTGATAGTCTCTGTTCAAACTTGCTAATAAATATGGGTGTACCTCTAAGCAGAACGTTATGACTTAGCTGAAAATATCTACAGAATTCAGGCAATCGTTATTATTTTTTAAAATAATTTTCACCACCACTCTTCACATTTACCTTATTTTTGGGATAAACCCGAGGTGCCACTTTGAAAAAGACATGTGGCATTTCCTCCAGTGTGTCATTATCAATGACATGAAGTCTACAGGAAGGGATAGTGGTATACATCTTTGGCACTATAAGCATGTCCTCTGGAACAAAAAATATTTCCCTAAAAAATAAAATAAAATAAAATAAATTCAAATTACATTCAAGTTATTTTCACAAATTAAATGATTTATGTAACACGAAGTATACATTAGAATTTAAGCAAAATTATGTAAAATTGGTTTTAAAACACGTTAGTGAAAAACACAGTGTATCAATACTACTTCCTTATAAGAATCCTATAAGGTTGTATGAAACTCACCTAAAAACCACAAACCAAGTATTTGGTGGCTGATCAGCATACATTACAGCATAGTCAGCAAAAGAGATCTTACACCACTCATCTTCATAGCAAGGAAACTTTTCAATTGTCTTACAGTTTCTTTTAAACATTTCTCTGGAAAGCAGAAGAACAGATAAACATTTAAATCCAATCAGGAGGGGACATATATCTCAACTTTCTCTTATACTAATCACAAACAACACTGCTTTGCATCTGAGCATAAAATAAACTTATAAAATGTTTTACTAATGCTATCTTCTCTGTTAGCTGTTCACACTAAAGAATAATAAATCAGGTAGGGAAGGTGCTCTTTTAGTTCAAAAGCTAATAGCCTGTAACAGCTGGTATTTACATACAAATATGTGTATCCATCAGTCCATTCATGTGTGATTTTTTAAATTTTTTTAAAAGCATCCATTAAGAAAACTTCCATTTCTTTATATTAAGCTGTCATCTTAAAGCTGTGGCATCATTAGGAGATTTTAAAAAAAAAAAAAAAGGAAACTCCTTCTAAAACTTTTTTGGAACAAGACAGGAATAAAAGCAAAACGAAATCAATTAAAAATGTGAGTAAAGTTGTTCCTTTCACATAGGAAGGAACCTAAAAGTCTAACTTCAAAAGGTGTTCTTTAGGCAAATAAGCTCTTAGGTGTTATTAAGTTCTATGAAATTAGAACCAACCTGACTGGCACCTAACTGACACCATGAAGTTTTACTTATCATTTGTAGTATCAAAAGTTAATGTTCTCCGAACTTGTCCAATTTGTTCAATTGCTAAAGTATTATCCACCAAATCGGGACAATGGTACTTTGATATTTTGTTATCCCTAGACAGCAATTGGAATTACACAACCAATCCCCACAACCATGTTTTTAGCAATGATAATAGCCAACCTTGACATTTAATTAAGGTGAGTCACAGACTGGATCCAAACATTGCCAGAAGTAGTTTAAAGCAGGCCAGTTTGAAACCTTAGTCCACGAAGCTTTGCAAAGGTTCCCTCCACTACTGATAAACACCACACATGGACAGAAAAAGCACCTCAGAAACCTCAAATTTGTGAATTGCTTGAAAATTACAGTATGGACAAATACAGTGAGCTTCTCACTGGGAATGTGGGATGTATATGGAGAAACAGGTGGGGACTCTAGATTAAACTGAGATGTTTTAGGGCATTTTAGACCAGGTGCTTGTGTTATAAAATGGTACTGCTTCTGGCTTGTGGTATGTCTGGGTTCGAGTATGGGAAAACTTTTACCCTAACTCTGAAACTAACTTTACCCTAACTCCTGAAACTCCTGCATGTAACTTTATTGGCCAAGGTGCTAGCTTGTTATATTAAATTCAAGCCTGTCAGCTGTTAAAAAAAAAAAAAAGTTCAAAAATAAAAATTCATAGTAACATTATTATAACAGTCAAATATATCCCCTGAGATAATGCCTGAGAATCAGTCCCATGTGTTTTAAAAGTCTGAAGGGAGACTAACAGCTGCATCTAATCTTTGGTTATTTAGAGATGCTACTGTTCTGAAACTGAGGACTAACATTTGGAATAAGGCTGTGGTTACAAAGTCCTCATTCCAACCCACACACAAAGGCTTTAACAGGACATAGTTATCCTGATTAGAAACACTAAAAAGTGAAATAAAGTTATACCCCATGTGAGTGTTCCTCAAATTGATGGTTATATGGAGTGAAGATTTATATCCACAGCCAGTAATTACTGCCAGTTCTCACTCCTCAGCCCTAGCAGAGCTGATCTACTGCTAGATTGGTTGTGTGAACGCTTACAGAGACATTTTTTAAGGACTTTGTGAAAATATGTGATCCCCAGAGGCAGTCATGCTTGCAAATGATTTAAGGAACACTTTGGAAATTAGTGTAGCTATCTTTGCAAAAGCTATTGTTAAATACCAGGGAACACAGTTATGTTCTTTCAAGCAAGTGCTGCAAACAAAGCCTCCAGTGATATAAACTATGTTAGAATTAAATAGCTTTTCTAATGTCAACCACGATTCCTTAAAAGACAGCATGAATCGAAGTGTTTCTTTAAATAATCTGGATAGACGTTTAACCAAAGAATCAGTATCAGATTTATACCTATGAAACAGCCTACAGGATATTAAAAACAAAAAACAAAAAAAAAAAAAAACAAGACAGCAGACAATATTCTAGCTCAAGCTGTAGGAAAAAAAAGCTCAATAGTAACATCCTTATCTAATGGTTAGACTTGATATAGTTTTATTCATGTAAATAAAGCACACAGAATAAAGCAAAAAACAAAAAACAGGAAAGCATGTCTTCATGGAAAGCATCTCATCCTTTCCAAAAGAGTTTTGTAATTTTAAAACTAATAATGCTCTTACCACATTTATTTTGAGAACCAGCAATTTATGGCAATTCTATGGAACCAGTTGCAATAAAATAGTTTTATTTATTACATCATTACCTTAACAGCGTTACAGCACACTGTTCAAAATTTAACTCAATTGCAGTCCACAATTTTTCTAAGGTTTCTTTGACAATAGCATTTTCTTTAGTACCTAGAAATAATAAAATAAGTTAGAAAAATCTACACAACACCTAACTTTTTATCGTTTTAAATATACACCTGCCAAATACTTGTGAAAATTGTCACTTGCACAAGTGAATTGTCTTATGAATCATTAGTATCTTATCTGGAATTTTACAGAGACCTCACAGAGCTGATAACTACTTTCTGCTTTGATAGAGGAAATCCCCTTTATCATTACCTTTGTACTTTTCAGCACTCCTACAACTGCAAAAATGATGTGACTAATGTTTTCTGATTTACAGATCTTCACAATAACATGCTGCATTGATATGAGATGATCTCTGTCCTCAGAGAACACACTGTTTACCTCCCAGTAGCATTTATAATATTAATGGTTAGGGAGGTGCCGAGGCAATCTGTGAAGCTAAAAAGAAGAGAATGAGGCAGCTCCAGGGGACAATTCACCCCATCCGTCTCTGATGCCTCTCAGATGACAGGCTGTGTTGCCATCTGAGGATGTCTAGTTCTATCTGCAGAATGCAGATGAAGTCTAGGCAACTGTTTTAGACCTGATGTCTAACTTTCTAAGACTAAAGTTAGGTGAAATCCTCCTCTATTGCATAAACAATTCATGACAAAAACAAACAAAAAAAGTAAGAGGATGGGGAAAAAAAGTTGCACTTTAACACAATGACAAGTAAGAGAGAAAATAAAAATAAAGATAATGGCAAAAAGGAGAAGAATAGTATGATCAAAAAAAAAAAAAAAAAAGCCAAACAGTAACGCACTGTAAAGAAAATACCACAATTAAAGGTAAGATAAATTAAGGTGAGATAAATCAGAAGAAGTTAAGCGTTATAGAAAATTAAAGGAAAGAGTTGAGGCACTTGCATATTGTTTAAAAGATAAAAATCTAAAATCTAAACCTTCAAAAGAGGAAATTCCAGGCTCTGGGATTTGTAGGAATATACTAGTGAAACTATACTAGTGAAAGTTTACAGAAACTCCTAATTCACATCACACTTTGTAAAAATAAATAGAAAGACACTAGACTACTTAGTGGAAAAGCTTAAGTAAGACTGCAGGTGATGATTTGGGAGAAAGGCAGCACCAGATTTACTGATGAGGAGCTGAAGGTTTGAAAGATAGAGTAGATCAGCTGGTGAGGGCAAGAGAAAGAACCCCAGCAATGATCATAGGTCAAGAAGGAACTTTTAGCACAAAGGGTATGACTTGGTAAAGAAGGAGCATGTATATCACAATGGAGCAGTTTTCTCTGACAAGATCCCCAGCCATTCATATACTGTAAGGCTAGAAGGAATCTTTGTGATCTGACTTTCCTTGTAACAGTCTGGCTAACATGTTATTTGCTATTTCATCACATATAAAGGATTAAGTTCTTTTTGAATTGGATATGTATCTTTGATTTTACAACTTTCAATGATGAAAGCCCAACACAAATCTTGTTTTATTCCAGTAAATACCTTATCCTTTTAAAAATAAGCACCCCTTTTTCTAGTTTTAATGTGTCTTGATTCAACTTGCAATCTTTGAATCTCAGACTAAAGACCTCATTAACCCTTCAGACCTCCGACTAAAGACCTTTTTGGTATCAAATTCCTTTTCTCATGTAGATACTTATAGATTATAATGAAATCATTCTTAATCTTCCATTTTGATAAATTCAAAACTAACAGCGTGCAAGTACAAGACCGTTCTTTAATCATGATCCTCACAACTCTACCCAGAACTTATCCAGTTACCATCTTTCTTCTCGTACTGCAGACACTGCAGTTGGACACAGTAGTCCAGATGAGATGATAGAATTGCTGAATAAGAAATGTAACACAAGTCTTCAACTGCTATGTAAGATACCTCTATTTACATACCTAAGAATGAAGCATAGCATCAGCATAACATCTTTTGAACACAGGATCAGCCTTTGATGCTGTGTTCTGCTGATTATCCATTATGCTCCTCAGGTGCTTGTATGGACTTGTTGGGAGAGAAAATGTATTTATTCACTATCAGTCTCTCCTACACTTTGCCCACAGCACACTGAAATGTAAGTAATGTGACTCACAAAAGAGCTTCCAGCAGAAATGTAATGGCCCGTCTTAAACTGGATATCTGACTAGGTTATTTAATAGGATATGATGAGCTCTGGCTTCAAGTAGAATGAAAATACAGAAGTATGACTTCAAAAAGACTAAATTTGGATTGTTTAGGATATGAATGCCTGAAATACTTTGGCAATATCACAATGCTGTTTGAAATGGTTATGCCAGCATTTATAGTACACTTATTTAAGATCTTTCTCTCTCCCCATCTCCCATCACCTTTTCTCACACACTTATACACTCGCACCTTCTTTTCATACTACCTTTATCAGAACATTTCTTTAAACCGGTATAAAATTATTGGAAATACTAAACTCTACCACTGACATTTAGATTTCTTGAAGCCAAAGTTCAAATTGTAATTTGCTATACACATTAAAAAAGCAAAAGTAAAACACAAATACACATGAACATACAGACTGAGAAACTCTCCAAATTTATTGCTTTCTTTATTTCCTTAGGATTCACTCATCACAGGTGTCCATAGATATTTTCCTGTAATTTCCACTGTATGTTTCATCACAAATCAACATGACAATATTAAAATATATTTTAGAGAAACACATACAAGTCTACCCGTTGCAATGACATAAAAGAAGGACACATATACATACTTAAAACCTTAGCTTGCTTTTGCAGAAAATAAACATTTAACCCAGCTCTAAGCTAAAACTATGTTAATGTAGATTCTGCTTTAATATTTATGGAAATCAATGGAGGGTGCCTTTACTTTTTAGAATCATATGTGCTAAGTGGCTAGGTTGAGCACTCTTCTCAGTTTTATGTGAGATTAGACATTGAACTATAATGTTCTATTGCATTTCAATTCACTTTAACTAGGTATTAATTAGGAACAAAATCCCTACTGTAAATATTTGAACAAGGTGAAGCACAAAACATTTTTTAAAAAGGTATTTTTAAAGGACACACCTGGTTTTCTGCTGTTCAGTACTTTCCTCACATAGGTCCCCCTCCAAATGGCTTGGAGTTTAAGAGCTGCTTCTTCTTCTTCAGAAGTGGGAATTCTTTTCTGCCAGCTACTAAGGGAATTCACCTCAAAACTCTCTGAAAGAAGGGGAAGAGAATGAGCAACATCATTAAAGCTGGAAGTCCTGTAGCTGCTTGCTATGAAGTGAAAAACAAACAAACAAACAATGTGAGAGCTATATTAAAGGAACAGAGTGGTTTATTCATAAAACTTGCATTTATGACAAAAATACCACTCCTAAAATTTTCCTCCTATCATGATAAAAATAGACACCATATACTGTGTAATTACAAAGTTAGCATGCAGCTACTATTCTAATGCCAAATACCAAATCATCAAATCCTTACTCTCTTCAGAGACAGCTATTGCAGTATATTTTTTAAAACCAAGTCTTTTAATATAATTTCAAAATAACCTTCCAAACATAAGCCAACAGAATTTGATGCATTGAAGCCTGAACCTGCATATAGCTTAAAAGAGCCTCACAAGATTTTAAGTGCTTCTATCTCTCAATCTGATCATTTTATGAAGTAATAATCTAAACACCAACATTATTCAAAATATTGTATTCAACCTTCACTAAGGAGCTGAAGAATAAGGGTAGGATCTATGATAAAGTGGGAGTTCATTTATCTGACTGTGACTTTCTGTTATCAAGGAGCTTTCGAGTGGAACATAAATCAGTAGGTTCTGACAACTTACTAATGAGATCTTTGAAGGAATCCTTGCCCAGAATTAGCATCCCAAAAGCCATCAGCACCAGGGTTTAGGGGGAGGGTATGGGGAGCAGCATCGCAAGGAAGCAGTGCCAGGAGGCCAGTTTGGACCGTTGTACAATGAGGAGAGAGATGGAGGTAGGGGGAGGAAACAGTGCTCCAAAACAAAGTACCAACAAACAAAAGGGAGGAGAGAGAGCCACTTGAAATATGGGACAAACTAGCTTATGAAAAGATACTGCTGTCATCAGCAAGAAGATCACACATTTCAATCTAATGTCTTCTACCAAATATTGATAAAATTGATTGTTTCCAACCATCAATCCTCATTATTGTTTTATTTCAAAACCCCAGAAAGCCTCTTTAATATTTAGAGACTCTGAAAAGGTACATAACACCACTTCAACAGAGATGAGATTAGAACTCAGCAATATGCATGGCACAACCACTTTTATAAAATGGAAGCATGTAATCACAGAAAAACATAGACCAGAGGGGACCGCTGGAGGTCATCTGGCCCAATCTCACATTCCAATCAGGATCAACTTAGAGCAGGTTGCTCAGGGTCTTGAGCAAATGTCCAGTCCATTTTTTAATATTTCCAGGGATAAAGACTACACAACCTCTTTGGGTAATTTCTTTCAACTTTTGACTGGCCTCATAGTGAAAAATGTTTTCCTAATATCCAACTGGAATATCTTATTTCTAACTTGTTTCCTGTCACTGTGCATCTCTCAGAAGGGTCTGGTTCTTATCTTCTCTATATTTCCCATTTCTGCCAGTTATTCATCAAAGTAACCTATATTTCAAAATGAATTTGTCCCATCTACTTGCTTGTCTATTTCACAATTAAATAATCCAGTGGCAAAATATTGTGCCCACTAATCATTTTCAAGGAAAGAAAGTAGACTTCTATTTCCAGCAAGTGTTTTAGCTCAAATGAATGGTCTCCACTGCAGACCTGACATCCCCCATATAAGGCAAAAGAATATATTATAAATTAATAAAAATTTATATACTGTTTATATGGTCACAGTTACACTGAATGACCTAGGAACTAATGAGACCTTAACAGTAAACCTGAACCAAATATATATAAGACTGTGACTGTATCTAACGTTACTTCTAGTTCCTCTAAGCATCTCTTGTTATTGTTGCTGCTTAATCAACAATCAAGCAACAGACAACTTCCCGAAGAAAATGCCCAGCTGGTGCAGACAATGCCACCTGCTTCAGAGAGGTAGACAAGCGGCTTAGGAGTGTCAGGCTGCATGCCATGGCCAATTGACTCTCCTCTTAAGCCATATGAGAACCTTGGAATAGGTGCAGAAAAATGAGTAATGTATAAAGAGTTTATATAGTGGCAGGGTGAGTCAGATCAGCTTGCTAAATGAACAAGAATTCCTCATCTTGTTGTTGGCTTAGCTTCCTGCCAAGTGAGCAAGCTGATATTCCTTGGTATCTGTGCAACTGCTCATGGTGGGAGTACATGGTTTGGGATGGGAAGGGGAGAAGGACACCACTTTAGTAGTAATATTCAGTGAAGCTGCATCTGAAGGTCTAAAAAGATCAGAACACGATCTGCATTTAATCAATGACTCATACTGTATTTTTGTATTTGTATTGCTGGCAACAACATTTATAATATCCAGAGAACTGTGAATTGCCTTTAAGCAGAGGCTGAGGCTCCAGAAGAGACTGAAGTTCACTTAGATACCACAGTTCTGATTTTTTTCTTGTTGTTGGGTTACATTTCTGCCAATTTAGCAGGCTGAATGAGCCCAGCACAAGCTTTGATCAGTGCAGTAGCTGCAGGAAGGTGTGGGGATAATACTGCAACAGCCTGCACTCACAGTCGTTTAAGCTGCTGTGGAACCACAGATTGAGAGGGAGGGTAAGTATTTATAGCTGTGGTCAGCAATTACAGGCAAGTCTTACTCTTCTGCTGTAAAGGAGTTTATTCAAAGACTAATGAGCTGAAAGGACTTGAATTTTTCAAAAGCTGAAAATCACAGTGCCATAAGCAGTTATAACAGCACTTATGTTTTCGTATACTGCTAATTGATTACAGAATGGTTGAGCTGTACCAGTTCAGATCTAGCCCAATAGGTTTACATGTTTCCCATCAGCATCACCTTTGTACAAGACCAGTTTGAAGAGACCACATTCCAGCTCACTTGGAACAAGACCTTATTATCCCCATTATTCCCTCAGAACAGAGCTGTGAAATGTTCATATGGGAATACACATAGGCTTAGTGTTGCCCTAAGAACAATCTGAGTTGTTTATCCACTGGGGATGCCAAGAGGACTAGAAATAAATACCTCTGTCACTAGCAATAATACATTTAATCTGTGAGGCTAAAGAATATATGGATATACAGTCACTTAAATGTTACTTTGTTTCTAAATATACAAATACAGTAACTTGTATGCAGTGTCATGCACAGAAATGACAAAACCTCTCTACCTATTCATAGAAACTGTCAAAAGTTACCCCAGATCAGGGTGAAAACTGGAAACACTGATTGTGAAACACTGAATATTTTGACAAATTATATGCTCCTAAAGGTTTATTTTTTTCTTGTTTTTAACTTTTTAAAATACATTTTCATAAGAACAAAAATATTTTGATTTGTAATGTGAGTCAAAGTAATACTAGTCAAAATATTCTGATCTATAAAGTTTTGTTTTGACTTACCACTTCTTAGCATTTTATCTTTTAAACAGAGAACTATGGTACTATGAAATGCTTTCAATCAAATAATATTCACTAGTGGATGCTTCAAATGACCCACATTTGACATTACAATTAAACTGATTCATCAAAAATTTCTGACCCGCTTTACTTGTTAATCACAAGATACCCTGCTAATAATAAAACTGAAGTTTTTTCAAGGCAGCCTATCAAAACTTAGTTCAACCATAAAATCAATTGCAATTTTCTCCTCATAGTGTGGATGCATCTACTGTAGGCAACACAATGTAATGCTTTTATTGAAAAGGTCCATTTTGCATATAGTACAAGCGAGACACTTTACATATTCAACCAAATAATGGCAAACTTTCCCTCACCGTGTACTGGAACTGAAGTTCAAATCCAAACACAGTGTAAGAGGAAACAAATGTCTAGAATTATCCCTTCAGTCCCACCGCATAACTGTCTGAGCGCTGCTCTTAACCCATATTTCCAGAAAGAGAACCTTGTTCTGAAAGAGAACTGGGCTGGAACGGGATTTCTCAAATATGGTTTACACAGATAAGCTTATAGCTAACAGCTTGACTTCTAGACAAGATAAAGTTTCAGACCAGAAGATTCTTACAGAACTGCACACAAAAGGCAACCTACAACTTCAAAGTTGGAATTTATCCATAAGAAAGAAATGTAACCTTTGAATTGTGCCCAAATGATTGTCAAGTGACCAAGACTCTAGGCTTGGAAATCAGTGCCACATACTTAGTGAACTGAGTTGGCTCATTACAGAGCCCAACAAAACCAGTACAAGGTAAGCAGAGGGACTGTGCAACAGAGAGCAGCCAAGCAGCATCGAACTATTAAGACTGTCTTGCCTCATCCTGTGAAACATCATCCCAATAGGCTTTCTTTCCTAAGAAGCATCACACAGCTCTGTAAATTCAGCATCTCATGACTGCCTGAAGTTCTGCAGTCTCTTTACCTACTCTCTTTCCAGAAAACCATAGAACAGCCATGCCATGGAGAAGCACTCAGCTTCAGAAACTTCCATCTTTTTGTCATATTGCATGGACTTCCACATCTCCAGTGGCTCCAGTGCCAGCTGTTCATGGGGGTGGATGGTATTTGGCAGACAGATCAATGTCATTAGGCTGTTTTCAGGATGGCTTCTCAGAAACCTTCCCAGGCATGGCTGTGAACTGCAGTACATCATAACATACCTTGCCATGGGCAAGTCTTGAGATGAATTCAGCACACAGTGCAAAATGAATATGCTAATATAAAATGGAAGTGGCATTTAAAGTTTAAACTTGAGTTGATCTACCCTCAGACACAGACAACAAAAAGATTTCATTCACCTGTTATGGTACTTTACAGTGACAATTTTTAGTTTTCAAAGGATTATAACTCAGGTCTTGATAAGATCTGAGCAACTAACCTGACAATGCAGCAGTGCTGATGTGTGCCAGACAAATCAGGTCCTTCTAGGCATTCCTATAATGCATTTCTCAACTGTGCTTTCCTACTATCTACCTATTTTTCCCCCACCACTTGGCTTGCTTTATGCTTTTTTGAATGCAGCTGTTTCCACTTTAGCATGGAACCTGAACAAAAGCATGCATTTATTCCAACGCAACCCTTATTAAGCAGGGCAAAATATATATATCCAGACGTAAATAAAGGCAAAGGGAAAAAAATCACTTTCCAATCTGATAGGAACCTTTTGTGATTTAGGTCTGGAAAAGCAACAAAATTAAAAAGAGAAATTGTACACTCTAGGAAAGCAAACTGAAACAAAACTTTTCTTTGCCACACATTTATCCCACTTTTTTTTGATTCTCTCCCCAAATCCTAAATGAATAAATAAATAAATAAAAATAAAACATTCTGCCACAGTGAATCTTATAATTCAGTAACAAATATGAGGTCTTTGCTATATGTAAACTGCATATATTCTAGATGTGTTGGTCATTCAAATCTAATTTAAAAATGCCTTTCTGTCTATGGTTGACAAGTTTTTTTTTGGAATACAGAAATTAGTTGCACAGTCATCTTGAAAAATGTGACAAGTGTTGTTGACTTCAAGTGGTGTTACAAATGTCAATAGGCGGGCCCTTATAAACTTTTACTCTTGTCCTAGAATATAAATCTGAACAACACATTGAGTTACACAGTCATTCTGATTCTTCATCTCTTATATATCAAAAAGTGATAATCTTCAGAAGAGAGATTTGGAGGAAAGTCCCCATTAAAGTGTCAAACAAAGAGACAAATATACATGCTTTCTCAAAGAACAAGATTGTTATATTATTTTGTCAGTAAAGATATTCATGTAAATTTTAATGAAGTTTGTTTATACCGACTTTCCAACATAAAATGACTAATGAAAGGAAACTAATATCATTTCGGTTGACCAAGAGCAAAGACTTCATACTGTAAGTTCATCATTGCAGAAGGGTGAGCTAAGTCACCCTGAAAGAATGGCCTTCAAATGGTGACAATGCATGTTCCTGCCAATTTTTTAGATTAATTCTTTTTGTCTTGATACAAAGCCATATACATAAAGCTTATACTAATAAATTACATATTAATATTAATAGATTAAGAAGTTACACAGACGGTAAAATAAATCTCTTAAAATGGAAAAGAGACATATATTTGGTTGCCATGCAAACTTAATTCTAACTCCCTGTGCCTCCAGCCTGCATACAAAATGAAGCAAGGAACTTGCAGAAAGAGAATTATTCTGGGAAGGGTAACTAGCAAAGACTGCACACCTTATTGCCCTATTCACTGTCACCTGTCACATTCCCTAAAATATAATGGTCCCTCCCACAGTACCTTCAGGTAGCCAATGTACCCTAATCACAGGCTGGAGAAGAGGTGGATGGTGCTGTAACTAGCTCCTCACTACATGTGTAGGGCTAGCCAGCTAACTGGCCAGCCAAAACAATGATAAGCCAACTAATAAGCTTCAAAAACACACACACAAAACCATATGAAAATATGTGCGGGGGCAGGGGGCTGGAAATCAAGCCACCACCAAGAAATAGTACTTTCAGTAAAGGTACTAACTGGAGTCTTCCCTCACTCTCATTTCATGAACACTGTAACTATTTAAATTATTTTCAGCTGGTAATCTGAACAAGATCCATGGTGTGCAGTATACCAGGTAAAACAGAGCTCTGTAAAGGCTCATTAACACTGACAAATGCAAGTCAAGGAAGACAAAGAGCAATTTTATAAATTAACAAAACATAAACATACCTTCTGGAAGAAAGAAAAGGATCATTTCTATTCTGAGATCTGTCAGAAAATTTGGGCATCTCATAAGAAATGAACCATGGTTATTCAGGCAAGAAAACACAAAATTAGTGAAAAGTTAGTTTCCTCCAAAATAAGAATAGCAGATACGTTTGAAATGATTAGCAATACCAGTACAGTACCTGAGGACACACTGTCATCCTCAAAAACCTCAGTGTGTTTAAAATCCAAAGTGAAGGACCTGAAGGCAAATTTATACATGTAAGGAACCTTCTCGCCCAATACATATTTGATCAAATACCAAAATGCACTATTGAAAACCTGAAATCAAAAAGAAGAAAAACATTTATGAGAGAATTATTCATTTTTAAAAGCTGACTTATATTGCTTCTCATTAATGTTTCAAAATCTGTTTCGTTGTTTTCTTTTTCATGACATGTTTAACTTCCTCTCATATAGTAACTGAAAATTAGTCCTCACTGTGGGACTACAATGCTTCATGCCAGCAATGAAGAGAAAACCTCTTTCATGCCTGGCTTTTTAAATACAGGACAGGTTCTGGAGCACAAGATTTTATCACCCCAAAATAGCTTAGCAGTTTATGTGAAGCAAGCTGACTGTCTCAGACCAGAGAACAGAAGAACATATAATTACCATCACGACAATTGGCATTCTTATTAGAAGTTTTAGAACAGAGACCAAAAACTAAACGGGCATACTTACTGAATTAGTAGATGGCACCACTGTGAAAAGAAGGAATATACTGTTGGGCGAAAGGGGAAAACCTGGTGTCGTACTTATAGGACTAAAGTGATAGCTGTTTTTATTCTCAACACCCTGATGCTCTTTAACAAGTGGAAATCCAGTCTCTTTTTCCAACTCTAACTAGATTAGAAATTTACAGAGTGTTTTTTTCAGAGCCTGTCTCACAATTTGAATTGAAGAACAGAGTAATAACTCTATGGAAAAATATTTATCAGATATTTTTTCCTCTTTCATTGTCCTTATTTTCAGATTCGTCTGCTTTCTGGAAACATTTTGTCTCAAGTTATGTTTAGTAATGTTAATAAAATCTTCCTTTACTTTGTAAAAATTAAGACTGGTGAAGAAAGAATCTACTTTAATACATGCTTATATTCAGAATCATTTTTCATTGTTTACATTAAAGATGGATCATTTCCATATTTTCATTCATGAATCACTGTCGGGTAATTCAGTGCCTCTCATTTATTCTATTTCTTTTATTATTATTATTCCTTTACAAATACATGCACTGGTCTTCTTGTAAAGGGAGAGGAGAGGAGATATGTATGTTAATGCTTCCTGAATTTTTCTTCAAGTCCCTCAGTTTTACAGATTTCATATTAGTATATACATTTAAAATTTATATTTTCCATTTTGGAGAGATCAACTCCCTCCCGCCCCCCATATTGGACTTTGCATGAAAATTAGCTCTTTCATTAGAGATGTACCTGGAACTGTTCTGCTGTTTTCCTGATTTTGAGCCTGGTATCAAGCCCATATAATCAAAGAACTGACTTAGGTGTTCTATTTTTTTTTTTTTTTAATATCATTGATTATAAGAATATAGACCCCTTTCTTTTATTCAGTCTTCTAAAATAAACAATCTAAACTGTGTGAGCTTTCCAGTACTTTGATGGAAGTTAGTGAATCTGGAATATATAAAGCATTGGCTGTAGAAAAAAGAAGCTATAGCAGTATTATCAACATTTATATAGACATTTAAATTAGCATACCTTCTTATATCACTTTTTTATTGTGATCTCTTTATAATATTGAAAAGTTACAGTATAGATCTACAGAAAAAGTATAACTTTTTCATCATGTATACAAAGACCACTGAATTCATCACACACACACAGCATAAAAGTGAAATAAGAATGTGGCAGTTTCAAAAAACAAACAAACAAACAAACAAAATAAACTTAGAAGTACTATGCCTGAAAAAAAAAAATCATTACTGTCTTCAGTAACATAAGTTGTATCAATGTTTTCCTGTGCCATCAATATTAGCCACAGAAAGGAACCAGGCTGGCTTTTTTTCATTTCAGCTAGTGTCTTTTAAATCTAAAATCAAGTCATAAAATTAAGATGCTGATGTTTTATGCCCCACAGACTGCCCAATGAAATTGACAAAAACAGAGGCTAAAATTTAGAGCACAAATTAAAATGTGTTCATATTAAGAGAAGATAATTATGGTACAAAGTTGTAAGTTTCATTTATGTATACACTTAATAACAAATGCCACATTTGGAACAGTCATGAGATCCTTTTTAGGAGTATAGTCGTTGGTTTGAAGTGGATGACAACAATGTTAAGCTGTTATCTGAATTCTGTAGCCTTTAGATGCGATTATTAAAATTGTTTGTTCACCTTGAAGTGTTCTTCAGCCATTCCAGTACTGTGGAGGCCAGGAGGACAGTAAGCTAGTTTCAACTCCTTTAAGGCTTCAGAAAGTTCAGGTTTACTGCTGAAATTATTTATCACATTTCCAATAGCTTTCAGAATAGCTGTAGCCTGTTCTATAAATCGGTAGCTTTCCTGGGGAGAGCGGAGAAAAACAACCATTGTTAGCAAGCTTGTTTTAAGATTTTCTTTTGTTTCCTTTCTAGGCTGTGACAATATACAAGCATTTTTTTCCTGTGCTGAAGTATTAAATGCTTCTTAAATAAACTAATTGTTATTAATTTTATAAACTGTAAAATCAATTAGGTATTCAAAATATGCAGAATTTCACTGACTTTAGCTATTGAAATGCAAATACTACAATATTATAACACGTAGCATAAAGCGTATCTACTATGGATTTTATTTTTCCTTTATCTTTAGTCATAGAACATCTAATCAAAAATAAGATGCACATAGAAACTTTCTACTGCAGAGATAAGACGACTGCTGTTAGCTGAAATGCACAGCATCTTTTCTATTATAAAAGGGTACAGGTGAGTATTTGTATCCTCCTGAAAAAAATTGTCCAAATACATGCTGCCTAAGTCATCAATAATCTTCATCAGGGTTTCTGCACAAAAATGCAGACACTTTCTTGCAAATGATGCTTTGAAGACAAGGGAATAGTCCAGCCACAAGTCATTTTTTAACATCCCAGCTTCTCATATTTAAACTTATTTGCTACAATAAACATAATAAATGTACCTAAGCTTCTTTAATGTCCTATTATTAGGACCCTGAATCTACATCGCTATATAAATTTACTGCTATACTCACCTTTCAATTTTATTTTACTTTTTTTTGCACAACTGAGCTGTAGAAGCTATACTACCTCCCATGCCAAATATTTGGGCATAGTGCTTGTCAAAGAAATCTTGAAAATACAAATGGCAGTGATAGCTAGTCTGGATTGTAAGCAACAAAGACCAAAATCTGTAGTAATTACTCCCCAAGGTCTCTTATCTCAGCTATGAAAAATTGTTTGAATCAATTGTTCATTTTAGGGATAAAAACTACTCTGGTACCCAGTGAGTAATATGTGATCTCATGGGAGAAAATGAGATTTATTGCTGTGACAATTTATTTTACTAGACAGCTATGTTCGAATATGGATTGATATTTGTACATGTATTTTACCACATGCCTCAGACAGAGAGCTTATACACTACCTCTGAAATATGTATTTCAGCAAGAGTATTTTGCGTATTTCATTTTATGCTGCTGTTCTATGTGAACCACTATACTATATAATGCTTACTTACACATTTATACAGCTGCTGCAAAATTCATCTCAGTGCTTGCTATAAAACATATTTCTTCTATCTACTCATCCATTTTGTATTGAAATTAACATTATACCCTCAAATATAATAACTAAATGGAGATCCAACAGTACTTCTTTAAAACTAAGTAACATTCAGAAACACCTTTAGCACAATGCTTGACTAGTTCTAGCCATGCATACCTTTTCCAGACTTGGCATCACAGCATCCTCTTCTCCAAAAACACATGGCACCATGCTACAGAGATGAATATGGTGCCCTATGGGAGAACTTACTGTGAAGAGCAGTATGTGTCGCCTACGTTAAAGAAAAAACAAACAAAAACAAACAAGCAAAAACACACTTTTTTTTTTAAGTCACAATAATTCTTAAGTTTTTGCTACCATACAAACATTTGGCAAAAATGAAATCCTTTCCTAGATTTTTTTTCTGGCTCTCCAAGTCCTGCATTTCTAACTTCTTATTTTGCAAGAACTTCCAGACATAGGCAGTAGGTGAAATAAAAAAGTCACTATTTTATTTATTTATTAGTTTTTACTTTGTTTTTCTAGAGCAAAATAAGTAATTTCAGTATTTCAGATGGATCTGTCAGTTAGCTACACCTAAAAACACATTTACTTTAGAAAATTTTGAGAGGACGGTAAGTGTTCTGGTCATATAAATAACTCGGATCATAACTTCCACGTTTGCAGAGACAATCACCAGAAAAATTTAACACATACTTGGTAGATGAACTTTTCAGATTGACCACTTCATGTAGCAATTGTGGGCCATACCATTCAACAGTAATGTACTCAGGTGGCAAACAACAGAAATTCAGTATGTGTTATTGACATACACTCATCTCATTCTTGTTTACCTCATCACACCCTAGAACAGATTCTAATCATAACTCAAACCGTTCCCAACTATGGTTATACAACACAGGGGTCTCAAGCTCTTCTCTCCAGTGAGTAATTTCCTATAGTCCCTCTGAAATACTTGAGGAATCTGCTGACATCAAATAGTGAAGCTTCATGGCCTTCTATCATTGTCAGAATGGCATTTAGCTGGTTAAGTTCATAAAAGCTGCAACGTTGTTTTAAACAGATACAGCAGTGAGAGTAAGAAAGGAGAGTTACATTGCTCACCCCATCCCAAACACATTTTTTTAATCATATCTTCTTGGGAGTGAAATGTGAGGTGCCCCCTGGCAACTGAGAGGCAGAGGGAAGAAAGCGCCTTCCAGGCTGAGCAAGTCATTTCTCATTTGGAATGAAATGGGGGAGCGGTCAATAAGCGCATTTGTCTCCCACACCTGCTGTAAATTAAAGCTTACTGAAAGCCTCTGGCTCTGCCTAGAGTAGAGAGAATCAAAGGTGGGAAGCTTATCTTTTTGAATTGCCTGTATCTCTAGTAGCTTTGAAGTTTGCAGGTGCAAGAAGACAAACTTATTGAGGCTTCCACAGAGGACAAGGATATGCAAGTTTTGGAAAATACACTAAGGAAATGCATTTGCTGACAGAACTAACCTATAATCAGAATAGTATCTTTCCTATATTTAATCCAAATCCAGACAATTAGAGGGCTCTATTACAAATCTAATTCTACTATCAACATGCTAGTATTGTGGTGTTTTCTCTCTATGCCTATTTTTTTGAAGCTTTACCTGATTTTTTTAAGATATTTAAAATATGTGACATATATATGACATATACTCATAATCAATAAAACACATTTTGTTGTATATGTTGTACTAAGCATGTAGTATGATACTAATTTATATTTTAAGAAAGATAAACTATCCTAGGAGAGAAAAAAAAATGTTGAAAGTTCAGATCATTACCTTTCAAATACATTTTGTGTCTTTTTTTTTTTTTTTCTTTTGAGATAAAACTGGTGTATCTCTATTTTTGGAAATGTAAAAGGCCTCAATGAATTAGTCAGCAACTTCCTGCTTAGGGCAAGATACAGTGATGTCATCTTCTTTCACTGGAAGCATTTTCAGAAAGTAACAAATATCAAAAGTGTTTGCCTTTTATTTTTTTTTTAACAATAAGGCAATGCTCTACACTGCAGATATGGAGTTACAAAGAGAAATAAATTATATTAAGCACTAGCAATATGGTTTTGTAACAACTTAACTTTGGAATGTGAGGTAAGCTATGCAAGGGTTCTTGGATACTCTCAGAATTTCTCCTTTCATGGTCCACAAATCCTATTTCAAGAAAAGCTATGAACCTCCTACAGTATCATCATTCTTTCACAGTTTCACTAAAAATCCTAATCTTTTTAATTTTGTTGGTACTTTGAGAAATATCTCAAAATCATTCTAGTTAGAAATAATTTTAAGTAAAATTTGTACTCTGGTTTGTAGTATTTTTTGTATTATTTTTTAGAACAAGATTTTTCTTGCTAAGTGCTCTCAAACAAGAACAGAACAAAAAAATCAAAATCTCTATAAAGGTTTTTGTAATTATTTTAAAGTCATAGCAATTTTGCAGTCTTACCAAATCTTAGCTATCAGTTTGATATTACAAAATTTTTTTTTCTTTTTTTTAGGAAATAAAATCTTAGCTACCATGTAAGAAATTTAGTTACTATGTAGAAGACCTCAAACTCTAAAAACAAAGAAGCCTTCAGAAATGAAGGCTCATACATACCCAACAGGAAGATTTAACACAGTAGCTTTGGTTGCATATGTATGCATCTTTAGCACAGGCTCCCCAGGAGTCATACATTTCCAAGAGAAGTGTTCAACTGTCAGCACTGCCTTTGAAGTACTAGAACCTTCTTGTTTAGTAGCTTTGATAAGAAAAACAAACAAACAAAACACAATGAGGAGGAAGGAATAACAGTAAAATTAATACAAATACATTTATACAGAATCTGTATGTACCTTACAGTGATTAAGGTCTGTATATGTGCTTTGATAATGCAGAGAAAAGAGAAAGTCATTAACACACATAGGTGATACAGAATATGGCTAATTTGTACTGTTTAGTAGAAAACCATGGTTAAAACAAGGTATTGGAAGGATGTGTAGATCAGACATCTTCCAAGTCACTTAGGGCTGCTCTAAAGCTCCTTAAAAATGCATTCTGTCCACATGCAAAGGAAGTGAACACCCATACAAAGCTTATATTCATATTATAGTTCAGTTATTTTAACAGGTCGATTAGGTTTTGGTGGTTTTTTTTTTTCTTTTTTTAGGTTTCATTTGGTTCTAGGTGCTCTACTCCTGAAGCACTAAAATTATGTCCACACTCGATGTTCAAATGTCTTTTTAACTTAAGCTGATTGTCATAATATCCATTAGCTTTACTGTATGCTATTCTATGATTCCCATAGAATACAAGCAATTTTTATTTAAACCATCAAGCTTCTGGATCTTGAAATAATCCACCTTTAAATATACTTATGAGCTTACTGTGCATTGCTTTAAAAATCAGTTCAAAAGTCATCTCTAGTCCTACTGCTGACTTTACTGCATTTTCATCAGCTCAGGCATAAAGTAGCTTTCAAGAATGAAAATTATGCAGATAAAAACAAAAAAAACAAAAAACAAAACAAACAAAAAAAAAAAAACCAAAAAAACCCAGCAACTAAGAAACACAAGGAAATCCATACCAGAAAGATACTGATGAAAGCATGCAGCAAACCATAATAAACAGTAAAGGGATCCTTTCAGGAAAATATTCATTTTCAATATGAACTAACAAGAAAATATTTCTTTGACTTTTAGGATATTTACAAGAATCAATTTGATTATTTAATGCTAAAATGTGCCAAAATGCTCCATGACCAAACACAACAGCACAAACATATTAAAGAGAGGGAAAACACAACATTAACATGCACTTTTCTGCATTGGCCTTACCTCCGGTGTCCCAGCGTACTAATGCAGAAAAGCTAACCAGGATTTCAATGGGCGTCAGACTGTCCACAAGTAAATAATAGAAGACTCGATTGTCAGTAGACTGTATAGAAGAAGACATTAATTCATTTTTCATTTTTGTTGAATGTTGCCTGCTCAGGCTTACAAAAAGCATGACTTAAATTTTGGATATTGTGACCTTAGATACAGTATGGGAACTAAGAAATTAATTGTCCCTACTTCCTCCAAATATCAGATGTCATTTGAGCCCAGAGCCTCATGCTGCTTGTATAAACCATACTGTTCAGTTAGGAGATAAAAGGAAATGCAAAAGTTTCTTGAATGAGAATTCATCTATTTTTATATGATTTTCTTCACCTGTACCTCAGTTCCACTTGCCAAACAGCATTTAACAGAATACCAAACAGTTTGTTTCATGCTGCAACTTCCTGACTCTATTTAAATGCAGTAGCTTGAAAGAAAATTAGTGTTCTTTTAATTTGTAACATGACTGATTCTGCATCGTTATGTTTTCTTCTAGAAAAATATATAGAGGCACCATTTTTCACTCTCAACTTTAACTCATAATTCTTATGCAAATATCAAAAACTATAGAATGACTCTGCTGTTCCTAGAAATTCTTCTAAATCTGAAGGCGAATGAGCTTCTTTGCTTCAGAACTTTTAATATGTCAACTTTTTCCTTAAAAACATATCAATGCATTTTTGGTATTTGATCCTGGAATACAATTACTGTTACTTTCATAGCATAATATAAAAGTGTTTTTCGTAACTTTGATACAGAATTTGCCTAATAGTATAAACATCTCATGCGTATCAATGTAAAAAAACAGAATGGTGGTACAGTATGGGGTGATTAGATAAGTTTTTTAGCACAACAGCACACAGGGTTATGTAGTCTTCATGTTGATTATGGCTTGTGGAAGTGTATCATGCAACGTTTGATAAAATTTCTTATGATCTGATTATAAATACAGAGAAGTGTAGAGGTACTACAATTATGAAGCATAATCCATGAATCCATGTAGTTAACATTCTCAGTACAGGATTTTACATTAAACTCATGCCTGGTGTTTACACTTTAGTACTATACAATTACACTTCAGTTACAGTATGAAACTAGAGCTGGAACAGGACATTCAAGCATGCTGAATAACATTCTCATAATAGGAACTAATGGCAGGTTTAAAAAAATACTGTTATTTCAGTGTAACTAAGGGGGATTTCTAATCCCTGCAACAGAACCTCACAGATATCCCTGCGGGACTTAGCATGTAAAGAGAAAATGGAGGGCTAAGCTAAACAGACTTCTGATTTGGGTGTTAGGCGACAGGTGAAGTTGAAGAAGAACCAAAGAGGGGATTCTGAAGCTGAATAATCATAGAATTTAATTTAGAAAAGTCTCTAAATTGCTATAAGACAGATTTCATTCGAGATAAAGAAAAGATAGAGATGTGATTCACTGTAATACATGCTCTCACTACCAACTTTTATGATTTACCTACTCTATTTGTTGAATTATTCTGCAATGGCAATCCTTTTTTTTTTTTTTTTTTTTTTTTATATCTTAAACACAGTGAAATAATTCTGGGTATTTGCTAGCAAACACCATCTTTGTATCAACTGTAATAATCCTAAGGTGTATTTTTTCAGTAATAGCAGTTCTATGTGATATACCAATAACATTTAGGATATATGTATTATCTAATTATGTAAACTTTGACAAAGATTTAAAAAAGCAGTAATAATAGTAATAAAAACTCAATACAGTCACATACCTTAAAATCTGTCTTCTGGTAATTATAAGTGTATGTGTGTGGCTTATGGAAAACATACAGGTTCCTAGGAAGAAAAATACGTGTAGGAAAATAATCTTAGTATAAATGACATATTGCAGGTAAATGTATTTTTTATTGCATAAGATAGTAATTTTACTTAGTAAATGCATTATAATCTTCCATAAATCACTCACAGCTATTTCTCAAAAATGGTCCAGTATTTTTTGTTTCGTAAAAGGTGAATACAATTCGTCTCCGGAGAAAGCAGCTGATATTAATTTATACTTCTGCTGCACTTCTACAGTGCAGTCCACTGGAGGTCAGGCCACTAATTTGTTCTATTAATCTGTAATCTATGAATTGTAATAAGCTAATGTTACTTAAGAATTTCCATGCCTAAAAATTACTGTAATGAAGTTTTCTATGAAGTATATCACTGTAAGGAAGAACTCTTTTGTAAAGTTTATTAATACCTCTTTTCAATTCTCTGGTCTTTGCTTACTTTCAGAAACTTTATCACAGTACCTGATAAAATATTTTTCTGACCTTGATTTAACCAAGGGCAATATTTTGGCTTCAGTGTTAATTGAGGATGGAACTGGATGTGAAGTCCAATGTTTTACATAAAATAAATGTTTTGATTACTCAGAAACTTTATTCATGATTCATTGCTGACATATCAATTCCTACAATGACTAGAGCTTTTCTGATTTCCCAAAGGTGTTATAAACTCTGAACATTCATCTCATTTTCACGGTATCCAAGATACAGACTTGTCGGATAAGGAAATGCTTTTGACAGAACTGACTGGTAAAAATTAAAGTCTTAGGTACCTAAATTCTTCTGAGTGGTGAATTCTTCGAAGGTGAATTGAGATGTTTTTGGTAACAGACACTTTACCAGTTCATTGCAAAAATAAGTAAACTCAAACCCACTTAGGACAGGAACATAAGAAACTGACAAATGCTTGGTATTTGTTAATATTATTGTGATCTACGAAAGGGCAACACTATTTTAATGTTTGGCTAACAAGTTAAAAAGCTCATATTTTACTTTCTCTCTATGTCACACTGTAAGAAGGACTTTGAAAGAAAAGGAAATGTCTTTGCTTGTGATGTTTTCTTCTGAGGGCCATTTTTCCCTGGAGCTGGGGCTTCCTGAAATAAGTCAGACAAGCCTTAACAAGTTCTAAGGTGATTTATGGTCATTTATTCCTAAAGTTCCTGCAGTGCTGCTGGTATAAAAGTTATAACTTCTCCCTCATATGCTCACCTAGTGTTTCTTATCTGCTCAAGAAAAACATTCATTTATGAAAATAAAAGAAAAAAAATCCCAATTATAAATTTTCCCTGAGAAAATTACTCCCCCCAGCAATGTGAGGTTATCTAAAGGGTCTATATTTTTCCAGGCTCCTTAAATCCGAAAGACAGAAGTTAAAGGGATACCCCAAAAGGGAAGGCAGGGAGCAAAAATGGCAATAAAGAGAGCAAGCAAGCAAGGTGACAATTACAACAAGCAGGATGATTTTGAAGAACATCAGAACAGGTTTTTTTGTTTGTTTGTTTTTTGTTTTAGTGTACAGATCACATCTGAAATGTATATATATAAATATTAAGTAAACTACACAATTCTTAAAATTAGAAATTTTTAAATTGGTGGGAGAGTACAAAGTTTCTTTTCTGGAGCAAGTTCTGAAGTAGTGCGAATGCAAAATCTTACCTAAGGGCTGATGTGCAACATGAATGTTGCACTTGTCCCGAACTGTTGCATTGTCTCCACTGTGCTTTCTATGCTATACATGCATAATGCCAAGTGGTAAGTGTGAGTAAAAATGTTACATTTAGAAGTTTCCCCCGTTCAAATACAGAAGATTTCAACTTTTATTGCTTTAGAATTATGATGTTCAGACACAGACTGTGGTTGATGTGTCAGATGAGAGCACCCGAATTGCTGCCTGCTCCATGAGCTACTTTCTTCTGCCCACATTACATACAGTGTGTAATACACTTTTTGAAGCTGGTGATTGTGTTCTCTGCAGCACTCTGTAGGGCACACCCAAGACAGCCTGGAGCTGCACCTACAGATTCACTGACAATAGAGACAGTAAGCCCGGTCTAAAGAGTAGCCTTGGGACTACCCTGAAAGGCAGGATAGTTATACAGAAAAGATCTGTGGACAAGATACAGGTTTTATGTAGTCACATTTCAGATTTTACCGTTGTTATACTCTATATTTTGAGGAATACAACACAAAACCTCTGTTCCTTACTGGAAACAAACACAGAAGTCTTCAAAGCTAATCCAGGTTTCCCTGGAAACAGAAGTCCTTTCCGACTTGATTTCTTCCTTTGATTTATCCACTGTCTGGCTGTTCATATCAGTATCAGCTGTTTCTGACATTTGTTTTGCATCAGAACTAATAGTCTCAAGCAATTCTTCTGCAGAGATAAGAAGACACAGAGATTCAATACACTGATAATATGTACATCAAACTAAAATTATTCTTATGTTGAAAAATTATCCTAAAATAACCAGGCTATTTTCCATACATCTTAGAATTTAAAAATAAAACTAAAACACTAACCTAAAAAGCTCAAAATATGACTGAAACACTTCTGTATAGACTTTTGTTGCCTCCATCTGAAACTGCTTAAGTATTCTGCCTCAATATACCATTACATATGGAATTGTGCACTAGAACCTTCAACATAAGTATGCAAGAACAATACAACACTTTGTGCAAAGCTTCTATTCAGTGAAAAGCTGGTGTGGCAGTATGATGTAATTTTTATAACCTCCAGAAGACAAAAAATATACATAAGAGTGGAGGACATAAAGACCCATCCTTGCTGCTGGTACTTAGACAGTGCCCCTGTGATGCTACTCATACAAGTCAGAAATTAATTTGAACAATATTACATTTATTTTCTTGTAGGAAAACCAGAACGATTGTCAGATTCATGCCAAAACATCAACACAGAATTGTCATGTAGACACATTTTGTAATCATTTAATAATGTTTTAATTTGCATTGAAATATCACCTTTCTCTGCCTTTAATCTGTGACATTCATATGAATTGTTATAGAAGATGTTTAGTCTTCTCCAAAAAGAAGCTTTGAGTATAGCTCAGAACAGCTGAGGATAATAGAACAGAACAATTCCAACATTAACAGCTATTAACTCAGAATGTTTGCTGAGGAAAAAGATGAGTAATATCCAAACAGGTTTAACAAATGAGAAAGCTAATTAGAAAAATACATAATTTATGTTTAAATATGCTTTGTAATATTTCATGATCAGTGAAACACACAGTGATCTGCTGGCTAATGAGTTTATAGTCTCTAAATTATTTTGCAACTATTTTTCAAGAATGGAAAGAAATGTAATGTAAGGAAATGTAAGAAAACAAGATTTATGAGGAGTGACTGAGGGACTTGAGGTTGTTTAGTCTGGAGAAGAGGAGGCTGAATGCAGACTTCATCGCTCTCTACAGCTACCTGAAAGGATGTGGCACCGATGAGGGTGTCAGTCTCTTTTCTCAGGTGACAAGTGATAGGATGTGAGGAAACAGCCTCAAGTTGTGCCAGGGGGATTCAAATTGGATATTAGGAAGAATTTCTTCACAGAGAGCATTGGAAGGCTGCCCAGGGAAGCGGTGGAGTCCCCATCCCTGGAGGTATTTAAGAGATGTGTGAATATGACACTAAGGGACATGGTTTAGTGATGGGACTCGGTAGGTCAGTTTGATGGTTGGACTTAATCACATTGAAGGTCTTTTCCAACCTAGATGATTCTATGATTCTATGAAATGTGCCAAAGACCTTTTTCTCTCCCTTACAGTATAGAAAAACTACCTGAAAGCTGTAAAACCTAGGCTTTTTCTTAGGTTTAAGTTAACACAGGTTTCAGGCCTCCAGTGAAATAACCACAGTGTTTGGCTTACAAATCTGCCTATCACGGAGACTACGGAGAAGGGGTCTCCAGAGCATCTTCCAGCAGCTCATTGTTGTTCTTTGTTCATTTTGAACACAAGTGCTAGAGTACTTTCAATAGACCTTGTTCAGGATCAATTGGGTCAATAGATCTCTGCTGCCTTCAAACAGAACATATGCTCCACCTTATTTAAAAGTCAGTACATAAACCTTTCTGTTGAGTATGTACGCACACTGGGGCCAGAGGGAATTTTAGCTCTCCCAGTGCAGCTAAAGGCAAGCAAAACCAATGTCAACAAAATGGCTGAATTTTCCTCACTTCTCTTTGAAGAAGTAGTGAGAGTCTTGTGAGAATGTCATCAAAAAGCATATTTTATCCTTTTTTTATCTATGTATTCCAAAGACAATGCTATTCAGAGCTCCCTGGCACCATACTGAAATATAAGAAAAAAATAAAACAAACTGCTTACATACCTTGTATGCAAGAAGTGACACTTCCAGCTATGAGAAACTGCAAACACTAGGTGTTATAGTGAAGATATAATTTATGGAATAAAACTATAAATAAATTTGAAGCAGATCTTAAGAGCTGCTCAGTATAAATTAGTATTTTAAGTCTGACATAAGGAAGATAATTTCAGCAAATAATTGCCTGTAATTATCATATAATTTATTCCTTGAACAAATGCAAGTACTAATCAAATATACAGGGATATAATATAAGCATATTATAAAGTTAAACATGGCGGAGAACTTTAGAAAAGGTCAGAGCACATTCGAATTCAAGAATTTTATACTACTTAGAACTCAAACAACGAAGATTAATGCAGCAGTCAACAGCAAGAGGAAAAAAAGTAACTTAATGAATAAGGTAAAACACTCAAATACAGAAGTAATAAGAAAACATCCATTGCAACAACAACAACAAAGACAAATAAAAGCAGACAAACAACTAAGAGCAAAGCAACACAAAAACTCATATAATTAATCCAAAAAGGAAAAAAAGAAAGAGGAGCAAACGAACACAGATTAGCAGAGTTTATCACAAAAATCCGTATTTTTATGTTAAGAAAAAAACTGTTCTGCATGAAAATCCTAAAATTATTAGAAAGAGTAAAGTTCTTAAGAAAATTAGAAGACTTTTTTTAAGACAGTTAACATGAAGAGCTGTCATCGCTTTTGATAAGTGCTCATTATTTTTCAAGCTCTGGCTTTTTACTGAGATGCTTAAATGGAAATCAAGCTCCCTCATCAAACTGACTACAGTTCTGGTTGCTAACACATTCAGTATCTGGACACATTATCTGGCTCTTTATAGTCTTGAGCTAGCTCTTTAGGAAAACATACAAATAATGAATTAAAAGGACTGCTAGCCAAATAAATGAGAAAGCATAAGAAAATATTACCTTGTAAAGAAAGTGTTCAAAATGGTTCAAAACTGGAAATGATTCCTCTGCCTCAGTTTTTGTAAAAAGCAATAGACAAGCAGGTTTATTGGAATACATGTACAAAAATGAAAATTTCCCATTTATAGCAGAAATTGTATGACCTTAAAACATTAAATATGAAGATTGTAACAAAACACAAAAGAAAAAAATGGCATAAGAAATCTCAAATCCATCTGAAGGGTACTTAAGACATCTTTACATTTAGGGTTTCTACCATGGCTTTGAAGATTTTTAGTTTCATCATGTTTTTTAGTGTCATCATGTCTCTGCATAAAAATACTGGAAGAGCAGAATTTCTGTGAGATAACATATAATCATGGGAATAATGAGATACCAGAAATAAGTTACATCAGCTTCACTATCTGCTCCAGCAGCAATTGGGAATCATAGAAAAGCACTTAATCTTGTATATAGCTGTTTTATGGTAACAACAGAGCAGGCAGAACAAGTGTAAATGTGTGAATTTTTATTTTCTAATGGAGCACAGTTAAGTGTAATTACATATTTTAGGACAATTTTTTGTTGTTCTGGCAGATTTGTAAACCTATGATTTTCTACTCTGAGGACATTCCAGAGAAAGACAGTGATGCACTACGTTTTTACAAAAAAAAAAAAAAAAAAAAAAGCATATTTGAATCTTGATAGCACAAACTTTTAATGGATTTTAGCAGACTAAGTAGTTCTATGTGAATAATTAACCTTTTAAAAAATATATTTTATTTTATTAATCAAGCATAAGAGGACAAAGTTTCCTAAAACAAAAGGTACTGAAGAGCAAGGAAAAGATTTGTTTATATGTGTGAGTTTACTTGCAAAATTGCATTGCTCTCAATAGGAATGCTTGCCAAATATGCTGCAAGTGAAGAGAAGGAACTTTCCTGACATCAGACTGTCTTTGTGTTTGACTGTCTAAAGACCTGTAACCAAACTCTGAAGAGATAAAGTTATTGAATTCTCATTCACATACTTTGCAAACCTTGAGCAATTTTTAGGGGTGGTAAATTGTACATTAAGACCCCTATACAGATAAATAAATCATTTTTTAAAAGATTTCTCTGTTTCTCTCAGTTTTGGTTCATGATTCATGTTCTCAGACATTCTGTGGAGTTAAAAGACTCATAGTGAATCGTTTTGGAATAATAGGAAGTAATCCGCATATCCTACACTGTATGACGTAATGCAAAGCATTAAATCAAGGTTTATTACTAAGCCTCCTTTCCCAATCATTTTTTCTTCTAAAAAGAATTTTTGAAAATGGGTTTTGTTAATAACTAATTAAGACATTAACAGGAAGTGTACTATTTAAAGAAAAGCAATCATACTTGTACCACCTAATGTGAGCATAGAGCTCCAGTCTTTGAATCCAGTAATGGTTTCTAATATTTACTACTTAAAGATGGAATAAATGGATTTTGAGTAGAGAAATGACAGCACATAGGTTGAGATGGCCTGGGGATTGTGAAGAGAATCAGAGCACAGAGGATTTTGTTACAGTACTAATGTGAATTATTAGTATTATAGACCAAGGAATGGAAATATCCACTTCCACATTTTCCTTGGTTATGCTATGGGAGTGTGAACCTTGTGGAGGAAGCTGTCCACAGCTCCCTGTAGCACAATGAGAAAAAGTTGTTAGAACACAAAACACAAGACTGCCAAGTGATATTTTGTTGAATAGATATACACAACATACCAGTATAGGTACCATACAGATTTCTCACCTCTTCTTATGTCACTTGTTGATACAAATTCACAACAAAACAGAAAGATCTTCCAGTAGATGATAAAGATATGCAAAGATGATTGATTTACACAAAAGAAGAGCAAGAACAGGAGTCATTTCCACCTTACCTAAGTCAGAAGGCTTTCATCAGCTTGCTCTCTTTTGGCTCTTTTGGCTACAAGAAGAGTTTTTCAGAATGCAGCAGGCAAAGGTTGTAGTAAAAACTGAGGGATTTCTTTTCCCAATGGAATTAAAAAGATAACTTTTTTTTTTTTTGAAGATGGCCTTGTATTTTATTGTTCTTTTAACTTTCAGATTCTTACTTTTGAACCATTTAAGAAGTGTCTTGATCATTCAGGATATGTTGCTGAGTTTTAATGAAGATATCTCACTTTTTAGGATTTTAGCCACTTTAACAGCCAACAATCTGATTTTTACAAATTTTGAATGATTAAAATATTATAAAAGTTTATCATGCTATGATTCTAGCACCAATTTCTACACTAATTAGCAAGCTTTTCCTCAAGGGGCATTTCTTGAGTAGACTTTTGAGTAAGCAGAAAAGACAACTATCTGGCTACTGAGATGCACTAACTTCGGAATCGATTAATAGTGACAGCTACAAAAATACTTCAACATCTCAACATATTCATGGCAGGCTTTAAGGAGACATCTACTGCAAATTACTATATTTCTATTGGGTTTTGGAATAGAGCTAAAACTGGTACAGAGCTGTGAGACAATAGCTGAAGGACTATATTTCCAGCTCATTAACTTGCAGAAGTTTGATACAGTGAGATTCTCCTGTTTTGGTTGTATTTACTGGAAATATATTAATAAAAAAACTATAAAGAAGTCAAAAGAAAAGACATTCAAGCACTACAGTATTTGAAATCATTAACAGTTCTAGAAAGTATAATGTCAAAATTATGTCCTTTGCCTGTACTGAACATATGTTTAGCAATTTCTTTTTAAAAAGCTATTTATTAGCATAGGTTTTGGAGGAGTATGACTCACACTTGCCTCAAGATATTTAAAAATCATAAATGTATTTTTAGTCTTAATTATACTTTTAGTATGGCCCAGTGCTTTTGTTGTTTGATTTTCTCTCTTTATAAACTTACCTTGTATTATCCTATTTTGGGGTTACTAGAGCTGGTTGATTGGTTGCACAATTTTCCAGGAAAGAAATAAAGTTAAAAAAGTCATGAACATTCACATTGCATGAAATTACTGGGTTTAATTACTGTAGAAGTTAGGAAGCTGTGTACATGCTTTAACTGAGCATTTATTTATTGTATTTCTCAATTATTGGAAGAGGGGATCCCAGTTATTTTACAGAGAACAAAATTGAACGTTTTTAAAACAATATGTTCTATGCCTTTTCCCCCCATGAGAATCAACATTCAGAAATGCTAGAAAAGCAAGGGTGAATTGGACAGGCTTCAACAGGGACTGAACAGTTGAAAAGAAAACAAGTATTAGTATCACATGGATGAATCATGGTGTGAATAAAGCATGAATCCTATTCACATTTCACACATTCTTCTGCTCTGGGGTTCACTTTCAGAACTCTGGTAGAAGGAAGGTGTTTCCTATCAGAAAGTTTTAGGAGAGATTTGTTGTGCATCAAGCTGATCTGATCACTTCACCGACAAAGAAAGAACATACTAACTCTTCCTGACAACACCTTTAACACATTCATTTAGGAAAAAAAAAAAAAAAAAAACCTACTTATTTGGAAAAATGACTCCCTATTTTCCATCTAAACCCTCTTCAAACACTAATCTCAAACAGATTAAAAACATAACATTTATTAAAATGGAAGTTGTTCTTTTTTCTTGTCTTTATTTCAGGAAAAAAAAAAAGTATAATTCACAGTGATCAGAAAAAAAGACCTCTGTGTACAAAATCCAGTATATTTTACTGGAGAAAAACTTTGTAGTCGGTAAAGTGTATTTTTTTTCAAAATATTCTTGGAAGTTAGGGATTTTTTTAAATACCAATCTGAAGATTCCACTCTATGCAATTACACCCATTCTTTGAAATCTTTCTCTGTCAAACCAATACCCATAAATATATAAGACTGTTGATACTCTTAACATGAGGGTTAACATTGAAGTCAAGTAATATGAGAATGGCGGAAGTCTGAATATAAATTTCAAACATACTTACTTTCAGTGGGTTTCTCTGCATTATTCTGCTCCTATATGAATAAAAAAATGGTGATTATAACCTTGCATTATGTTTTTAAAGAAAATATTTGCTTTTGGGGGCAGTCCTTCCTGACTGAAGGAAAGGAAAGGACCAGACCTAAGGAGAGATCTAATATAAACAGCAATTAAGAGAAAAATACACAGATTGTTGAAATTGTTAATGGTTGAACAATGTGGGAGTTGAAATATATTACATCTTACATGTCATTCTTAGATGCATTTCTAGCTTTTCTAGAGCAAATGAACTGAAGAGGTGACAATAGGATTTTACAACTAAGGTCCCATGTACTTTAGCTCCTGTTTCCAAACTTCTGTACATACAACTGTACAAAACAAAACACAAGCTGTGATCACCTGTCACAAGACATTCACAACTCAACATCTGGGGCTGAAAGTCTCTAATAATACATGGGCCGTATCTCCCCTTTACACTCTGACTTCAGAAGTACCCATGCATACAGCTGGCATATTTCTGCATGGGAGTCTACAACTTGAAAAATTCCGGAATTGCCAAGATTCCTCTAGGAGTCACAAGGTCAACTGTACAATTTCTCAAGTTTCTTCTCAGAAATCCTGGGCAAGTCCAAATTATATGTGCTGCATATAAAGTATCAGATCTTCTGCAGAAGCCTCAGAGACTGTCATGTTTGCACTATGGGTCTAACACTTTCTGCCAGACTTACTGTTCACGGACAGTACATGTGACCCATGCTTTCAATATGGACACACAGCAACTTGTTACAGAGCTACTTTGTTGGTATTAACACCTGGCAGCAAGATGGCCTGGAAAGATACAGAAAAGTCCCCAAAAGCTGCTTTGATAGTATTTCTAGTAAAGAAGGAGAACATGTTCTGGAAAATCTGGATGCTTAGTAATGTTACTCAAGGCAGTTTGGGCTGTGAAAGCAATCTCGCCACAGGTATGCAAAGTCTCCTGTAGGCTCATTTATTCCATTTTTGGAGTACAGACATAGCGTAGTCATAAGGTGCCTGCTTCTGTAATGGTATGGGATGTGTCCAGCTACCTAAAACTCACTGATACAGAGACTGAGATTGTTAAGGAAGTTCTCATGCTATTATGCTATAGCAACTAAGACACTGGCACAGAAAGAGAAACTAAAGGCATTTTTCCTTCTTAATGAGCACAAATTTTCTGAAGGGTCAAATCTGCTGCCATATTATCTGATAAAGAAGGACTTAAAAGAAGGACTTGGATCCAGCCATGAAATATGAAAGGACGCACACAGATTCAGGGAGAATTTAGTTACTTATTGTTCTTTCTACATACCAGTAGGAAATCAGAATGCAAAATGTGAGGAAAATTTGCCAGTTAACTTAAAAATCTAGTTAGTCATCTTTTAGGTTTTATAATTGTTACCGCATAATTGTAAAAATAATTCTAATTCATAGATTTATATATGTCTTGTTCATTTCAAAGATTAATTTGCATTTTTTAACCTCCTAACATAAGCTATGTTGTTATTTTACTCAAATGCGCAAAATATGTTTTAAAAACTATCTGATATTTTTATAAAACCAGTATCTTTTTCTATTGCAGAAATGACATATAACAAAACCTTTCACATCATTTTTTTTTTTGGAAACAATCTTCTTCCAAAAATAAGCTCTTTGGATATAAATGCAGGTGAAGCAATAAAATTTCAAATACATCATTTTTAAGATTAAAAATCCATTTTAAATCTACCTACAAAATGACAATGAAGACAAAAAATTTCTTAAGATTTAACCCTGCATTACATTTCTAGGTTTGATGTTGGTCTGACAGTTACAAAACTAAAGGGTTTTGCATTTTTAGTCACTTGGACACATCCTTTTTTGCCTATTCCTGAGTTACTGTTTTCTTTAAATGTGTTATTGGGTCTATGTTTAGCTGTGATGTGGAAGAAGGTAGCAGAGGTGACTTTTGAAAGAAGGCAGTGGTACAAGTGTAAGAACAACTGCAAAGTTGATAGATGTGCACAGACTGAGATATAGGAATGGCTTAAAAATACTGGATTACTAGTATTCAGTATTCTTTTCTTCAGTCTCTAATATTGGAACTGTCCCCATCTGTATAACCAAGTAGATATTTATGGGCCTGTCAGGAAGATTCTCTATACCACAAATGTCTAAACTGAGTGTTCAAGTCCCTCTTCTAATTCAGGTGTCTCACATCCCAAGTATACTTTTCTTTCCTGAAAAAATAAGTGAGGCATTTTCATTTTGTACAGACTGAAATCAATTTCCAAACATTTCTAAAATATATGTATATTTTTTTCTAACTGGCCATCCTGTGACTCTACACCAATTCACTGAGCTTATGAAATATGTGCTAAGAGGGATTAAAATGAGGAGAAGAAAAAGCTTGCTATGACACGAGTTTGGAAAGTTTATGGGGAACATGAAAAAAGCACACCACCAAACATGCCAACTAAATAGACTGATGTCAGTTGTGAAGCAAAAGTTGGAGCTTGTATACATAAGGATGACACTGAAAAATGAAATATGAACATCAAAGAACAAGTGTATTGTCTTTACATCAGTGGAAAAGAGTGGCAATTTTAATACTTCTGCTCTAGAAAGTAGCATTGCCAGGGAGCTTGATGCTGAAGAAGTGACGAAAACAAGTCAGTGTTCTGCTTAGGATCTTTGGATATAGCAGTCAGGTAGGTCTATTAAAATATTTAATAGCCATTGCAAACACTAATATAAAACATATTTGGACTAGACTTTTCTTGCTTTGGTAGTGTTCAACAGAAGGTAAAAATCTTTCTTCACAATGAATATGGAGATAACTTGTATTAAATAATTCATCTCAATGAACTAGGATTTTGAATGACAGAGCTGAAAGGAAACACTGTTCCAAGATAATTTTTCTCAAAAGTTTGCCAAAATTACTGTTCCAGACAACTGCAACACATACTGTGCAAATTATGTATGATGACCTTTTTGTTTTTTATCCACAAAGGTGGATAGGGAATAAAAATGGAAGAAAAAATTCTGAAAACCTTCTAGAACAGGAAGCCATTTATTCCATAAATAAGTTTTTGCAACCAAATAGAACAAACCGAAGAGCTACTTTCAAATGCATTGTAATGCATCTTGCATACATAAATTACTTACCTTCCTATTTAGGAAGAATAAAAAGCAAGCCTCTTCATTAAATAACTGGGCCCTATTTTACGGAATTTTTAAACAAAAATTTTCAAAATACATTTTCTGAATAGCAGTGTGATTCAAGATCAGTTTAACTACCAAAACCAGAGATTTTAAAAGATTTTTGCGTAATACAAATTCACAAAGCTTATAGAACTGAAAAATCAGAAGGAATGGGAAAATCAGGAAAACAAAAAATGTGTTTAAAAAAAAAAACCACAATAATTGAACATTTCAATTATCTGACATAAGTACTTTGGGGACACAAGAAATAATGCCATGTCTTTCAATTCAATATTCTTCAAGGACAGCAAGTCCAGATACTAAAATTTAATCTTTCAATTTTCCCTAGTCTCTGTTTCTGTGACAACAGACCTTAGGAACAGGGAATTAGATATTCAGTGATGTAACTTCATACACTCTTCGTTGACATTAATTGAAATATGCTTATTTAAACTTGCTGAGGATCTCGCCCAGCAGCTGACAACATTTCAGATCCCTATTAAAGCATAATACTGCCGCACCCCAAAAGATTGAACAAATCTATATCCATATTAAAGAAGATTTCTCCTGAATATCAATCGCACAACTTAAAATGGAAACAAAGTTATTCATGCTTAGTATAACAATATGAAATTCTACAAATTGACAATTACCTAGCGAGTTGATGATATCAAAGCTTCTCTTTCAGTGTTTGCTTTTTTAATCACTAGTTGATTTAAAATCGGACAAACAAACAATGATTTAAATGTATATTTTTATTTCAAGTTTTAAAACTAGGGAAAGAAAGCTCTCCCATAATGAATTTCCCAGAGGTATCAATATCATTTTGTCAATTAAAACATTTAATATGTGAAATAAAGAAGATTGTTCTGCATGTTAAAAACTTTATTTTCTCTTACAGTCAGTTCAAACGCAGTGCTACCTACGTACCACAGCTATTAATAGGCACTGTATTTTTCAGCTGAGATTTAAATTGAGGCAAAGTTAAGGTTCAAGTATAAGTTAATTAGCTGCTCATGACTTCTTATATTTCATGTCTGAATACTTGTTGTCTTCAGGTCTGAAATTTCTTATATTTCATGTCTGAATCAGATTGCCCTGAGACTAAGTCATATTCATTTCTTCTTCCTACCATTCTGTTTTTTATCAGTCTCATGTATTTTCTTATTTGCCCTCGACTTTCCTTGTTTGCATGCCCTACTGTGACAGACCAGCTTTCCATGCTCAGAATGGTTCTTAACTCCTGGACTACAGGAGAAAGTCAAAGTGACATTCCAGATTACTTCTATGCTCCTAGCACACAGAAGTTTATTACTTTGCAATTAACTAAATCAGCTGTACAGCTATAGAGACAGAAGTAATCCAACCAATAATTATTATACTACTTACAGCACCTTTTTACCCAACTGCTTTGGTTTTTGTAAGCTGTAATTATTAAAAGGACTTTAAAAAGATCATGAAGTACTAATTAAACTATTCTTTGTTTCTAAAATGTACACAAAAGGCAAAATAAACAAAAATATATTCTACTACAAAGAATTCTCCTTCACTATAGCATTGCCTTATTTTTAAATAATATATACCCAATAAATATATCCACACACATGCACACTTTCTATACATACAATAGATATAGAACAGTTTAAAACAGTTTCATATCTGAAATATAAAAATGGCTTTATAATATACTCTGAAGAATAAACACATAAGTACTCCAAAAGTTACACAGAAAAAGATTTTACTTTTACTTTAAAATTTACCAAAATAAATTATTAAGTTTTCTTTGTCCATGAAGATACTTAATACTATACTTAACAGTATGTCTGTAGTCTTTAAACACATTTTGTAACCCTACAGGCAGTCAATGTACATCAACAAAATACAACATATACTATCCCCATGTATATTTATCAGTTTGTTCCAGAAAGGTACTGTAGAGATTTTAAAATAATTGGGTTATCTTTACTACAATATTGTAAAGATCAGCACTTTGATGCTGTTTTTACTTCATGCAGCCCTATGGATGAATATATTTTATAGACTCTTTTAAATTATTTTCTATACTGTAATCGTATTGAAGGTAAAAAATACAGAAGAAGCACTCATTCTTTACTTGGGACAAAAAATAAATGTGAAGGGGAGAACTGTGGTAAACATTTACAAGTTGGGAATACATCTTCCCCAAAACATAATTGGTTTATTGAGTTGGATCCAGATTTTGAGTATAACTATATTGAAAGGCATTTGTATTTATGTTAGACTGCTTTTTCCCTCATTTTTCTGTAAGTCACAGATAGAAATCCTATCAGATACTCTTATGAGGAGTGTTTGCTGCACTAAGTATGAAATTGAAGAGATAATGGCACTGACAATTTGGATTCTTTTGTAGGTGTTGTGCTAATAAAATGACATCTGTGGAGCTCTGTTCATTTGTTTGAATATTTCAGTCTCTATTTCTCTATGCTGCAAAACATTTTCCCTGTTTTTTTGCTTGAAATAGTGTAGCTTCCAGACAGTCTTTGTTTGAAAGTATCCTTTCTCTGTTCAAAATATAAGGTTTAAATACGAAAAGGAGTGTTTTGTTAGAAGTTTATCTAAAAGCAGACTTTGACAGCACATGTAAAGAACAAGGTACAAACCAATTTAAAAACAAAAATGACAACAATAACAACAAACAGTGGTTAGATCTGCCAGAAGTCATCCTAGTAACATTTTACTGATCTTGGGTAAAATTATTCCTGTTTATCATGGAAATCTACAGTGGAGACATCTACCCAGCAATCCCTAGTGATTGCCATTTCCTTTTGTGGGAGCATTTTCTTGGCCAGCTTGGCAAACTGTGCTCAGTGTGCTGCCCCTAGTGAATCTGTTTGGAGGAATGTGGCTCTCTCAGGGCTTGCTCAGGTTGCCTGAGGGTTTAATTCATGGCTGAGGTTTCCATTAGCAGGCAAGGTTTCTGAAATTTAAGAGCAGGCAAACTCAGCAGTGAGGCCTTAACACTTTTTCTAGATCTAGCCTGAAGTCTTTCAATTAACAACCAAATGAGGATGTAATTTTAAGGCATGTGTTTATAAAAGTTACATTTTTCAAGTAGCCATGTGCCATCCTTCACTGTAGCAGAAATACAGTAATCGTAATATTAATCCATGAAGTAAACATTTATTTATAAAGACATGACTCTCGTCAAGACTTTGCCATCAAATTGATTTTAAAGAGCAAAACCAAAATATTTTAGTGTTAGCAATATTACTTTGTGAATCTAAAAAAAAAAAAAAATAAATCGTAAATATAAGTTTAAAATGAAGAATGTGAGTAAAGATTTCCCACACATCAATGTAACTATAAAGTGGAAAGAACGGGGAATTTACTTAAATATGGGGGGAAGTGGAAGGAAGCTTACTAAAGAGTCTTTTAAAACCTATATTTAAGAATCAAGTATTTTCTATTTCATCTTTCACTATCCTTTGCAAAATAAAACTAGGTAGTATTAAAAAATAGTAAGAAAATTACCGGAGAATAATCTTCTGCATTTGAGTGTCTCCCACTTTGATTCATATCCACTTTACTGTCATTCACATTTTCATCATTTTCAGTGATAGAAGGGAGATGGGTCAGCAACTGAAATCCTTTTGTGATGGTGGACTGTGGGAAGTTGCTAAATAATAAAACAAAATTCAAACACTTCAATCCATACATTTGCTTTCAAATCAGTCTTCATAACTACTATTTTTAACAGAATTCTGACAAAATAATTTGTATCTTCCTTATTTTTACAGTTTAACAGGGCAGCACAAAAAGTACATGTATATATATTCCTTATCATTACTAGCTTGGCACTATACACATATCTATGCTTGAAATACCTGAACTCTTGCCCTCTTAACTAAGCTTAATAAAAAACAAAACCCAAGCCATCTGAGAAAAACTAGATGGTAAAACCAGAAGTGAATAAATTTGTATGACCCCGAGACAGGAAAATAATTATAATGTGTACTATACAAATGGAAGTAAGGCAAACAAACAAACAAACAAAAAATTTGTGTCAGATAGTTTTTGTTTGTTTGTTTGTTTTTCCCTCAAAATGGGTCACCATAGGTACCAGACAGATAAAACACATGATAACCAAGGAAACCTGTGTAAGGCCAACTCTGGCTATAGTAAATGGAAGCTCTTCCTGATTCCAGGGGACGCAGAAGTAAAAAATGAAACACAGAAATATAAACAACTCTTTCCTTGTCAAGCAAACTAGGAGAATGAGATCAAAACAATGCTGCAAACTTGACAATTAGACGTAATTGTGTTATGGCAGCAATAAAGAACAGAGAAAAATGTAAGCATGTGTTATCTAACTTCTTTCTTAAGGGTTGATATAATGAAACATCGAGATCTTTAACAGTGACATTGTCACAATTACCTTCCCTTTGAGTCCTTTCAAAAAATTTTATTAGAATAAAAGAGATTAAAAACAATTTCAGTCCCAGTTTTTTAGCCTTTATCTTATTTAGGCAGCTATATTACTTTAACAAAATGATAATTCTTGCTATATATTTTTGGTTACTACCTGTTAATTAAATCACAGGAGACTAAACTAGCCAATTGTCATGGAAACTTAGCACAATAAATAAACTGTCCTTGACAAAATGGGGTAGGTTGACCATGAAGGAATCTATTAAATATGAAATATACATATATATAAAATAACATACAAATATGTTTGTAATATAATGTATGTTAATATACAAACATTACAACATCTTAATTATTATTCTCTCATTCTTTCAATAATGTATTTATGGATATTGCTTAAAGCATTTTTATGTGTTTCTACTCCTACAATTTGAAAACAAATAATTTACTGTATTTTAGTCAGCAAAAAACAACTGAATCAGCAAAACAACGATATTCCCAGAGTATTCCATAATAATCCAAGGTAATTTCTTCCATGGACAAATGCTGCTCTTTCAAAAATCTCTTACAAACTTATTATCAACCCAACCAATCACTATGATCAGAATGCAGTACCTGTCAAATATGCAATTTATTCAGATTACTTAGAGATGCTTTTAACAAAAGTTGCACACACCTTAAATATACTCAGGTCCCCAGCAATACACAAATTAGACTCAGGCTCATGAAAAGAAATATCAAAATAACATAAACCTTTTGATGTTCACTTGGTGTGTGATATATTCAGTGTGTCCTCTGTCAGGAGTTCAGTCAGAATAAAAGTGAGCTTAATAATTTTAGCAGTTGTCTACTGAATGTTCATATCATAAGCTTAAGCCTGACAGTAATGCATTATGCAGTGGGTCATAGGAAAAAAAACAAGGACCCGATACCCTTAATGGAAATTCTTCATTTCATATCAGCAAGAAAGTATTACGCTGAATATTGAATATTGACTAGAAGTGGTGCAGACATCGATTTCTGAATTATTTTTTTTTCTAACTCCTTGTTAAAAGACCATGTTTTTCAACGGATTATACAACCTGATCTACTACCTGGCTGACACGTCTAACATGAGGAAGCAAAAGAAAATTGGGATTACACTCTTTTTCTCCAGAAATGGTGTCAAATAACAATTTTATGCCATATTGTCTGATTCTACTCTACTTCAGCAAGAACAAAGATTCAAGGATCCCTGTATATTACTCCTGAATTATAGGATGAGTAGAAATGGAAGAAAGAAAGAGATTCAGCCCCACCAGTTTCCTCTGCTAATTGGATGTGACTGAGTCAACAAGGACAATTCTTATTCAGAGAAAATCATAATATGAACTAACAGTGGAGCCAGAAGTGAGCAGGAGATTAACATTAAGTAACTGTCCACAGGTAGGGTCTACACTGACTAACTTTGGCATATGCGGATTATGAACTTTAAAAAAAAAAAAAATGGAATTAGTAAAAATACAGCCAAAATTTGCATGGGGAGTAAATAATGTTATGAAGTTATTCTATAAAATTTGTTGCAATGCCAGATGAAAAGAAAAATGTCAGGAGTTGATCAGGCTTTTTAAATGCTCATTAATATTCAAAATATAGATTTCAATGTCTTGGGTCTAAAAAGTGACCTCCAAGAAAGCAGGAGAAAAGAGGTATGAAATTTTCACACATACAAGACAACACTGTAGAAAAAGGTAAATGACAACACATTCTTCTGTGACTGCAAATCAGATGAAATTTTCACAGTTCATTGAGCAAAGTCAGAGTAAAAATGCATGTATTACAGGTCAGCAGGGGAGCTTGCAGGGCCACCATGGGCAAAATGGCCCAGGATCACAGCAGCTGTTAAGACAGGAATGTGAATGTACACAGTGTATGTGATGGGATCAAACAAAACCATCTGAGAGGGGGCTTGCCCCAAACTGTTCCAACCTGAGGTTTGTGCACATAGTGGAACCTGTGCTCCCAAAGGACGGGGAACCTGTGCTCCCAAAGGACGGGGTGTGCTTGTATTCCACAATGCCAGGAGGGTGCACATAATTGCATGCATATGTCTCTGTGTGCTATTAGAAGTTCTTGGGATTAGTTGCAGAAAGATGTTCAGAAGTTTGTGGGTGTTTACTAACACTTTGTAAGTGGTTTGTCTGTTTTATTTCTGATATTGATCCTAAACACACAGTTCACCAATTGCCAAATTAATATATGGCATCAATAGACTGTTTTGATGCTGATGTAGTCTTATGTGCTTTAGCAAGACTACATGAACTGACCAGTTTTTCCCTGTGACCCAAATAAACACAAGCCATTGTATTTTTACAGTGAAAATGACTAACAAAACAATGTTACTGCTGAAACTATATTGAATACTTACGTGTCTGTGGGTATTGTGATAACATTCAATTTGTAATTCAAAAATAGGCTAGCAATCTCGACATGTTGTTCAGGTTTATTGATCACAGGCTCTGGAAAAAAAAGCAACTTGTTAAATATATATTCATAAGAAATATTTAATACTTAATTGACAGATGATTTCAATAGGGGATTCCTCACCCCCAACTAATTCTATAAAGACTTCAGGAAAGAATCTCCAAGCACCATGACATGCACTTGAATAAAAGAGAACAACCAGGGTGGCTTTAGGTGATGTATCGTGAATAAACTAAGTGCTTAACACTCTGGCCCTCAGCTTGCAAGGTATTAAAAGTGTGTTTAACCTATATGTTAAGTTATCCAAAGTAGCTCAGATCATTCTGCTTTTCCTGATTTCCTCTGTTTCTTATGCCAGTATATTTTGCTAGCATGCCTGTAAAGCTTTCATATTCAAGCTATCTCATATTATGCACTTAATTTCATTATGCAGTATAGACAAGACCCAAAATAAATTTACCCTTAAAACTATGAGTAGTTGCAGAAGGGCTAGTCACATACTTTAAATGTTCAAAAGGTGTTTAGCAGCTTTCATGGCTCTGTATTGGAGCTTCTGTGCTGCTCTGATAACACTTCCTCTTAATTTTCTCCAGTAACGTAGAGTATTTTTCCAGAGACAGATTAAGACACTTCTCAAAGCATTTAAGAAATAATAGAGCTAAAACAAAGTATTACAAAAATGGTAAAAAAAAAAAAAAAAAAAAGTAATCTATAGGGCAGTTCTGTTGGAATTATGCTAACAGATGATAAGTATGTCCTTGAGAATGTTTATAATGATTAAAAAGTAATTACACATTTATTTCAGAGGTTTGAGTAGACAAACCTTGAGGTTCAGATGTCACAACAGTTTCCTTTTTCTGACGGAAAAGCTTCCAGCGAGGAACTGCTGGTGGCTGTGGAGGTGCTACTAGAGGGCACGACCTAGTTCTAGTAACCAGGACAGGATGGCTATATACTTGGGAAAGCCCATATTGCCTCATCTTCTGTGAAGAATCAACCTATGAAACATGGAAAGAAAATCTGACTGGGCACAGCTCTCCTTTCTCACCACCCCTCTCTCAAAAAAGAACACTATGCATCTAATGGTTTGGATAACAAATGAAATGAGAACAGTTCACCTGGCAGTATTATTCAACAGCATTCTAAATAGGATCAATATTCAGCATGAAAAGTATAATTGAATATTTAGAAGTGTTTACATATATTTTACTTTTCAGAAAAGATTCAGCACTTCTTTGAACTTATTTGTACAATCATATTATTTTAGGTGCTTCAGAAAACGTAAGTGAAGCAAAGTGTACAAGAAAACAACAATGACATTTTGTTTTAAATAAAAATATAAAAAGGTACTTTTTTTCTGAAAAAAAGTCCTTCATGCTGAATTTATAAAGCAGCAGAATTCTAAAAGCAACTGGTCTTTTAGATAACTTGTGATATCTTCATAATGTAATATCACTTTGTACAAAAACATCATTAAAGTTAAGCTTTTTATCTTCTGGCTAATTTAGAAAACACATTGAAGGCACTTCAGTTGACCCATATATACCAAAGCCCTTAGTAAATGACTTAAGAGCAATTTTAGATGTGGACATTGAGCGGTGCTCTTCCCATTAAAATAATAATAATCCAGTATGTAAGTCTGTTATTTTTTCTCTGCTGAATGTTCTGTTCCAAGATTTGTACATCCTTGCTCTGTTTTAAAAATACACCTTCTTCTGACTGCTAAATAAATCACCCATAACATATTTCTTTAACCCACTCACCAGCAAGTCTCTGGTTGCTCCTGCTCATTGTCAAATGTCCCAAGGTGGCACAATTGCAAACAATGCAGAGAAGATGGTGGTTGTCAGAGTTATTTAAAGGGAGAGGATCAAACTAGATGCTTTAAGGTACACAAGCAATATATTGTCCTCATTTGATCTCTGAATTTAGAGATATGTTACAGGAGCAGTGACTGGGTACACACACATTCAAACAACTTAAAAATGCAAGCTAAACCATCTGAGATTGGAAGGATTTTGAAGAAGACCAGTTAGGTGCCGTAAAGGAGAACTCAGCTGCTGAGTAGGAGACACACTTGAATAACAGAAATTATTGGTTTTTTTCATCTTGTTTGAACAAACTTAAGACAATTATATTCAAACCACATAAATCCAAGGACATACACACTAGAAAACACAGCTAAAAGGGAAACAGAAAAAAATCTGGAGGGAAATTCTGGCACAAATACAGTTGATGTCAAAATTTCTACTGAGTTTGGAGAGCAACTCTTATCCCAAACAGTTATTACATTCTGTGCAAACTATAATTATTTCTGTTGGTGTAGTACTTCTCAGACCCCCAAAGAAAGCTTGAAAATAGGCTTTTTTTTAATTGAGGCCCACAAGAAATCCACTACACTTCTATATTTAATTTCTGTCAACCTCCATTTTCCTATCAGTCTATACTAAAATACTGTTTTAGACATATAGATTCATCTGCCTTATCCTATTTGGTCTGCCATGCCTCTTTTTCAGTAATCTCTGCACCCTAACAGGCTGCGGCCAAGTCTGAGACTCAAGGCCTTAGGTGGCAGGAAAGATGTAACCCCTGTGTTTCTGTGTTCAATTTGCTTTTTGATGACTAACATCACTTACTACTAGCAAAGAGACAGACCTTGAATTAACATAAATTAAAATCACAGAGAAGCTAAAAAAGAAGCTAAAATCACAAGCTAGTGTTTGAAATAACACAAAATGCACAGCACATTAAAAAAATGGAAAAAAAAAAAAAGAAAAAGAAAATAGTGCAAGCATTCAGAGCATTAAAGCATGAGACCTGCAAACTATTTTTGGAAATTTCTTGTCTTCATCCTGTGAAGCTTACTGGTTTTCTGAGAAAGAAGATTAAATTTTAATGTTCTAACTATGCAAAATATGATTAGAATGTAAAAATAAATAAATAAATCTAATAATTATCTCAAGAAAGCCTGCTTTGGTCTTATAAATAGTTTTCCGTGGAGTATGAGTAGCTAAGTGGAAATTTAAGCATTGTTTTTACTCCAGCTGCATGAAGTGCTAAACTCTCTCCAGGTGCTTTCACCAGTTACAACACCAATGATAGAAATGAATATAAACATGCTATTTCATATAGTATAACATATCAGAAAATGTATATCAGGTAGGTCATTAATTGTAGTCTGAAAAAAAAATTGAAATTCATGTTTTTCAAGAAACCCTTGAAATAATTAGTCATTCCCTTCAGAAGCATCTCATAAAAATGGAAAAACTCATCCATGCCTTGTTACTCAGAGACTTCAGCTCTTGGGATCCACAGGAAAGTGAGGTAAAACTAAAAATTGAGCAGGGTTATGGCAGGAAAAAGCATGGACAGAATCTAGAAGTACTGAAATAAAAATTTAACTGATAATCATCACCTGGTGTCTGTTTCACTACACTGATTTTATTTTGTTTACAAGGCGGTTGTTACAAAAATAAACATTCTGACAACAAAATATACAATGCTTTATTTTCCTGAGAGTACGGAATCTTACCGTTTGATCTAATGAAAAAATCTCAGCTTCAAACAAATGTAATGGTATACAGTCAGCATAGACTGCCATATCTGGCTGGGTTGGTACAGAAGAACCTAGGGAGAAAACATTAACATGTTTTAGAACAGGGTAAGCCATAAATAAACATTGTGGTACCTCACCCTAAGTTATTCAGCCTTCTCTGCTTTGCTTTTATTATTCTTTTCTTTGTCTGAGTGTTATTTCATTCAAAACAAGAGCTTATTATAATGTACTCAGAAGAGGAGCCATGGATGGAAAAAACACATTGTTTTAATCCTTGTCTATTTAGACCATCAACAACTCTTATAGATTTTACTGTTTTTGAATGAATAACAAAAACTACAACTTAGAAATGTAGAAGTAGCTGTTGCACTGTCATTTTATTTTTCTTTAAATTTTAAAAATACTAGATACTAGCATGAAGGACCCAGTACACATCTAGACAGCTGAAGGAAAAGCATACTGATTGGCAAGTACTAGCTAAAGGCTTATCAAAAGCAAAAGCAAAAATTGATTTTGCCACCAAAAGGATCAAAAGCCAGAGCTCTCACCACTTCTTCCAATGGGTATGAAGACTGAGATAAGCAGTTTAAGAAACAGTGGTCAAAAACCAGGGTTGCTGCTCTTATTTCTGTCAAGGAGATGGAAAAATGGAGGTAATGATAGCTGCTTCAGAAAATTTGAGGGGGTCACTCCCCACGTTTTGTTATCCCTAGAAATCCCTTGCCCTAGACAGCTGCTCAATCTTCTCATACCCATATCTGTGAAAGAAGCCATCGTTAACTCCTGAAAGATAAAGACCATCCAAGGTTGTCTGGCTGACAGCCAGTACACAAATGCTGAAGGAAAATTAAAAGTCTAAAAAATACAGCATTAGAAATATAGGTCTGTGGTTTGACCTAAAAGTCAGCTCAAAAAGGATGCCTATTTCTCTGCATTTTTCTTTAGTCATCTAAGGAAGCATGTGAAGACAGGATTTCAGTATACAGGTTGTGACACCTGTCTTTCATCAGAATGTTTTGTCTTTGTTCCTTTCAGTTCCACCTCAAATGTAGGATAATTACTTCCTAATTTTGCCTATGTTTACTGAATATTCATCTGGAAGTTGCTTTAAGAATAGATATTTTCTGTGAATAGGACAAAACAATGCTGTTTGCATACAAAGAAAAAAAGGAAAGAAAAAGAAAAAGGAAATGAGAAGAATGGAAAAGGAAAGTCAGGCAAGTGGCTGAAAAATACAATTATCAGACTTCTAAAAATCCATTTATTTAGAAGGTATGCAATGTCTTTTTCTTGAAGCACTAAGACACCTCTGCATCTTGAATATTCTTTCAGGAATTCAACTTTTCAATAAAATATAAGCTGATGGCAAGTTACAGTTACTTTCCACTGGATTCTTAGTATTTATCTCTGCGTGCTTTTGATAGCTGTGTTAACACAGCTCTTGTGTTAGCTGTATTCAAAAGCAAGATTATAATCTAGGTTGGGTCTCAGTCCCTACTGACACATCTGATCTGTTACAAATACAGCAGTAGTAGCTTTGATGCACCACACGTCACAGAACAGTGAATGCCACCAGCCATACCAATCTCATTGCATACGTGAAGCATTTCTCAAACACAAGTATTTCATGAATACCAGCTATTCAGCATCTGGGGAATCTAGTTCAAATGAATAGCCTTGTTAAAACTACACTATCAGATGAAAAATGTTACAACATATAGTACAGCAAGAAGTTAGATTCAGCAAAGCCTATTATTTATATCCATCAGTCTGGATTTAAGGATTTTGCAGTGTGTTGTTAAAGATTTCTGAATCCTTGTAGCTGCTTATGTTTTACATTGGCAGATTTGCAAATTCATTTACAGAGAATGAATTACACCATCTGAATAAATGTTTCAGTCCCTAGGAAAAGGGAGAGTATCAACAGAATCAATCCATGTAACAGACATATCCAGTCAGTTAAAAAGAAATGCCAGCAATGAATATTGTTATGTTTTTAATCATTCTTAATTGTTTTTATTTAAAAACAAACAAACAAAAAACAACAACAACAAAAAACCAACAGCATAGGTTTGGAAGACTCGCAAATAATTTTCTCACTATATCCTCAGGTTTCTCTTAAATATTTTTTATATCAAACAAGAGCTCATGCTGAGTTTTAACTTTCCAAAACACTTTGGTTGGCTTTCAGTATCTTTCTGTTTGTGTGTGCAGCTCACATACAAACCCCTGCTGCTGAGTTGGGCATGAATTAGCTTTGCCTATCAGAGGGTATTTTTTAGCCTTCAGAAAAATGAAGTAGATGTTCTTCAGGAATTACATAAATATTTTAGAATGATAGTATACATTTGAAAAAAAAAATAATAATAAAAATAAAAAAAAAAAACAGAAAAAAATAGTAGGCTCTGGTCCCTACTTATAAGTAAAAACTCTTTTGAACAGGGAAAAGGGAAATGAAAATAACTTTATGGATATTTTCATATGTGTTATGTATCTCATTTACTCCAATGATTAACATTACGGGTCTACTTGTATAACTTTAACATTTTTTAAACATTATTATAATCTCCCAGCACTTCTGTGACATAGAAAGTGACACAAGATATTATTTCTAATTACAGAACTAGTATCAAGGCACAATGAAACTGCAGACATAAAGAGCTGGTTTGTAGAACAAACTCCCAAATTCCTGGTTAGTGCCTTTTGAAGTAGAATAGTATTCCCTTTCCAGCAGTTCTGAAACTATTAGAAAAATTATTAGTCTAGAAACATAAATGGAAATGGAGTGGTGGCTCATTAAAGGAACATGGGGCCTAAGTAGCTCACACCATACCATCATAAAATCTCTTTACAGAATGAATGGACTCCCTAGGTAAGAAAGGAGAAATTGGGTGATGAGTGGAAAAATGAATTGCCTGCAAAAGTGTCTCAGGGACCGGCTGGCCACAGGACCAAAGAGCTGGTTGCTCGCAGGAAGGGCTCTAGCTGATGAGGTGAAGGAATGTTTTTTCTTCTGGATCCACAGAACAGGATGAATAGAGAAACAAGCAGGTGCAAAGTTTCCTGCAATGCATATAGTATTTGGAAAGGTGCAGGAGGCATTGGTTTGAGTGCACAAGTGCTTCAGAACTATATTTGTATATTTGTAGTATGTCTGGCAGGGATGGAGCTAATTTTCTTCAGAGCCACCCATATGGTGCTGTGCTTTAGATTTGTGACAAAAACAGTGTTGATAACACTCCAGTGTTTTAGCTGTTGCTGAACAGTACTTGCACCACATCAAGGCCTCCTCTGCTTCTCACTCTGCTGCCCCAGTGAGCAGGCTTGGGGGAGGTGAGAGGCCGGGAGGTGACATAAGTGGGACAGCTGACCCGAATTGACAAGGGAGATATTCCACCCCACATAATGTCATGCATTGCAATATTGCTAGGGGGAGGGAGTTTTCCAAAAGAAGCTGTTGCTCAGAGCCTGGCTGGGTATCAGTCTGCTGGTGGTGATTACTTTTCCATCACTTGTTTCTCTCTCTCTCTCTCTTTACACCTATTAAAAGTTACTAAAAAAGTATCTCAACCTGCAAGTTTTTTCTCACTTTTGCCCTTCTGATTATCTCCCCTATTCTGATGGTGGGTAGTGAGAAAGCACCTGGGTGGGCTCTTAGCTGCCAGATGGTGTCAGCCCACCACCACATTATAACCCCACAAAATCATAAGCCTGTGAGGGAAGTTTTTGACTAGTTAGGAGCAACTAGTGTGCCATTGTGTTAAATACCTTTTAGAAGTAATTCTCATATTTCACAGAAAGAAGAACAATTCCTTTAAAGTCCTCACATATAAAGTGAAAACTTGTACAAGGGAACTAAGCACTTTTATGGTGCTGGAAATGAAACACTTTTCAAGACACTGATCTTAAA
>VXAA01003886.1:342197-373723 GCA_013399115.1 Anseranas semipalmata | reverse complement strand
AAAAAAAAAAAAAGCTGCAGCATTAAGTAAAGACACTGCTACAAGACTCCCAAGAACAATTCAGAAACTTTTTGCAGCTGCTGCCTCTGGCATCTGACTTTGAACCCGGACTTAGCTTCAGATGTTACTTCATGCACAATAATGGTTTTACTGTCCTGGGCCACTCTTTGTAGGTCATCTGTTTCATAAAGCCTAGCAGTTTTTTTCTCTTGTGGCTACAATCTCACAATGAAAAAGGAGTTTTCATTCAGCTCAGTACTATTTCAAATTACAATTTGCCTTTTTTTTTTCTTTACAGTCTGTTAATCTCAAGTTTGATCCCTATCTTAAGGCTTCTGACTTTACAATTTCCACCTATAATTCTATTCAAATTGTTATCAAGCTTAGTAGTGAAATATCTACTCTGACTCTTTATCAGAACTCTGTTCTGATACTTTTCTTGCTTTGGTAATGTCTGAAAAAACACATTTTAATATTGTTTTTTAAATATGCATGTGAAAGTTCTCAGGATTCAAAAGTTTCAATGAAGTTACATCACATCTCTTAATCCCATTGATGTAGATTAAACAACTTCATTCAGCAAAATAACATTTTGCTAACTTTAACAGAGGTTAATAAAGTTTAAGAATATTTTACGTCTTTAGAATGCATGCGTTTCATCTTCTATTTATGAAACAGATATGGGATAAAAGAGTTCTTTGATCTGCCACATTTGAGCCCTGAGCTAGTAATATTTCTAAATAACCTCTTTGCACGTCACTAACTGTCTTTAAGAAAACACTGAGAAACATGAAAAGTGAAACACTTTAAGAATACACTGTGCTTTAAATAGCAGAAAAAAAAGACCAAAATGTCATGTGGTTCCCACATATATAAACACTATATGATGATTTTTGATGTCCTTTCACAGATTTGGTACAATTTCCAGAATTCATCACTTGGTTTGTTCTGCTTCTCCTTTGCTTTCTTCTCCCACAACATGGTTGGGTAAAATGCCTAATTTCCTATTCCACAACTACTACCACTAAAACAAACTTTGTTCCTGCAATTAATTTCAGAATTTATTTCTGTTTGACTCCTTTACTAGTATATAATGAAGGGATTCAAATGAATAAGCTACATACTCATTGATGACAAACAACAATATTGGATTGATACAAGTCAAAATGACTTAATGACCAATTTTAATCAAAATTTAAATCAAGAAGCAAGAAACTGATTTACATAATGAGTTTAATTCTTGCTATACATTTTAGCTTGTAGTTATATCCTTAAAGAAAGCTGTTCTACTGACTCTTACCTGCTGATTCTGAACTAGATAATATTCCAGTTAATAAATATGTTTCCTTCTGCTAGCTGTATGGATATGCTACATATGTGCAGATATAAGCAATGACAAAAACAAATCAGCTTAATGTATATTTATTAAGAATGTTATATTTTATGCAAGTAAGCATGGTACTTCTTATTGACCAATTAGTAGTTGCTTGTGGTTTGTCTAAACTATATTTTGTTAAAAAAAATAATAATTAAATTTGAATGCACAAAGCAAAAACTGACTTAATTTTTAAGGTATCACGGGTGTATTGATACAAAAAATACATGAATCAAACTATATTTCCAGGACAAAGGAAACAAATTTATTAAACAAATAAATTATGCAGTAAATTCAAATGAATATTTCTGGTCACCCTGCCGTTCAACAAGGAACATTCCTGTTTTTCCCAATTGCAATCTACTGAATAAAGTAGATATTGAAAATAAGTTACTACAAAGGAAGTTTTTTTTTTTTTTTTAATAAAGACAGTTTACCACTAGAAAAAATCTTGGTCCTACATGACTGGCCAGCAACTTCCAAATGTTCTGTGTAGGTTTGCTTTACCTTTCCACATCAAACACAAATTTATGCAATATTATTCTTAATATAAGTTATAGGATTTTAATATGTTAGAAGGACTTCAGCACAAGGCGGACATGGACATGTTAGAACGAGTCATAGGAAGGCCACAAAGATGATCAAAGGGCTGGAGCAGGCTGAGGGAGCTGCGGTTGTTCAGCCTGGAGAAGAGAAGGCTCTGGGGAGACCTTACAGTGGTCTTCTGGCACCTAAAGGGGGCCTGCAAGAAAGCAGGAGACAGACTCTTTGTCAGGGAGTGTAGTGATAGGACAAGGGGTGATGGCTTTAAACAAAAAGAGGGTAGATTTGGCTTAGATATAAGAAAGAAATTCTTTACTCAGAGGGCGGTGAGGCACTGGAACAGGTTGCCCAGAGAAGCTGTGGATGCCCCATCTGTGGAGGTGTTCAAGGCCAGGTTGGACGGGGCTTTGAGCAACCTGATCTAGTGGAAGGTTTCCCTGCCTGTGGAACTAGGTGATCTTTAAGGTCCCTTCCAACCCAAACCATTCTATGATTCTATGACTTCAGCCTTTAATACAGCCTGTAAAGAATCACTAATTTGTTTTTTAAATGAGTATATTTAACCTCCCCCCTATTATGTTAGAGAACAAACAAAAAACAATGCCCTTTTTTAACATACAGCTTCCATCTGCATTTTCAGCTTTGATAGCACTTACTCTCAGATAAGGCTTGAGGAGAGCCCTGGACTTCTGCCAACATCTGTGAAGATTGATGTGCTAACTTGTTTTTTTCTTTTTCTCCATCTCTGTTTTTCTTCTTCCCCATTTCTTTCTGCTCTGCTTTTTCTGTTAAGCAAAATAAAGATGAGACATTTTTTCTTTTTCTGATACAAATTTTCAGTCTTGAAGTCTAATACCATGTAAATGCTTTAATGATGTTTTAGTTAGATTAAAAAAAAAACTATTCAAAATAGCAGAGGAATTGAGATACAATAAAGAGCTATGTCATTCAGTTAAAAAAGAAAAAGAGAAAGAGAAAGAGAAAGAGAAAGAGAAAGAGAAAGAGAAAGAGAAANAGAAAAAGAAAAAGAAAAAGAAAAAGAAAAAGAAAAAGAAAAAGAAAAAGAAAAAGAAAAAGAAAAAGAAAAAGAAAAAGAAAAAGAAAAAGAAAAAGACTTTAAGGTTTAAATGTAAACTTATTGAAAAGAGGAAAGGAAGGCTCCAGTCCCACCTTTCAGGTAGTGCACGACTCTCATGTTCCCACTATATTGTTTGGAATTTCTGAAGTCCTGGCACTGTGTCAAATATTTTCTTCACACCCCTGATCCCATGTATCAGTAATTTCCCAAACAATCTAACACAGATGAGGCATAAGTTCCCAATGGACTACTACTCAACAGTTGTTGTTACAACATATGGGAGCAATAGACATTTCAATAAAGATTAAAAAAAAAAATTATTTTAAATGGAAACTAAAGAAATAGCTTCTGTCCCTTTTTTTTTTTTTTTATTTCCATCAGAAATTATTAAATTGTTCTGGGCAATTAAAAAAACAAAAACAAAACAAAACAAAACAAAAAACAAAAAACAAAAAAAAAAAACAAACAAAAAAAACCACATAGCCAGGAAGGAAAATATAAGCTTGAGGAACAAAAACTAGCAGAGTTGTATGTGACAAAAAACAAAATATTGTATTGGAAGCATCGAGCAATATAAAAGAGGATACTGTCAGGAATGCTTCTAACATCACATGGAAGACAAAACTTCTTCCAGAGCCAGAACCGCCTCTCCAACCTTAAAACTTAGACTATAGGAAAATACATTTCTAATTAAAAAAATCCCAAAACTTTTATAGAGCTTCAAAACACAGCTTGGAGCCTCATAGTTGGAGATTACAGAGCTTCATTATAATGCAATGCTTCACTGAATCTTAATTCTTTCGGTTACTAATATAATTTCTAAAGTTTAGGCAGGATTAAATTTACAACATTTTCTGGGAATAAATTACAGCACCCTGTTGGATGAATGACAGTGCTGTTCACAGCAGCTGTACCCCTGTGCACATCCATTCCTAATTCTGAAATATATTCTACAGTGGTGGGCAAGTCATAAGATGATAGCAAGAGTTCCTAAAAAAGACAATAGTCCCTCAGCTAAGTCTCTTCTAATATTTTTATAACACTTTTGACATTAGGATTTAGTATTTGGGCTTCAAAGTTAGGGAAGGCATTTTTTTCAAAGTTGGTGAAGAAATAGAAATTTTAGTGTATGATTCTTCATGAGGGAGCGAAGGGGCAGGCGCTGATCTCTGCTCTCTGGTGACAGCGACAGGACCCGAGGGAACAGCATGGAGCTGTGACAGGGGAGGGTCAGGCTGGGTGTTAGGAAAAGGTTCTTCACCGAGAGGGTGGTCGGGCACTGGAACAGGCTCCCCAGGGAAGTGGTCACAGCACTGAACCTGACAGAATTTAAGAAGTGTTTGGACAACGCTCTCAGACATAGGGTCTGATTTTGGGGTGGTCCTGTGTGGAGCCAGGAGCTGGCTCAATGATCCTTGCAGGTCCCTTTCAACTCAGGATATTCTACGATTTCATGATTCTATGATTTGTACCTTCCAATAACATTAATAGTGTTATGAAATTGCATCCATGCCTTCAAGTTAAAAACAGCAGCTGAGAAAACTCAGAGTCAAATATAAACATTGCACAATAATATACTGGAACAGATATGTTTCTAAGCCTACATTTTTTTAATTTAAATGCAAATAAGATTAGCAATTCTTGAAGAAAATTGATACCTACTAGCATAAACAGAAAAGTTACTGTAAATAAAAACGCAGACAGACATTAGTACGTACTTGTCAGTACACTCTGTAGGTAATCACTCTTTGTAACATCCATTACGAGATGTATACTTTCTGGATGGTCAGAACAGTGTTGTCTCAGTTGCCTTTGGGGAAACTAACCTCTCTGATTGTTACCCCTCTGCAAGGAACCACTCTTCAGAAAAGTGACTAACACAGAGCTGAAGAACTTGCTACCAGAAAATGAAGCCTGATTTTCATGAAAGAAGAGTCTAGTACTGCTTCTAATGAGGTCCACAGTTAAGACAAAACTTCTTTGAATTTATACTATTGCAAAATATTCAGTGAAGCAACAAACCCGCAGACTTACACATGGTATAATAAAGATACATAAATTCAAAGACAGAGGTTATGCTAACTTTACTTATGCTTGACCTACAAAGATAACAATACCTACAACTACAGACCTTTGCCAATTTTCTCTGCTTTCTCAGGTTTATCTGGCTGTTTATTCACAGATGAAACTTCATTTTTTAACTCTGAGACTTTGGTCTCTTTATGTTTTGTATCTGTCTGAGGGTTATCATGTTCTGGATTTTTCTCATTTGGCAACTTGAATTCTGGCACAACCTCTTTCAAAAAGCCCCAGACTTTGTCCAAGTATCCAGGCCTTAAAAAACAAACACACATATATATCAATTATAATGATATTTGCAATAAGATAAGAATGTGTGATCTTTATTTAGACAACACTATACTACAACTGACAGTCCAACTCTCTGGAAAAGTTAGTGGGTTATTTTAGTAAATTAAATACACCTGCCTGACTGTGTAGCAGCCAGGAGAAAACAAACAACTAAATAATCAAAAAAAAAAACAAAAACAAAACAAAACAAAACACGGTTTGTAAAGAGACAGATCCATAAAGAAAGAGATGGTGGTGAGAGAAGCAAGTAAATACGGCATTCTTTCCTCAGGCTTTTTTGTAGATAAAAGTTGTGGCAGGCAAATTTGCAGAACACTTTGCAACTACACTGTATAATTACTTGATTTACAATTAAAAACCTCTTCTTGAAGGTACTTCCAGACAAGGTTTTCCTAACTGTTTCAACAACGGCAGTTCTATGCCTCTTCCCTTTATTCCACCAGCTACAACAGAGTTTTGATAGGACATGACAGTTACTGCTGTGCTGTTTCTTCAAAGAAACTCAGCGATTCCTGAAACAATCTAAAACTGAATGAATCATTCAGGGCATTGAATAAGTTTCATGCGAGCTAACTGCATGAAACCTTCTTTTTACCATAAAATGATTGTACAACAAGCTAGAGTAATTTTTATAGCACTGTTGCAAGGATTCTGTGATACTCACATTTTCTTATTGCAAAATTTAGTATGTTTGCACTAAGTGCCAGATTCGTGAATACTATTTTTTTTGTTGTTGCTATTCAAAAAATGAACTACATAACTACATAAAGAAACAGAATTAAGGTTACTGGGATTTCTAACTTCACAGGCTACAGACACACTATCGTAAGACCCAAATATATCAAAAATCTAAGTTGCAAGCATAACCTGGGACATAAAATTGTGATTGTTGAAATAAGAGCTAAAATAGAGCATGACTGAGCTTATTTAATATTGAAATACTGATAAATAAACAATTATACCTAACCTAATTATATCTAAGATGTCTAATCTATAAACCAAAATTATATCTATTTACTCATTAGAGTGTGTTCATCAAAAGGCAAAAAAGTTCCATTAAAAAAAAAAAAAAAAGCCTAGATATTTAGAGTGTGTATCCCGGTCATTCATTCAACAAAAATAATGTCAAGCTGAAAAAATCAGAATATCTGTTTTTTAAAACCACAGAATGGACTTAACACATAGAAAATAAGAAAAAATATATTATTATACTTTGGAAATACTATTTTTGGAAATAAAAGTATAACAACTGTTCCAATTTAAAATGTGAAAACACCACACCAGCTGAAGCTGATTACTTCTACATTCATGTAATGTACTTTCTATAGTACATTCGTATATAAAGTTACTAGTATTACTGCCAGATATTTCATGTCTGTATTCTAGATCAAACACATTTCTCTAACCCTGTTTTCACCACACGGTTCAATATTAATTCAAAATAAATTAATTTGAAGAAGAAGAATCATCAGCTTATCATGATAAATAGCTTTACAAGCAACTCCATGACCTACAAATAAAAACACAATAAAATTGCATTCCTTGAAGGCCAGTTCTAGAATTAAAACCTTACATTCCCCAAAACTGATGCTGAAGGACTTTTAGGGATCAGCTTTATTTTACATAATGCTTTATAGAACTAAATATTTAACAAATATGTAAACTGTTTAATAGAAGAACTTACTGGAGAGGAATAACTTCTGGTATCCATCCAGTCAGTGCATGTAGCACTGTAAATTCCTCCAGCTCCCTTTTTCCATTTTCTTGTATACTGAAAGACAAAAACAGACGTTACACAGAATTATAATACAAACAACTCACAGTAAACTCTGTAGTCTACATTGCTGTCTGTAGAAGGAATACCATGCACACACATGAAAGACTGCTGAAAAACAAGTTATTAATGGCAATTTTAGGAGTTTTACAATTCATAGATGACTACTAGCCTTCAAATTTAAGTTTGTTTTTATGCCTTTGAATCAGGCCCATTATATTAGTGTTGCCTCTTGTACAACAGAATGGTTTCAACATGGTTAGCAAGCATACTATGCATACTTGCACACAGTAGAGTCTCTTTTTGCAAGGTTGGAGGTGTGGGTTTGAAATCCCATCATACCCATGAGGGATATGAATCTAGAACTTCCCTTTCCTAAGCAGCTGCTTTGACTCCCAGATTATTATGCAACAGCTGGCTGTATTTCCAGTGTACCACACTCAACTCTCTCAAATGGATGTAGCTTCCTAATTCCTGGAAAGAATTCCATAAGAAGATCTTGAGAGAACCCCAGTTTGACTATTCAGCTCAGTATTTTGAATTCTTTTCTGAAGTTTAGTCATTTAAACACCTGGTGGTCATTGCTCATCTCATAGGAACCTGTGGCCCTAATTACCAATCACTTGCACCACGGGCTAGTTTCCAGGTCACTTTTAGTCAAGTGGATTACCATGCAGCCCACAGCAGCAGCTCTGTAGCAAAAGCATCAGAAGCAGCTTACAATACTCTGTTTTCCACACTTCATTTTAAAAGCATTATTTCTTTTAGGTCAAGCATCTCTAAATAATACCTTGCTTTTCTAATAAATACTAGCAAAACATTCTGCAAGCCTTTTTTTTATATTACTATATCATATTTTTATAACTAATGTTTACTTTTGTTACCATTTAAAATAAAAGCTCTTATGTGTTTCACAGTTTGGTTTGTACGTTTTGTCTTTTGAAAGAATATGTAACATTAATGTACAAAAAAAAAATGTACCTAATCAAAAGAAATATCTAGCAAAGAATAGTAAATAACCTGGTATACACACTAAATAATTGAACTCCCATAACACTTAGGGATCTGATACATCTTAAACATAAGGTATAATACAAAAGACCTGACCCTCTGAATACACTCTTCATAAAAATGCACAAAAAATAAAGACTGTAATTTATACAGTACTTCATGATGAAAAACAGCACTCCACCATTTTCCTTCTTTATTCTATTCAAACATATTAATATTTGTAAGAATCATTTTGAATTAAAGTGTATAATTTTCAGAATTTTAAATTACACTGAAGTACTTCTAAACAGCTTAATTTTTCCAAATTATATTTTTCCCCTCTTATAACAAAGACCTTGAGAGCCTCCTTTCTCTTCTCCCTCTTCTACATTCTGTTTCCACTGTAAGTCTACTCTCTTTTAAAGGTGAGCTGGAACAGTCAGAAAGCCCATCAGATTGCATTGCTGCTCCTCTTCAACTGGGTGAAGGAGATTTTTCTTCCTCTCTTTGAAAACAGGATCCCCTTTTGCCTGCCCCAGGGGGCCAAATATTCTGTCTCTGCAGCCCTTCATCTCTTCCACTCTGAAAGTATGTGACAGTCCAAATAGGACAACCATCAAGGACACTACAGATTACCATCTTCGGTCCCCTTGGATCAGACTCCATTATATCATGTTCTCTTCCAATTTGTAAAGACATTTTCTAGCAACTTATTTTAATTCTAAAGTAACTAGTAGCTGGATGTATCAAAAATATATTTTCGGAAATGATTTCTACTTTGTTTCTTATATATATACAATATTTATGTCTGTCCATATCATTTGAAGCACTAATTTGTTAAAACATCTTGGATATTTCCATTTAGCAGAAAACCACATGTAAAGCTTTTTGGGAATAATGGCAAAGAAATAAAGCAAATAGGGAGATTACTCCATTTTTTTTCTTTTTTTTTTTTTTTAATTGCAAAGTTTTGTGTGCATCAATACACAAACACATCTAAAAAGGAAAAACTGCCTTCCATATCTACAGAGGACCTTGCTTTACTGATTTACTGTGTCAGCTCTCAGAAAAGTGTGTATTTTTCATTATAAAACTTCTAGCAAAATACATTTCCCATGTATGTTAACACTTTTTTTTTTTTTCCAAAATTCCATGAGACTTCACAGAAATATAAAAAAAATAAACCGAAAGTGAGCTGACTAAACATACCTAGTATTTGCGAGCTTAAGGATAGCTTTGGACAGCAACATTGGCCAAAGTTCAGTTTGACAGGTTGTAGCTGGTAGTAACAAATTATCCTCTTCAGTGAAAGGCATAGTATCATCCACAGTGATCTTTCTCCAGCACCCCTATGATGGAAGGGGAAAAAAAAAAAAAAAAGAAGAAGAAAAAAAATTGAGTTTGTGGGCCGGAAACAGAAAATGTACGTAAGAGTACTTTGTATGTTTTCCCAAGAATCCAATTCTGCTATACTTTGATTTACATTACAGGTAGCTTTAAAACAAGTACTCATATAATATCTAAGAAGCATTGAAACAGTACTCGTAGCATTTTATTACTACTCTGACTTTTTTTTTTTTCCAGAGATTTACCTAATTGCAGCTATTTTACATAACCTACAAAAATTATTTTGTCTTATCAAGTAACAACTGTGTTTTATCAGGTTCTAAGTTGTAAAAATCACATGAACTGTACAATGAATTTTCATTAACATGTATCTACAATTTATCAACTCTTCTCCTCTTACAAATGCATGTCTTTTCAATAATTATACATACTTCTCTTAACCATTAAAATCTGTCATGCTAGCTGCATAAAATTTATAGATTGCTGAAGGTAAATACTCACCATCCAATAAAGTCTCACTATGTATTTTCCATAGCTATTGTACAGAGGCATGTGTCCCTTAGCAGCTTTACATAAGGCATAAATGTGTTCCCATGGTTTCCAGGATAGTGTGGATGTTTCATTGGTTAAGGCCTTTCCATTATATATTCTCCAGACTGCACAAATTTCACTTACAATCCATCTCATCAGCTGAAAACAAATAGAAATATGCAAAAAAAAATTTTGATTTATATCTTCCACTGAAATAAAATCTTGTTATATTACAATGATGAAAGCATAAAATAGCTCCCGTTTTAAAGGAAGAAGTGACATAAGAGCATAAGCATATGGTTTCATTAAAAAAAAAAAAAAAAGTACAACAGTTCTTAAAGTCATATCTATCTACAATAACACAAAACTTTATGAAAATGAGTAAAAACTCAATAGAAATTATGCTGTTTATCATTTACCAAAGAAAAATGGGAACTTGTATTTTCAAATTATAACAATTTTTAACATGTCAAAGAGAAGTTTTAACTAATAATGCTTCAGAGTGTGTGTTTTTCTAACATACAGATTTATGATGTATGCTATAGTTTCAAAAGTATTACCAGGCTTTCTTACAATGGTTTATATGAACAAGAATGAGAGTAACCTTTTACTACATCAAACTTGGACTAAAATAAATTGGTGGTTCTGTGGATAGCAAAGGTTAAAAAGAGATTAGAAGAACAAATAAATGAACAAACAAACAAACATTCATATATTTCTACCTACCTCACTACAGTATAAATGTTCATTTGCTGAAAAAAGGTCACATGAGGTTTCATTTTTGACCACCACTGGAATCTAGGAGAAAGTAAATTAGTTAAAAGTCCGTAGTTAGAATATCAGGAAAAAATAAAATGAACAGTAGTATTTCATGGTAGTGACATACAAAAATTAGATATTTTGCAAGCATCTGTTAGATATTTGCAAACTAAAGATTGTCAGTTTACAAATCTTTTACCTGACTTTGTATTTCTTAAAAGTGTCTTAAAATGCAGATGTTCAGAATTCAAAGGAATCATTATTCTTACCAGAAGATTTCAAAAGTACTAAATGAAATAAGTACATAAGTATATAAAATGAGATTTCCTCCAATTATTCATAATATTAGCAGTTCTGCACTTAAATAGTGATCATAACACTGTTTCACACTCCAAGATTTCCCCGGCCCTCCACCAGGTTTCAAAGGGTCAGTTAGATAGAAGTATTGTTTGCTTGTTTTCTTAACTTTTTACCGAATGCTAAATGTTTGTCCACCTTTGATACTGCAAGGGGCAAAACAGTACCATCAGAGAGTAGGAAACAAACTTGCCTAAGATTAGTTTTCTTCACAGATCCAGGCTCAAAATAATGAGATTAGAGTTCCAAGAGGACTTTCCCTCCAGCCAGGCTGACAGGTGTCTGGCACCTTTCTTTTCTGATTCCCTTACATCATCCATTTGGCCTAGGATCACATCTCACTTGAGCAATTTCCTGCTACTGCAGGGGCTTCCAGCCTTACCTGTGCAGCTTTATCTATTACTCTCTGTGCCTCTGACACACAATAGTTTAGCAATTTGAGAACAGAAATATTTTAGGCTAACTAAATTCATTAGTTCGTTAGAGCAATACAAGGATGAATTTTAATTCCCTGTGACATGTAATAGCTTAGACTATGTAATTTACTACCCCTTTCTGGTCTTATATTCTAAGATAAAGGAACTCCATAAGAAAAACTCGCACTCATGTTTAACAGAATGATTTCAAGTATATTACTGAAGAGAAAGTGCAACGTAATTATTTTCAAGTCAATGTTATCAAAAGCCATTAAAAATAATTTGCCGATATAATTTTAAATACACAAAATACGATCTATTTTTGAAAGATATTTTAGTTCTATAAAACAACAGCCTGAAGGACCATCTATGCTCCCAGCTCCTTAATTGCAGTACAAGAGGTTAAAAAGATAATTCACAAAGACCCAAGTTATCAACTAATGAATTACTTTGTGAACAGATTTTATTGATCTTTATTTACTTCGTCTTTTCTCTACAGTCAAGACATTACTTCTAAAGAAAATGATTAATGGAAAAGTGTATACTTTATACATTTTGTATACTTAACAATAAATAGTTAAATAAATTGTCTTTATTTATTAATCATGAGATATTTATGGTGTCTTTCCAAGTAAGACATTGTTGTGTTATTAAGGCAGGCAATTAAAATATATCAGGTTTCCACAGTCATCACTCAATATGTGGTCACAGTATCTTTAGGATAATTTACCTAAAAGCAATGTGCAAGAAGAACTTCAGCTAAAATTAAAGAGTGAGGGTTAGAACAGGACAACTAAACGAATTCAGTGATTTGCTGTTGTTAAAAAGAGTGGTCCTAACTATATTGTCCCTTCCCTTTCCTTGTTTACAGCTGGACTTTGACCCCCAATTAGTTGTTTCAGTCCATTAAGCCAGCAGACAGTAATTCTCTTCTTTNGGGGGGGGGGGGGCGGCGCGGAGCAGGAACGTGCTGAGTTTTCTGCTGCTATAGCAAGCTGACTGGCTCATCAGAACTGGATGAGCTGGACAAACATTAGACAGAGGATCACTTTACCAAAACCTAGTTTTTGTCTCTTCTCGTAATAGTAACTCATGTTTAGAAGAGTTCAACTCAAAATATAGGTATTTTTAAACAGGTATATTCATGCTTGAACTCAATCTTGGTAACACCAGTAGAAATATAAGCATCAGTCAGTAAGAACATTAACTTTATCAAACCTTTAACTTTATTACATAGTTTTGATGACTGTCACTTGGGTATAGAGTCCATTTTCTTTCTGTAAGCAGTTTAGAAGTAGTATATTAGGATTGTAGTTTACTGAACTAAATATCTCTGTGCCTCTCATCACTCATCGGTGGTTAGTGCTTGATTCTTTCCTTAACACACTAAATAGCCTCATTTACTCTTTCTTTTCTAGTTACTTATAGATTAGGCAGCAAGATATATCATCTTAATAGCATTTCATCACTTGAGATTTACATTAATTTTGAATAATTTACAATATTCCTAGTAATCATAACTACTTGATCCAAAATACATTGAACCAAAACAACAACGCCAAAGTTTTAATCAAGTCTTAAAGAAAGTAAATGCTTTCTTCACAGTGCTCTAAAGATAGTTTAAAAGCTATTTTTAATACAGATACATGTTTCCATGGCTTTCTGGGCTGCCAACTCTCCTGCCCTCATCCTTCAGATCCCTCTACTCAGTTTATGTATGTTGGCAGCATTTCTCCTCCAATCTTTTGGTCTTGTCAATTACTCCCCTGACTTCTCCTCCCATTCCTCCATTAAAAATGAAACTTGGAGCTGCTTAGTGTTTAGTTAATAAGAAATAAAACTGACAAGCTGACAAAAGGAAAACTGACAAGACTGAAAAAGTTTTAACAGTGGTCACAGTGGTTAAAAACTTCAGCATTTAATCTGAAGAAAAAATGCTTTAAAACTTAAGATTAGCAACAGCACTGGTGAACACTCCAACCTTTGAAATGGTAGGCTGCTTATTTACTTTGCAATTCATTTTAAAAAGAAAGTGAAGAAGAGCTTTGCACAATTTTAAAATGTTATGTTTACCTTCCAGACAAGTACTGTCAAAGATGTGGACGTGTTCTGAATGCATACCGGAGAAATGCAATATTTGAGGTGGGAGAGTGAGAAAAAGTACTGTATTTCTGGTAAAACTAATCCATAGTTTCAGGATAGATGTTTACTTCATATGTCTGCTCAAGATGCCTTAGCTGGAACAAAGAGAACTTGATTTGCCATAACACTAATTTTTAAAAGCGAGAAAACAGGAACACAAAGAAAAACAGGAAGGCATCTCTCTCACCAGGTGTCTTCTAAATGAACATGGAGGAAAAAAAGCAGAGCAGAGTTGGGAGGGTACGCTGCCATGATGTTTTGCACCAGGAGGTGCTAGTGCACTCAGACTCTGTAAAGTATCTTTTAAAGTATTTAAAATTCTATTTGTTAAAGTTAACACTATAAAGAAAGGGATTAAATTTTACGTCCCTTCAGATGCTGGGAACCCCAAGATGTGCAGCGTCGAACAGGTCTCTTCTCCATGCACAGCACACTGTGAAGACCCCATACGTAGAAAGGGTTACCCCATTTTGGTGTTATCAAACTATATTAGCATTTGAGCTGTTACAGGATTTTCTTACAAGCAAACAATTCTGTTCATCACTTCTACAGTCAAACAAAAGGATGTTCACATAAGAACTCCCTGCTGCCCTTTTAGATAAAGGCAAGGACATGCAGGTGGTGTAATTGCCGATACCAAGCGGGAGCTGCCCGCCAGCTCCTCTGTTACAATGAGCTGGCTGAGCTCATCCTACAGCCCAATGCAGAGCATGCCGTACCTGCAGCACAGTGCAGCAGAGGCCAGGGCCCATGCAGGTTAACCATTGTACAGGTCACCATCTCCTGGGTGCACAATGGTCTCCTGGTCAGGATTACTGTGCGTGGCCATGTGGATTTAAAAACATATAAATACTTCTATCTGTTGAAATAATTTCCTCTACTCACTCCTGATGTAGCTAGGGGACTAGCATTTTTTCCACTATGACCTTGCTTGTTTCTTACCTTATTTGTTAAAAACTCTTGTGGCCGTTTCCATGAATGCACTTTTAAGGATGCTGGCAATTCTATTTTTCCTTCAGGATCATCAAAGACATGCTACATAAAATATTCATAAACAAGGAACATTTTTAAAATTAATAATGCTATTGTATCTTCCACAAGACTTAAAATAATTCATTGTTCACATGATAATTCACTTAAGGGGAAGAATAACATAAAAAGGAACTAATAGTATCTATAACTCTGAACTAAAAGAGTGTGAAGTCCAAACTGAGGATTCAGCACAAAAGTTGCTTATGTTGTTCAGAGAAAGCTATGTGGTCTGCACTGTCTAAACAGGTCTACGTGAAATGTTTCGCCTCTTTCCCACTATTAAGAAAAATCTCCCAAAACACCGTTCAAGGTTTTAATTCAGGCTCCCTTCTACCAAGTTTGTTCTAAATATTTTTCTAACTCACTATATCTCAAGTTTTTTAAATTGAAGACTGAAAGTAAATGTCTAAAGCAATATTTATACACAAACAAAGCAGATTCCAGGCATTGAAAACTGCCATAGAAATTAAACAGAGATATAATTATACAGCATCATGAATTAGCCCATTAAAGAGAGGGCCTCATATACTTTTCAAACTTCCATTTCCTAAGTGATACTTATTCTCCATGTAAACAGAAGGCATCAGGATATACGGTATCTCTTTACTTAACAGCATATGTAGGATGAGCCTCTGATACTGCTCGTACTGACTGAGAAACTAATCATTTACATGGGTAGTGCATTCTATTTGTGTCTGGAATTTTAAATAGGTTTTAGGCATATTACGCTTTTCTGTGTAGTTTTTCTGTATAGTTTTCATAGGCCACACTATGTACTATTTATCTTCTACAGATCAACTAAGAAAAAGAGTTTCTGGGGTGGAAAAACTATGATGCTTTGAGCACTTACTGATTAAAGGAAGGCAAAGGAACATATATCTCAAAATCATAAAAAACAAGCAACATAAACCCCAAACAAAGTCTCCAAAAGAGTATTTTCCCACATTTTTTTCTTGTTTGCTTCACTGTGTAAGTTCTTTCAACATACCAATCTGCGACAAACTATTTAAAGTACGTGAAGGAAACAAAATCAGTTTGAAGGAGAATTAAAAATCCAGATGAGATTCAAAAGTTATTCCAAAATTGGAAAGACTGAGGATTTTTTTCTGCATCTGGTAGGTGCTTTACTTTATGCAAAATAACTGTATCACCTCAAACTGTTCTCTGCACTCTAGAACTGCAGACAGTGTTTCACATGTCCACAAATTGAGGTGTGCAGAAGAAAAGACCTTAACCTGCAGTTTTTCCCCATAAAAATATTGTTGAGATGGGTGCATTCAAGCTTTTTTGCCCACAGAAACTGAAGAGAAAATACTGCTCCAGCATGTTAGAACAGTTTGGCTTCTTCCCACATCCGCCAGTTTTAATTATTTTATGAAATAGATTTGAGAGTTATGGGTTTTTTAAACCATTAATGTGCTAATAGCGCACACTTAGTTAACAGATCCTTTAAGACGCAACAAAGAGACAATGCACAGTATATTTAGTTTATGCATTTAGTTTGGTAAGGAACTATTTAAACTTAATGAAAAAATATGGTTGAGAATTAATGTATTTATCAGTGACAATTATTTTGAAGTTGTGAGAAACACTCTACTAAAGACAGGTGCAAAAACTGACATGGTACAAAAAAATGCATTTGTGTCACACAACTTACTGAAATAGGACTTTTTCCAGTCTTTTCTTTCTCTTTTCCAACTTTTCCAGCATCCCATTTTTCTGCATTGATGTCAGCTTCATTCCACTCTGGCCAAATAGGAAATCTTGAAGCACCTATAATAGATGCCCTGGGAAACAACCAGAGGCATGAATAAAAATGAACAGTATATAATGCAAGCATAGTAGAAAGATTTTTATCAAACTAAATATTCACTTTTTCAACATAATGTAATAAAAAAATTAGTATTAGTAATTACAATACTTTTTGTCACTAAGATAAGCAAGATTATCACTGCTGAGACTGCAGTGATTTTCACCAAGACTAACACACAAAAGGTACATAGCTACCAGCTAGCACTTGTAGTATCTGTGCGCATTGTTTTTCTAGTGCATATGAAAGGCTGAAAAACTGAATTAGCTAGATTAGATTGAGAATATAGCACCTCCTTCCCCTTAACTACTAAACTTGGAAGCAGATAAAGTATGTGCAGGTCACATCTAAATTACATTCTGCCACACCCACAGGGAACGAACTGCAGATGTTGTCCACGCAAAAGAACAAAAGAAGAAGCTGCAGGGACCTGAGAAGCAACCTAGCACTGAAAACAGAGCAAAAGGAAAACAGGGCAAAAGGTTTAAATAAATCCTACTCGGAAAAAAACATATCTGCTTCAACTATTTGGATAAAAAGGACTTAGGTCAGAATCCCTCTTTGATACCCAGCAGTATCCTGCTGTAGAAATACAATATTATAATGAGACTTTTGTACTACTGGAGCCTTAACAATACACGTACATGATACTTCTATTTCATTATGTACATCAGCTATAAAAAGCTAAAGATATTGTAATTTTCTCTTTCCTTTGCTTATACCACACATTTTTTCCCCCTTTCCTTTCCTTTCCTTTCCTTTCCTTTCCTTTCCTTTCCTTTCCTTTCCTTTCCTTTCCTTTCCTTTCCTTTTCCTTTCCTTTTCCTCTCCTCTCCTCTCCTTCCACATGCTTTTTTACCAGACGTCTTATTACTTTTAACTAGGATTTTTTTTCCTTTTTTATTGAGAAACAGAAGAATTCCTACAAAGGTCCATGAGATAAGGAAGGTAACAACGCTTTGGGCTACAGCTGGAAGGCTATTTTTGCATACTGGTGCCAAAATATATTTAAATATATTTTAAAAATAAAAGCCTAACATCTTTGGAAATGGGAATCTTCAGAAGATTTAAAAGGGAGAGCTTCCAATTTTTGTTATTTTGATATAACAGAAACAAAAATATTGATATTTAGTTTAAAAATAGCATGGCTACTCCAGCTTCTTCTCCCAGCACTAATATCATCCTGGATCACCGGACAAAAATAATTTTCTGACACATGAAAGTAACTGATGTTCTGTGTTTTTTTATAATCTGGTAATGCACCATTCTTCCTATTTCATACTTTCCTCAAATATTTTCTGTATGTACATTGGTTCATAAAATTAGAAAAAAATACTCTGTTTCTTAACCCCCGCTGCAAAAGTTATGTCATGTATAATCTTGCTTAGCATTAGATAAAAATACTTCAGCTTTTACTGTCACCATGTCCGTACTTTGGAAGTTCAGACAAAAAAAAATCCCCAGGGATTCCACCATATCAGTGACTTCTTCAGGGTTTCCAGTTTGTTATTTGCATATAGATGTATTGAGTCTGTTTGGTTCTTTCAGAGATCCTTGTCATTTTTTATGGCACAGTTTACAAAGATGACACTTTTTGCATCTCAAGCCTGTTCAGGTTTTATTTGCTGTAAGGTTTCATTGGTTTATGTCTATTAAACTTTCTACTTAGGTTTCCAAGTTTGTTAAGATCTGCTTTATATTATCATCCTAACAAAGCAACGCAGAGGTTTTCATGGACATAGAACATAGTACTGGGACCTCTAGTTGGGGTTTGAGCTGTAAAATCGACACCTAAGTTTTGATTGACTTAATTACTACTCAGCAGCCAAGCTACAGTTACTGTCTACGCATCTGATCTTAGCTAACCTCACTTTTGCAATGAAGCATGTGTGTGTTTAAAGCACATTTTGGAGAACTAAAAGACTGAGTATTGCTATTTGTAACAGCAACTGTTTAAAAAAACCAGCAATTTTATTTACAGTATGATACATTTAGGTAATATGGTATGATTAGATATTTGTATGCTAGATTTTCTGTAGACACGATGATTGTGAGATTGGTCTTCATTTGATTCACTCTATTAACAATTTGTTCATCTATCTCCACAGCAGGACATTTGTTGCTAACTGTCGACAGGCCAATGCTTCATACCATCTTAGTCTCAATGTGGTTGTTTTAGATGGTCACCAACATTACCCATAGCACTTCCTAAAGATTAAAAAACTAAACTGCAAATTCGATCATAACAATACCAAATCTGTTTGATTCTCATCATTTTCATTTTGTCTCCTGGAGACTGTTGCTAGTCTTGAGTTAAAGCTGCAAATCTTTTATCTTTCATTAAATACTGTCTACTATTTTCATGAAATGTCTATAACCATCATACTGTAGAGCTTAGTTTCATTCAAACCCCAGAAAATACCCTATTAACCATATACCTGGTGTCACACAGTCGACAGGTCTTGGGATGGCCAATAATTGATGGAAATAATTCAGTAACAGGACATGATATTTAGGTAACTAGTATCTGGTCAGACTGTGAATGAGGCTCAGAGCTGAAAGTTTTATCCTTTTTTCCTCATGTCATTCCTTTGGATGCTCTGAACTCCTCAATATGCACAGAATTAAGAGCAATGCGAAAGAAGAGATGGAGGTGAGGAATCTCACATCTCATATTCCCAATTGGGAACTAATGTTGGGACATAAGGAGATGCGAATTTTGGACTCTTTCCAGGAAGCAGTAAAGAAAAACGTGTCTCTTCCCTTGGATTGTTTGAGCAGCTGGAAAGAACAATTTCTGGCCTCAGTAAAAGCTTTTTAATTAGGAAAAAGGGCAGAGAACAAACAGATGGTTCAAATTCTCCTCCGAAAGTGCCCTGGGAGGGAAGCTACTGAACTTCCTAAACTCTTCAGAACTCAAAGAAAAGAAAATCCCTTTGAAGATTTTATTTATGGTAGAAAGTTCTTTTAAACTCTAATCACTGAAATGATTTTTCAAAAGCAGCATCTGAACACCTCTGAAACCCACAGCGGAAACTATGGCAACACCCAAGTTCACAAGGATCTGGAAAGCATCTGAGAAAATTCGACCAAGTACTAGTAACTCTATTGCAAAATGATCTGCTCTTTTTCATCATATCTACTGCCATTCTTCAGAAAAGGAATGAACAGAATTAGTCATGATCAGACAATCTAATAAGCAGCTAGGGCAATACAGTCTTCTCTTTATTATTAATACGGTAAACAGCAATTCCAATATAAAACCGAAATATGTATGTGTCTTTTATGGTAACTTCCCATTATTCTTACATTGGACATGGAAGGCAAAACTTAAAGGACTCTGTAGAAAAAATTACAATGGTCTAAATGTTCAGAGCTCTCATGGGTGGGGGAGAGATTCAAGGCATGGACACAGTACAGGTACAACAAGCAGAATAAAAATCAAGGTATCTAAGTTGTAATGGCAGGTGCTTGCAAAACCTATGACAACAGGTTTGGTATCACTTCACTTTTGTCTACTGGGGTAAGCCTGCTCTAGGATTTCTTCCTCAAAAAACACAGAGCGTTCTGTGTGAGGCAAGTCCAAAGTGTGGAAGATTAAAGTGATGCTAAAAAGAAAAGATGAATACCGACTGATTGTATTTTATAGGCTTGTCATTTTTAAAGGAGTTTGTAATTTGTAGCACTTCTTTAAAGTGTAATATCCTCATTTCTAAGTGTAGCCAACACCCTTGTACTTGTCAGATGAACAAGTAGACTTAAGTAACTTGCCAAGAATTAGACTATTTCAAATACTTCTGCAGATTTTCTAAGAGAGCATTCACCTAGCCTCACAAGAGTGAACAAGTGTTCACAAGCCTTACAAGAGAGAAGTCCACATTCTTTCTTATTTTCATTTGCCTGCATGTTAATGGGAGGTGAGATTCTTCGTTTGCTTTCCAGGTTACAGAGCGGGAAAAAAATGCCACATGCCAAGTCCCTTGCCCAAATTGTACAGGTGTTTCCTGCAGACTATTTCAAATAAAAAAGGTGGAAAGTAATAGTCTAGAAGGATTATGGTTTTAAAACTTCTTTTTGAGTTTGCTGTCCTTATTTTCAGTCCATTTCCATTTATTGCCCTATAAATATTGTCCGAATTTTGGTCTTTATCATTTTAAAATATCAGCTGAATTTGAGTATCTTTCTTACAAAGTCTGGATCAGTTCTTATCAACAAAATTCAGACTTTTGGTATTTTGATCCATTTATATCAACTATACTTTTTCTATATAAAAAGTGGCAAAAAAAGTCAGAAATTAAAAATAAAAAGCACAGTAGCCAGAGTACAAGACTGGTGCCACATGATAGAGAAAAAAAGATGAAGATACATTCATAAAAACAATGACAAATGCAGTGATAAGGCAACTGAATATTTCACATAGATCATGATGAAATCTTAGCAAAGCTAAAACTAAGTACATTTTTCATGTGTTTTTGGTGAAATATTTATGTAACATCCAACGTTCAAGTTCACAGTTTGTGTTATGTTCATATACTATGTTATAATCTTGGATTCTTTTAACTTCCTTTTTTTTTTTCATTCTAGGAAGAATATTTTTTATTGCATAAGCTATCATTAGCAAATGGCTCAAAGAGAAGCAAAATTAGGTGAGGTTACAGACTTCATGAAAAAATAATGTGGACTGCTGTTGACTTTTGCTGCTTTGAACGGTAGCAAAAGTTAAGAATCTGTAGCCTACGAGAGCAAGGCTAGAAAAGCTCATCTTGCCATTTTCAGTGGCAAGAGCTATCTGTAGTAAAGAATCTCTGTTCCTGATTCTACAGAGCCAAAGGAGTGCTGTCAAAAAGCTTTTTATATAGAATGGAAAAAAAATGTTATTTAGCATATTTGAAAAATGATCTTGATAATGGAAGACATCAGATGGCCTGGAAGTCATTCATTTGCTAGCCTTTCATATCCTACCACACTAGAGGTCAGGTAGACTTGAAAAAAAAATCCTTCAATAATATATATATATATATATATATATATAAGTTTACATTCCAAGAGCAGAATACTGAAGATTAATCCCAAGAGATGCCTGCCAAAGCAGAAACCTTGTAATATCTAGCTCTTAAATGAGCATTTTTAATATATAGAGACAAAAGTATTCTATAGAGGAGGGCTTTATCATACTCAATTTTAGAGATGGAAATCTGGTATACCAAGACTGAGCTAGAGTCATAGCAAGTCCTGGTAAGAGGAGTGCCTGTTCCTGGTGATTTTCAGGTGACAATCCCAGTCAAGAGAGTTGATCTCTGACTGATTCTTCCAAGGTAGTTGATTCTGGATTGTGCTGCAGATGTGAATGTTGTCAGCTGGCCTAAATACCTGGTTTCAAACAGTGGAGGTGACAGGCCAAGTGAAAGGAGTACAGACTAACATGGGCACCAAGGGGTCGCAGCTGCATCTTGCAGTCTGTCAAGTCATCTACATACAATTTGCACATACAGTTTCTGTTTGATCAATGCACTGTCCTTCCAACTAGTAGCAAATGATTACAGGTTATATAGTTCTGTGAATGATAACACTTCAGGGTCATGAGCTGTCTGTCATTATGATAGGTCAATTAAGATCTCTGTTCAAGTACAGTCAAGGAAAGCAAATAAAATATTAGAATACATTAGGAGCAGGATGTCTAATATGTGAAAATAGTATAATGCCACTCAGTATAATCAATATTATGTCTTTTGCATGAAATATTGATTGGTTCCAGCTGCCCTAGCAATGTAACCAAAACTTTGGAAATTCAGTGACAGGCAACAGTTCAGAGCATGGAGGAATAACAAAGTGTAAATATACAAAATAATGAGTAGTATAGATGAGAGTGAATTATTTATCTGTTCTCATGACACAAGAAAAATAAGAAATCTAACATAAAACACAGTAAATTTAATACCAATAAAAGGAAACACTTGACCACTCAGCCAATAATTAGCCTGCAGAACTCCTTTGCATCAGATGCTGCTCAGGAGAGAATAATGATCTACAGTTACTGGAACAGCCTACCTCACGTAGCACATACCTCTGTCAAACTCAGGACAGCAAAGGAAAAAGGGAATGTGCTACTCTGGATCTTAGTTCCTTTCCATCAGAGCTCTGTGTGAAAAACTGTAACAATTCACTCACAGAGAATCCACCTGTTCTGGTTGTCCTCCAAGGCAGGAAGCTGAGGATCTCTTTTTAAATCCTTCTTTACTGTACCTGATTCTAAGAAGCAATCTGAAGTCACGTTTCCCCAAATACTTGTGCAGCACCCTAGAAATTATGAAACTAGTAACTTCTCTGAGTTTGCTTCTCCCAGTGTTTCCTGCTGAAAAGATTAACCTGACCTTAGATACAGCTATAAAAATGCTGGTAAGATTGCAGCACCTCTTTCCAGACTAGTTTGGTACTCAAGTATTTTTAAAAAATACTACTTGAGCTTTGCTCCTCTCCTCGGCATTTCTTCCTTGTTGGCTTCTGTAAAATACTTTTGTGCCTTCTGTGTGGCACCTGGATAATTAACTAAGAACTACAAATCTCTGCATGGCAGAGCACCTCAGTACTTCTGTGGATTTAGGTCAACTCATTTACAAAGCACTCAGCATGCCTTGATAAAAACACCAGGAAATCCCATTTCTTCAGCACTGTTACACAGAGCTCTCAGAAGAAGCTAAAGACAATTCTGCTTAAGTAGGTGAATAATCCATAGCAAACAGAGTATCTAATATTATTTTAAGAACGCTTTCCAGTTTCAAAGCACAATTATTATTTTGTTTTTCTTTTGGCAGCACTATTCCTGCTATACAGTTCTCCAGCTGGAAGCTGCTTTTCTCTATTACACGGTTCATTGTAATAGAAGTCTAGACATATATCTGATTGCACTGTTCAATCAATGGCTCATGGACAATGCTTGCCTGCAAGATCCTCTGACAGTGCTTTGAGTTACAGGGAAAGAAAAACTAAAAATAAGACCAACAGGGAGTAGAGCATGTGTTGTGATATTGCTGCTGATACATTAGTTAGTGTTTTCATGGCCATGAGTCCATGAAGTTTGAAGGCTACAGAGCACAGTAGGCTGAACTCCCAAGGAGTTCATTCTTTTAATTAGAATTAACAAGGAAAACCAATGTGAATACATAATTTTCTAACTAAATATAATCTAGTTAATCACAAATTATTAAGCACTTTCACATACTTCCACAGATTCAACATATTGGTTGGCTAACATGCTATTTTAATATTTTTATCATATTTACTTAGGGAAGAACCCATTCTCTCTCCTAAAAGCATGAAACTCAAAAAAAAAAAAAAATTAAAGGCAGAAGAAGGAAAAAATAGTATTAACAAATTGACTGTACGGATAAAAATTATACAGAGTTTTATTATACAGAGTATACACTGAGACATTTCAACCAATGAAGCACAGGTACTGAAAGCAAGCTCTTCATCTTTTTGGCCAGAGAATGTTTACACAGAAAATTCTAGGTGTGCTTAACTTTATTTCTGAGACTAACAAAAACACTGGCCTCAGAAATATGAGTTATCTAGAAAGTAAATAGACAAAAAAAGACATTAAATTAGAAGTGGATGTTTTATGTTCAGGCAAGACGATGCAAGCTCTCCAGGAATGGCTCTGTTTTTTGTTGGATTACAATTTAATATTAGAACAATACGAGTTTGCAGATGCAACACTGGTACAGTAAATAGCTTCTCAAGAGCAATCATAAACCAAGGAATTTCATCCAAATTGAACCTACGATCATAATGTATTTACCTACTAACGTTCCTATGTCCAGGCAAAGTAAGAAAGTGCATGATGGTATCTTTTGCCCATTGTTTCAGGTGGTTAAACTTTAAGCTGCAGGGACTTTTATACCCTTTGGTTCTGCAGCTGGAAGTCTTGGAATCCGGGGCCATTACAGATTTATGTTGCTTTTGAATCGTTTGAGAGAAGAGGAAGTGCCTTGTCATATTGGTACCACAAACAGACAATAAACCCTTTAAAAAGGCTCTGGATGGCCATTCAAAACAAAAGAATTCTGTTCATCTTTGGAGTGATTACAATTAACAGCCTACTAACTGAGAGCATGATCTCAAAACACCTATTCCTCAGGATTATCAGGAAAATAGTTCACATTGCAAATGAACAATTGTTGCAGCCCAAAATACACCACAGCTCACTTCCAGACTCTTGTGAAGACTTATCTGGCTTTTCTTATGTGTATGGTTGGGAAAGATCTGAATTGAGATGCTTTAAGATAGAAGAACCTCCTATGTTAAAGGACTAAAATGAGCTTTGTGGTGAGGCTGTAACATCTGGTAATAAATTACCAGTTACAATTGTAAAGAAGGTTATGAATGTAGTGAAGGTTTAATTCTTCATATAAATCTTTCCTTTATAAACTCCAGTAACTAGCATGCTTTGAACTCAAGCACTGCTTGTCATAATCATAACCTCAAAACTAACCATATTTTTAAAGGCACCCCAGTTTCCAATAAATACAGCAGAATTAACCATAAAATGGATATGACTAATCCAAAAATTGCAAATGTAGGACATCAGTGATAAACTGGACTAGTATCCTCAATGCCTTTGTCCAAAAACTTAATTCTGCTTCAAATCTCTAGTGGAACTTAATCAGAACCCACCAAGCCATACTCATTTCTGTTTCATATCTTCATCAATGACATCAACAGTGGGATCGAGTACACCCTCAGCAAGTTTGCAGATGACACCAAGCTGAGTGGTGCAGTCAGTACAACAGAAGGAAGGGATGCCATCCAAAGGGACCTGGACAGGCTTGAGAAGTGGGCCCACGTGAACCTAATGAGGTTTGACAAGTCCAAGTGCAGGGTGCCGCACATGGGTTGGGGCAATCACAGACATGAGTACAGACTGGGAGAAGAACTCAGGAGAGCAGCCCTGCAGAGAAGGACTTGGGGGTTCTGGTGCACGAAAAGCTCAACATGAGCCAGCAGTACGTGCTTGCAGCCCAGTAGGCCAACTGTGTCCTGGGCTGCATCAACAGAGGCATGGCCAGCAGGTTGAGGGAGGTGATTGTCCCCCTCTGCTCTGCCCCCGTGAGGCCCAACCTAGAGTGCTGCACCCAGGCCTGGGGCCCCCAGCACAAGAAGGATGTGGACCTGTTAGAATGGGTCCAGAGGAGGGCCACGAGGATGATCAGAGATGATCATTTCCACAGACTTGTTCCATGTAAATTTTTAGCACCCATTACAATTTACACTAACCAGCAATAGCATTCCAGCACAACACTGAAAGCAGCTTCAAGGTCAACCATCATGCAGTTATCCACAAGACATCAGGTCTTCCCATTCCTAAACTTCAGTCAATCTAGTGGGCCTCCCAAAAAACATCAAAAAGTTCATCTGTTCAGACTATATTCTCTAAACCACTGCTGTAATCTAAACCTTAATGATATTTACCTGCAAAACACACACTGGCAGTGGATAAAACAGCAATCATACACTTGCTGACTCCTTACCCTAGGTCTCTGGGAACTCAAGTATGAATTTGCAATGGAGCTATTTTTTTCTGTTCTTATTGTCTCAACCTTTAATCTTAATAACAAACATGAGGTCATCCCAGGCTTTGGTGCAGCAACCCACTGTACAACAGCAATGCAGCAACCAGCTACTTATTGCAGTCAGGCACACAGCTAAACTTCAATCATTTCTTCCAGCCAGTCCGGGCTCCAGCCTGTCTCTGCAGGTGCTGAAGGATCCATCAGTAGTAAATATTGCTCTTAGCTATTGCTCTCCCTAATAAGATCTCAAACACCACTCTGACCTTCCCCTGTACATAGGGAAATTGTGCCTGTGCTACAATTATCCCTAAACTACTTGCCTTTCTTGGCACTGACCATTAACTCCTCACTTTTGTCCCTAATAACTCAAAACCTAATTCAGATTTTTCTTTGTGCTGGCAGGTGCTGACAACTTAAGTTTAATTCAGAAAATTGGGCTGAATGGCATAGAGTTTCATCAAATTCATTTACAAAGCATTTTAATTCATTATCATTGTTACTAGCCAGAATCTTCAGTGCCGACAAAGACATCAATTCCAGAGATTCACTATAGCTGTTGAAACCTGCGAAAGATCAGATTCTCAGTAGCCTCTAATGGTGCAATTAAGAAAAGCTTTAAGAACAGCTGTTCTTTTGAGTTCCTCAGCCTGTCATCTCTAACAACCGCCTAGCTCCTGAAGGGAACTGCTACCTAATTAGAAAGCAGTAATGAAGAGAGACCCAATGGAGCATGCTGCAGATAGACCTGTGTGAAGTCTGGCTTAGCGAGTACAAAGGAAATTTCCTGCCTTCTCTGTATGCTTCCAAGGTCCCATTCCAGCACTGCAGTATAATCCACCAACAATCCCCATTGATTTTCCTCAGTACATATGTACTCTGCTGACTACTGTAAGCATTTGGGAGGGGTAGGGGGAGGCTGATCTCACTAGAAATCCATCAAAGTTATTTTAAGGTGATCAAAATATATTGTCCAGATATTTGCACACATTGCTCTCGGAGGGCTTCTGCATTAATTTTACCCATAAGAGTTAAAACTATAACACTGTAATTCTTTGTGGTAAGCATTGACAGTTCTCAGGATTTTTTTTTTAATTATTTTTAAAAACTATTAACCTTTTTTCTTTTTTATACTATTGATATTTCTATTCAGTATTTCAATCATTGGAGACACATGAAAACAAATACCATTTACTAGTAGGAAGACCGTATTACACAAAAGACAAAATACATTTTTATCCCTGCAACTGCAAGCTGTATTCAGAAAGAAAACAGAGATCCTAAGGGAAAACCTACTTTGCAATTGCAAAGAATACTGAACTTATGGGGCAGCATTTTCTCAGGCAGCTTGCAAACTTCCATTTCTTTTTCTGGTACATGGACAGCAACATTACTGAAGTTCTCATAGACAGACTTATGCAAAATTTGTACACTAGAACATGTACACAAATGTACCAAACAAGCTCAGTAATGGAACGAACGTAATAGCTATTTCCTTGAGATTTATTCAAGTAATTATCATATGTCCAAAGAACGCAGCTCCAATCTCATAGTGTGTGCTTCTAACCTCCACAATTCACTAAAAAGACTTGTAAACTGCCTTTAATAAAATATTCACAATCATTACTATCATTAGCTTACTATTAGCAGAAAATCATTAACTGAGGAAACATAGATCAATTCCAGTCAAAGTGAGGACTAAGTTGTAGGGTTACACAGTAAAGTTGTCTTATCACTGTGCTCAGCAAATTTTATTGAAAATTATAAATAATAAGAGCAACAGTATTAATCATTTTGTTCCAGGATAGACTCGTGCAGAATCAGCTCAGTACTCTGATGATTTTTCTTGACAACAATGACACAGATCTACAGAATACCTTTACTGTAATGCAGACATTCCTTACTATACAGAATCTATTTCCAAATAAAGAAATAACATGGATCTGTCAATCTGTCTGCTATCAACAGCATTTCCATAATTCTGGTATCTTGCACATCACAAATCCTATGACAAAAGGAAAAGCACTCTAGAAGCAATGTTGAGTACTGAAGAACGAAACATTGCTTCCATTTTGCATAAATCACAGTCACAAGTTTTGACCATAAGTCCAATCCAAATAAAAAGCTCCCTGTAGACTTTAGCAAACTGTAGTTCAACGTTCGAATCTGCCTGGTTGCTTGCTCTCTCCAGAGAAACTTCGTGGTGTATGGCAGTGCTCTCCAAAGTAGGTTGTGCATACAGGGAAGAAAATATTAGAACTCCAGTATTGCATGCATATAATTTACAAATAAATAAATATACATATACTGGGGGAGCATGCTCAAAATTTTTTACTGATAGTAGTGCACAATCAGAAAAGTTTGGAGACCACTAGCTTACAGCATGACTAAAGAAAAGAAATACTTTCAATCTTTCAGACCTTTCAAAGGGACTAGGAATGCCAAAATATCTTTTTGATGCTGGGTTTGGGGTACAAATTCCCAACCACCTGGGAAACAAGGGCCCTTATCTTATGATAAAAGCAAGAAGAAAGGCTATTCAAGGTGTCAAAAATGTTCTCAAGGGTAAGCTTTTAGCCCCACTATGTTCAGCTCTCAACTATCAACAGTTTTCACTGATTTCAGCAAAACCAGACTTTCACCCAGCTCTTTGCACAGACTACTAAGATGTTTTCATCAGTATGGATATCTTACTGAAAATAAACACTGTTTTAGAATACAGCCTGTAAGCAACTCAAAATGTACTTAAAATTTACAGAGCATGAAAAACAATATGATTGAAAGTGTAGCAAGTGCTGAATTCAGAATTAGTTTTCCAATGTTTTACAGCACTATGATCTGCAGTTTCATGAGAAAATGGGGCTACTTTCCCTGTAAATTGTTAGAGACAAAAAGTCTAGGCCAAAGTTTAGAATAACCTGTCACTAGCTTTTCTTGATTTAAACTCATTATCTACAGCTCAACAGACAACTGAAATATTTTTTTTTCCCGACAGCTTGAACAAAAAGATTTATCAGGTAGTCTGCTGAACTTGCCAAGACGTGCATTGTCCTAAACCAACATTTTTTCTTCCATCCATCCATCCACCCATCCACCCACCCACCCATCCAAAAGGCCTTAGTGATATTTCAGGATGACAAAAAATGAGCAGGTTAGTCAGGAAACTAGCATCAGAACTGCTATAACATCTGGTGGTATACTGCTGATTCTTACTCTAGCTGAAAAGGGCACAACAGCAGAGCAAATAAACGCAAAAGACATGCTACTGTTTAAATAGAAGTTGCAGGCTTGATGAAAAAAATAATACTAGCTATGTATTCTGTGTTATGAAGATTCTGCATTACAATCAAGTGATGGTAACAATATCTTCTGTAGTCTAGTAACCTGTCACTAAACCACCATTAGAACATCTTCAAGCTACTACTGCTTATGTAAAACAGCCCTAGTGAAATGAGTAAATATTCCTAGCCTAACGCTGAATTAACATTGGCATATGCTAGACATTTGTTCCATTACAATTAGATGATGATCGCAGAGAGAGAGAGAGATAAATCAAGTCTCTTGCCTTTCGGGTCCAACAAGAGACTTCAAATATATCTCCTATTCACACGCCAGAGGTGTTTCAGTGAAACTTAACACCATTCAAACCAGTTGTAATTAGATATTCTCTAGTCTCAACACAGGGAAAATGATTTTCTAATGTTATTTATCCATCATGTTCATTTAATAGAGCCTAAAGCAACAGTGTACTAAAGAAAAAGACAGATTCTGTTCTAGATATTCTGATATAAATAACTCATTTCATATGAATGATTCTTTTACAAGTTTTGCAGTGATATGGAAGAGAATTAATTATTTTAATACATAAAAGTACATAGTTTTATAATCTCAAAAAAAAATGTATTTTACACTGCAAAAACGTCTATTATGGGACAAAAATCTTTTGGACGACAGCCCAATCAATTTCACATACAGTGCAAAGTAGGAAAACACTACTTTCTCTACCTGTGCTAGAAAATTCAGCTGTCCATGACAGCTTAGATATTGTCAGAAAAATTTTGATATACTGCTCAAAGCAGTAAATATGAGGGGCTGCTTGGCTGTGGCTAAAGCAAGAAGAAATAGTTACTGAGTAAAGGTGTGCAGAGAGGAACTAGAGATACTGGCTGACCACAACAACAGGCAAGATATCAAAACGTGAATCAAGATGTGAAACGCAAAACAGAAGTATGAAAATATGAAACAAAATATCTTGTTGCAAAAGCTGGGTAACTAGATATGAAATAAGAACAAAGGGGCATTTGAAGATTGATTTCAAGAAAGGAATAAGTGATACAACTGACACCTTTACTTATGGCAGGAAAAAGAAAAAAGAACATGAGCACATATATCAGTGTTTTTTTTTTTTCTGAATCCTGACAGTGCCATGCATGCATGTTTACATAGTTTAGGCTGAGGAAGCTGCTCAAAACATAGAAATACAGAACTCAGATCAAAATAGCAACAGTGAAAGAAAAATCAATGTTTTCTATTTACTTATTTGTCTTTGCAGGAAGAAATAAGTATTTTCACAGGGGAAAATTCGCACTAAATACCTAGCAAACAGGCAATAATTTTTAAATATCTCAAGAGATGCTACTTACAGAGAAATACTTACGAAATTAATAGGGAGAATGTTTTAAATATGTATATACTTAATTTCCTCAGATTTGTTATAACATAAACATTCAAGGCACTGGGAATTGTGTTCCCGTTCTGTAAATGAAATTGATGTGCTGTAAGGGTCATTAGCCATTTTGTCCTGAAAACTTCAGCTAGCTTAGTTCCTCTCCTTGATGAAAATGGAGGGAACGTATTCCCCAAATTATCATCCTGAGTTAAAGCAGCAAGGTTTTTTTAAACCCAAACAACCATTTCAATGAAAACTCACTGCTACCTGGTCGTTACCATAAGTCCAATGCTTTGTACCCATAAATCTAATGCATCTGGAACAAGATGATCTTCAAGGTCCCTTCCAGCCCAATGTCCCTTCCAGCCCAAACCGTTCTGTGGTTCTGTGATGTGTACTCTGAGCTGTGCCCAGCGCAGTTCCCCTCACATATAGAAGCCCAGTGGTTTCACAAAGCGACCTATCACGTGCACCTTGTCATCTTCTCATTTCTACTACTCTCTTCAAGGCCCACGACCATACATTCTGAGATGCAAAATCTTTTTGGCAGGATATCACTACCCGACAGGTCCATAAAGTACCATAGGAGGAAGAAAGCGCAACTTCCACATAAGGATGCCATGGGCACAAACTGGAGCACAGGAAGCTCCCCCTGAAGATGAGGAAGCACTTCTGTGCTGTGCGGGTGACCGAGCGCTGGCACAGGCTGCCCAGAGAGGCTGTGGAGTCTCCTCCTTGGAGATCTTCAGAAGCCGCCTGGACATGGT
>VXAA01003886.1:247603-341639 GCA_013399115.1 Anseranas semipalmata | reverse complement strand
GGCCCCGCTCCTCGAGGCGGCTGCGGCCGCAAGCGGGGGGAAACGACGGGAGGGCAGCGTCTGGCGCGGGGACCCCGAGTGTGGCGAAGAGCACCTCTGCAGGGAGAGACTTGACTCCGGAGGCGGTGGAGTAGTCTGTTCTGAACTTATGCGGTGTCTTCCAGGATCTTTCCAAAGACAATAATGTGGGGAAAAAAAAAAAAAAAAGCGAAAGACATGAAATAAAGTGCATTTTGTCATAAATGCTCTAATCACACGAATAAGATTATGTTGAACACACAAAGAACAAGAGAAAAAAGTACCAACTTGAAATGGCGGCATTTTTTGCCCACTTCATACTAGTACATATAAACCACATGAAAAGAAAGGGGAAAGGAAAAGGGGGAAGGGGGAAGGAAAGGGGCAAGGCAAGGCAAGGCAAGGTAAGGTAAGGGGAAAGATAATTAGTCCTGGAGCTTGGAGAGAGTTTAGAACTGCAATGTGCAAGTATTCATCTTTTTCATATCAAAATGATGGAACTGATTAATTCCTGATGTGAAGCCTACAACTACTGAAGTGAATGGAGCTTCACCAAGGTCAGGTAAAACCTTAATCAGCTGTGTTTGGATTCAGCAAATAGTTGACTTTAACTAACATAAGAGGACTTTTTCAGATACAATCCAGAGGTCACACTAACTCCATTTTCTAAATAATTCAACCTTTCTGCTATTTCCCAATCTGTAGTGCATGATGAAAAATCCATGATAGAACAGATCATACCTGTTCACTTAGTCTTACTCAAGCTAAATCTTTTTGAAGTATGAAAATCAATGAAAATGTATTTGTCAAGTCACAGAGGGCATGAGTATCTCAAAAGATACAAGGAAAAATAAGCAGAGGTTGCTACATCTTGAGGCTTGTTTTAGACAAGTATCAGATCTTGATTTATATCAAGATGACAGAAGGCCAAATATATACTTTTAAATTTCAGAGTGGAAAGTACTGCAGCATCTTTACATTTCCTTCAGCATTATGTCCAGCAGCATCCATTTTAAATAAGGTACCATGAGACACTTCTCACTTGAGAACCGAGCAAACATTTCCGGTTTATTTATTTATTTGCAGACTGAGCAGCTGGCCTCCGGATAATTGTGCCATCAAATATTGATCAGGACATGCAGATGAATGATGGCAGGCATGGAGGTGAGTTTAAACAGCTGGCTACCGCTTCACTGCCAGCGCAGGGCTGTGAGCCTCCACACCTCCAAGAGTTCTCTTCCATAGTTGCAGATTGAGGCTGGAAATTACAGGACTGAGGCTGTGACCCAGAACACAGATAAAGCCACCTGAGCTGCTCTGTGGCTTCTGTCTGTTCCTCTGCATCCCCTTTCCTTCCTGTACTCACTGGGCAGAGGAGCTAAGAGGCACTGGGAAAGTTCTCCTAGTAGGAAAATTCCGTTCCTGTTCCCACTGCAGGTGACCAGCGAGGTTTGCAACATCCCAGCAAATAATTCTTGTAATACAATTTTGTGAATGACAACACAAAAAAGAACTGCAATTCGAGTACATGTCTGTAAACATTTTGGGGGTGATGAAGGAGGAAGGACAGAAATCAGAAGAGAATGCATGTAATCTACAGAACCCTTCATTCTTTGCTGTGTTAAATGATAGCTACTACACATGAAGTTCAAAATGCACCTTTTATCGTGAAATTCTACAATACATTTGTTTGCAAAGAGCAATGACATAAAAGCAGGTATCTGTGTGCTTTGTGAAGAAAAAAGGCTCTCAAGTTTTACATCCATCAAGGTCCATCCATCTTTTTATTTATCCAGTGATTTAATTTAGAATTCCACACCCTAATAGCAATGACAAGGACAGTCTATTTGGAAAGACAAGTTGATCTGAATTTTAAAAAAGCTTGTTTCCCAGCTGACATAGAATCTGTAAGGTCAAATCAGCTGTTTCATTGGCCTAATGTCTCAGGCCATGAAGTGTATCTGACAGACACTCCCCGAAGGAAAAAGATGCTAGGGTAGAGGCAGCCTTACAGATGGAAAGTAGGAGATAAAAATGCAAGACAATAAAAGAACGGTGCAGTTGCATGTCAGGAGTCCATTGGGATGTAGCTGAATAGATCCTAAGATAATACATACTGATTAGCGATGGATGGATGGCATGCTGGTCACCACTCTTCTAAGACACAATTTTAAATGCTGTTTTTTGGTGGTGTTTGTTCTTGTTTGTTTTGTTCCTTAAACCATTACACAATCAGCTGCTGTTGTCACTTGGAGGAAAACAGCTTTTTTATCCTAACTATTTTGCACTTTTTGTGGCTGCAAATACTAGTTGAAGAGAACATGGCCATAAGCAACCCTGATGCAGCTGTGTTCTGAGCAGGGGTGTTGGACTAGACAATCTCCTGAGGCCCCTTCCGACCTCAGCCACTCTGCAATTATGGAATTTTTTCATGAAGAAGAGGTTAAAGTTGGACATGGAAGTTTTTGTAAGAAGATATGCTTTAAGAAGTTATGCTTTAAGACATCTTTAAGTATGAGGTTGCTACAACGTTAGATAGGAGATGAAAGGCTGGTAGAATACTATTGATTTTCTTTTGTTTGGGTTTTGGAGAGGTTTTTTTGCATTTCTTTTATCTACACTAGGAAATGTTAGGTTCTGAAATTGCATTAGTATAGCAGACTAGGAAAAAGGCTGCTCTTACTTCCACTACTCTCTTCTGCTTGTTTACTAAGTGAAAGAGCAGGGGGGAGTGAGATAAGGAAGGTAGAGGTCAGTAAGAAATTGTGAATGGGGAAGGACAGTGGTGGGTTGGCATTTCAGTAACAGCAGGCAGTGAAAGATCAGAAAAAGAGTGAAGGGTGATCAGAAGAAGGGGGAGCATGAAGAGAGATTGGCATTGCCTGAGAAAAAGGAAGCCATGCAGTATGTACTAGTGCATGGGAGGAGCAGCATGTGTACAGTTCAGAAAGTCGGCCACTAAGGTGACTTACAGGACAGGGAACTGAACTTGAGCAAAACCACCTTCAAACAGAAACTATTCACAAGCAGTGGTGTTTTGTTAACTCTTGAGTCAGTGTGACGTAGAGAGCAAAGTGGAAAAATGGATTATACAAATATCTTGGGTAAGCGATGGACTAAAACATGGTACAGGAACTAGCTGCATTGCAGAGAACTGTCTAAGCACGCAACCTTCTGCCCACTGCCATTTCAAAAATATCTGATGATACTTTGTCTCATTTGATCTTGCCAGGGACATGCCTTTTCTAGTAAGCTACCTCCCCACCCTGAATTTTGATGAATCCCAGCTGTGTTACTATTTCCACTTATGTTTTTGGCAAGTTCTTTGCTACAGCATGGTTTGATTGCATTGTCACAAGCAGTCTCATTTCTTACCCCACAGCTCATTTTGGGGAAGACAGTCCCAAAAGATTCAGTAAAATATTCTGCAGTTGTCCAAGCCCAGTTTAAACATACCAGTACCACTGAGTCCCATGGGAAGACTCAGGGCACATACTCAACTTTAAGCTGAAGTGTTTTCATGAACTGGGGCTCACTGCAGCTTTGATCCTCTCTCCACTTCAGTATCTGGGTAACAGAGCGCAGGCAGCCAGCAAAGGAAAACTAAATAGCTCAAACAACCAGGCACTGCCATGGCTTTCTTACGTAAATTTATGCATGATGATTCATAAAAGGAATATCTACATCAAGATGAAAAACTTCCTGGTTTTGATACAGAGTGAAAACCCCTATCTGAACTTTGGAGTTGAGGGCAACTGTGGTACTCTAGCAACTGGAATTGTTAAGAAAGTGGGATACTCAGAGGAAGTAGCATTACCTCTTAAAAGTGTCTAAATCTTTGACTAAAAGATATTATGAATTATGATAGCACTCTGAGGGATGGAAGGATAATTCTGGTTTTAAAATAAGAATGCACAATCTTAATGCAGTGTTAACTACTGAGCTGTAGGGACTACTAAATCTCTCAGTACACCATTTTACTTCAGTATTTTGCTGTTTACATTTAAGGATGTAACTGTTGCAGGAGATTTAAAAAGTTAAGTCTTGTTTGTTCTAATTCAAGGCAAGCCGTAAATCATAGCAAATCCTTTTTAGTAGTGATTAACTTCAGTGCAGTTTTGAACAAATGTTTTTGTATGGTTGCAGTTCTGCATAAAGGCTAAAAGCAAAAAGTTATACTCTTTAAAAGTTGTCTAGCAATCTCATGTTCTGCACTTTTAAACATAAATGTGATTAATATTCTTGAAGAAAAATAAGGAACATGACCATAGATACAGCTGCATGATGCCTTCAAACTTGTTTTCCACCCAAGTAAAAACAAATAATCTTTAAATAAAAAACACAACGGTTTACATTTTCTGACTTCTGAAACGTAAAAATGACGAGTCATTATGACACTTGTGCTGTTCTACATGTGACATAAAAGTGCCATCATAACTAGTTGAGCTAAAGTAATCTCATCTAATTGTGCTTAAAAACAATAATCCAAGGAAAAAAACTGCCAACCTGATGGACAATCTAACTGAAAGCTCTTCCTTCTTAAACTACTAAATATTAGAAGGCAGCGATTTTGGTTACCTTGAGGTAAAAGCATAGTTGAAAAAGCAATTCTTTAAGTTCTAAGCAAAGTAGTTTGCCTGTACAAATATCTATATAGAAGCATTAGCACTTAAACTGGCCAGATGTTATACAGAGCAAACAGACTAGAAGTAATCTTTGTGCAGTATACAATCATTCTATTGTTTTATTGGACTGAATAAGTACTGAGTATAAAATCATGTTTGAGGCATAGTAATTGAATACTGAATGTATCTTGGTGGGGCAGACATTTTTCTACATCAAGATTGGGATAGCACTGTCAAAAAAAAATTCAGCTTCACTCATTGTGACCAAAGATGCTTGGACATAATAAGAACAATGGAAATGGATAATGTGGCCCAAGTACTATACTACAGAGTAAGCTTCAACACCAGAGTTTACAGAACACTTTTGAAATGCAAAACTTAAAAAGCAAACCCATATGAATGTGTGGAGATGAAAGTCCATTTTTCTGGACTGATATGACATACTGCTTTGATATATACCAATAAAGGATAGAGGAGTTTAGAAACAGGATCAGCCAAATGCGCATGCTATCTCTAAATTCTAAAGGAGCTATTTCTGACAGAACAAACAATTATTAGCATAACTTAAGCTTTCAGAAGGGTCATCATAATAAAAAGGATAAAAGTTCCTAAGTTAAAGAAAAAGAGGAAAAACAGAATTTTGATTAAGTCTATGTTTTAGCAAAATACTGAACACTGCTTCATTTCCTGGAACCTACGAAAAAAAATACTGAAATGTTGGCCTTCCACTTGTCCATCTTCCAAGTCAAGACTATCCAAACATTATCCCTACCTATAAAAGTTTTTCTTAAGGTACTTAGGGCAGGAAGCATTTTGCATGTATACAGACTGAAATGATAAAATAACCTTCTAGAAGAATTTATTCATGAGCCTAAATAAGCAATATAGGATGCCTAGGCTAGTAATTTTTCACTGAATGAACACGATATTAGGTGGTGATAAAAGAATCCATGATCACGTTGAAAAGCACACCAAGTACTCCCCCCACACCTCCCAGAGGTGCTTGTTTAGACAAAAATGGAAACAAAGTGAGCCTACAGAGCTTAATACAGGCACAACTTCTTTCAAGTAATCTTCACTAGATAGATCTAATCTAGCACATTCCTTATTTTCACTAGTGGGCTGCTACAGAGCAAACAGCTCTGTCTGAAGTGACCTTTCACATACTGCCAAGTGAAGTATTCCAATTCAGAATTATTACTTATATCACTAGCATTTTCCTAATACATTTATTTATTCCTGTATATTGCCATCTCATTTTCTTACATTTTTCAGTAATTCATTATACAAAGGACAAATGCATATGCACATTTAAAGAACTGTGTTTCCATAGCAAGTAAAGCGTTTCATAAAGGAGGAAAGCAGCAGCCAGTTCTCTATTTTAGAATCAAGGTCATTGTTAAGATATTAAAGCTAGAACAAAGATAAAGGAGCAACAGTTTAAAAGCAAAATATTTCACCATTCAATACCACAGTTTTACTACAAAGATTTGTTTTATAACTATTTCCTCTTATCACCACCTGTCAAACAGTTACTCAGGCACTGAGTCTGTAAGAATTACTCAAAGTATTTCCCAGCAATTAATCACTACAGATAAACAAGGATTTGTACACTTCGGAGACTGAATGCTCTTAAGACTCAACAGGTCTAACAAACTTTAAACAAACAAAACTCCAGAGCTTGGATTAGCTCATTTTTATTACTGCAATTAAGTTACACCTAGAAAATTCCATATAGAGGGGTCACTAATCGCTCCAAGTGCTTTATAATTTTCTCAGAAATTGTAAAGTCTCATTGAACTTTTTAAATGGAGGCTGACTTCACATTAGCTGCACAGACATACTGCACAACTACAACACAGAATGACTACATCCCATTTCTAACCTTTGTGAAATAAGATGATGGAAACGTGCCAAGTAAGACATTTTACTTGAAGCACTGACTCAGATTTTTACTCAAGTTCTTTATCTCAAAACCATCCCTTAAATACAGAGACTGGGAAGCCAGGTATTTGCTCACTTAAGGTTGACATATTTCAGATTACAAGAGATAATGAAATAAAATAGCATAGGGCCTCTGTTCATCTAATTAAATCAAGATGAATCACTTTACAATATATCCTGTAAATGTAAAACAAACGTTTGACGCTTCCTACTTCCCAGACTGAAGTTAAATCATGTCTGTCTAAACTCTCAGGTATCTTTCCAAATGAAAGAACTTGGGTTAGTTACAACAGGGTTTCATGCTTAGTCTAATTGATCTTTGTAGCTGGTATTTCCTGACCATCACCCAGGCTCAACTTCTCAGTCAGTGACATAACATATCAAAACTACTATACTCTGCAGTTTGACAGTCATGGCCATTCTACACCCATGCAGAATTTCAGAAGAAAGCAAGCTACAACCAGGATAATGGAAGTGCTTAAGCATAACAACAATAGCTCTTCAGGCAGAAATTTAGGCATTCAGAACTAATCTGCACAGGATTAGCTTGCCAAGACGCAGTGAAGATTCACACTCTGGTAGAGTCCCAGAGCTTCATTCTAGTTTTCATGCTGCTGTTGATTTTGATAACTAAGAACAATAAAAAGCACGGTAGCTGCTCAGCAAAAAAAAAAAAAGTCTACCTTTACTGGCAATTTCTCCAATAAAGTAGGTGTTTAAGGAACCAGTGCTTGAATTTACACAAGTCTTTTATGACATACTAGACAGAAACAAGAATTGGCCTTTTTCCATTAGTCAAAGTCTTTATGTTAGTGCATGGGTCCAGTAAGCTTATTTATTTGAAACCACATCAACATGAAATTGCATGTTTGGTCAAGAATTTTTATCATGTGTCTTGATCTATTCAAGTATGAAATAAACAGGCTATGCAAATGCTCCACAGGCTAGTTACTGGATTTGTGTAGCTATGCTTTAAGTTTAGAAAAAGTAGTTTAGGAGATTAAATGGCTTTAAGAAGTGAATTTACAGTCCTAGTGGACTTGTTCTGGAAATGACTGAATAGGAAGATAATGGTAGCTCCAGGTTAGCTAGAAAGGTTAACAACCCAAACAAGCCAGGAAGCAAGTAACATGGATGGGGTGCAGCTTCCTTTCTGAAGCGCTACAGGCTTTCAAAGAAGTTGAAGGCGGCAACCAAGATTTAATTGTCCAGTAAATCTGCGCAAGCCTAATGGATGCATCCTTTGTAGTGCTTCACAGTGGAAGGATGAGACCATAGCCATAAATCAAAATTAGAGAGGTTCAGACTAGATAAATGCTCATGAGGACAGCTGGGCATTAAAAGAACTTTCCCAGAGGTCATACAGTCTATTGCTGAAGGTTTGAGAGCAGAAGACCACATGAAGGCCTGAGCAGCCTTGTAGGACCCTGCTTGGAGACAGATATTAGGCTAGACAACCTCCTAAGAACCCTTCTGAATTATCTTATAACCCTAAACTAGTTAAACCCAGTTTTAATTTATGGCAATCCTTACTGTGATAATTTAAAACAAGCCTTTAACATAGCAGCTACTAGAATACACAAATGTTTTCACTGACATTTGAAAACAACTTTATACAGGGTGGCACACATGATGTGAAGATTCATTCTCAAAAGCATACATCAACAACATAAGATGCCCAAATATATTTATTGGTCTCTTAAAAAGTATGTTACTCTTTAGAAAAAAGACAGCTTAGAAAATTTCAATACAGATTAAAGTATATCCAATCTGACACATACTTCATGCTAATGTTTACTTAAACATCAGTACTATCAGATCAAACAAGATAAGACTTCTGAAGCCAGTAGCAGTGAGATACCAGGACAGACGAAACCTTTAAAATTTAAAAGGAGCTTCAAAGCCTTTCAGCCAAGCAGAGCCAGACTTCCAGAATGTATTCAAGAACTGTGAAGTCTCTCTATTCCTTTTGATTTTCATTTGCTGCCAGAAATGCATGAGTTATAACAAGGAAACTTAAGCATCTCAGTAATACAGAGCTACAAACTGGTAAGCCAGTTCACCAGCTCTGAGTAGTCAGAAGAGTGCAGCACTGTTCTAAGATTGAAAAAGGTACAGCTTGATGTTTTTTGATAGACTACAAAGAACCAGTTAAACTATTTCTTTCAAGACATCTCTCCTTCCTCACAGTATTCAAAACCATCTCCAGACAGAAGGAAAAAGAAGCAAGTTCATTATCACAGGACAGTAAGATATTTACTTTATGCACTCTTGCTAAAGTTTTCAATGTTAGTGCATGAAAAGATTTCTGGACATTTATTTCTAGGTGTGCATATGGGTGAAATTACCATAATTATGTGTCAGAAGTCCAGCTATTCATAAGTGTGTTTCACAGGTAAAGCATTAGCTGAAAATATTCTGCTTTAATTAGCTGGACGTGCATTTTTTGTTAGTATCTCTATAACCATGCCTTTCCCATTAAATACAATCGTTTACCCATCTCGTTCTTGCTCAGTGGTAAAAGCAGTCTACTCCACTCAATCCTGGTGAACACGCTAAGGATGATATCTCCTGTCTGTCATTGGCCACTTCAAGATTTCTGGAATGTCTTGATCCAGGAGAACTAGCAATGAGACAGACACTCATGGTGGGGATAATAAATAGGGACAAGTGTGTAGGTGAGAAGTCAGACTAAAGTGGGACTTTACTGGTGACAAAGGAGAAGTATTCAGTCAAGGTGCAAGTGTCTGTTCAGCTAAAACCACGAGTGAGTCCTATTTGGAATGTAGCATATGTCCTAGAAGCAAAGTAGACACTGAATGTTGTCTTTGTTCCTTTTTAGGAGTGTAAACACTATTGTATATTCTCAGGTAAGAAACTAATCAGACTTAGATGCAGCCACTCAAGCAAGTGGAGTGACAATTCACAAGATTCATGCTAAACAAGAATATGTGAATGCCCACAAGAATCACCTGTTCAGATAATACCAGACACCCCATATGGATTGTCACAATGCAGCACCATAGCAGCAGTTTAAGGAACAGTCTTGCTGCTCATTCCATCACTTTTGCTGAACAGTGGTAGCATTAGCAGCACTGTGATTTACTCTCCGCTTTCAATGGGTCTAGGTCCAGTTTTGGTTTCCCCACATCATTCTCTTCATTAGGAAAGGTTTTATAGTTGGCAAGGATGTTTTCCACCAAGAATCGAGCAGCTTCATCTATGTTGATGTTGTCCTAAAAATATCGAAAACAAAGAAGTCAGTCTTCCTTTTTTTAAAAAAAAAAGTCACACATTCAGGTGAGAAGCTGGCCAAACACAAACTCCTCTACGACCATCAGCATGACACAAACATTTTAGATGCATGAGGTCCTTGCTCATACACTTGCTTTTTGCAAAAATCTACCAGAAAAGTTTGATACAAAAGTTATTCACCCACATTACATAGAGGATACTTTGACTCCAATATGGTGTGCAGTCTGGGGATAAGCTACCTGCATTTGGAAAAGTCACAAGTGTCAAATGGCATTTTTGCATCAGGAAAGATAACAGGTGATTACACCGTTCATAGTACGGTGACACCTTTTAGGGCCTTCTATTTCTGCTGCAATTCGGATTTATCTAAAAAGGACCTTTTGAATCAGCCTCAAAAATCCAGCTAAATCAAGGTGCCTCATCTAGCTACTCTAAGTTTTCTTATGCATGCTTTGAAAGTACCTTAACTTGCACTGCAAAGAAGGTGTGTGTGCAGTATACCTAGAGCTGTATTTCAGCCTGGTACCTCAGTCACTGTGTACCTTCCCCTTATTTTAAGGTGATCTGGAAGAAGCTTACTTCTTACCACATTCTTCTTGTAGATCTTTTAAAGAAAAGCATCTGAGCATCATCAGGTGCTAGAAATGGCTCCCACAGGAGAACACTTTGTGCTAATTTGTCAGCAACAGTTAAAGGAAGTGGGCCAGACAAGGAAAGAGAGGGACTTGAGGTTTAGCTTACCCCATAAAGGAGTTATTAGCCAGACCAGTAACTTGGTCTGTCAGCCACATTGATGCTTAAAATGAAAGTTTTTTTTTTCTTTCTATATGAAGACAATCAGGTTTTAAGAAGCTGTTGGATTTTGCTTCCAACTAAACTACTGCAAGTTTATATGCACATTGAACAAGTTTATAGACTAAAACTGTACAATATATTAGTTATTTATTTGAATAAAGAAGCTGTCTATCTTTGCTTAAGTTGCTACACTGAACAATTTGTTTTTGTTTTTTTTCTAGTTCAGTCTTGCTACTGCCCGATAAAAAAGAAAAGTGACATTATCATCTGGGTGGGTAGTGAGCAAATAGCTTGTTCACTTCTGGAGTCATACCACTTCCGACATGAAACAGTGAAGAAAAGCTGCAATATGAAAACCTGCACCTAAAGATGACTTTTTTTCCTAGTTCAATCAATAGCACTAACATTTAAAGAACGACACTAATCCTGACATACGCAAGATCAAAAAAATTATTGAATTTTGTTAATCAAGGTCTCCAGTTTTAAGGTTCTCTGAATTTAAGATGCAGTTCTAAACTAAATATGTTGCAAGTCTTCCTTAGCAGTGAGCTATCCTGCACACCACTTCTAATTTTTGCTGCACATTGGAGACTTAATCGTCACGTCCTATACCTAATAATTTTCTTCCCCGCATGGCATAAGATCAGGTGAATATAGTCAATATTTCGCATAGTTAAAACATCTTTCTTTATGCTTACCTTGGCAGATGTTTCAAACCATCCAACAAAGCCACCTTCTCTGCAGAACTGGTCCATTTGAGAGGGATTCTGGCTGCCGTCTTTCTTCTGGTCACACTTGTTTGCGAGAAGAACAGCAGGGATGGGGCTGCCATTGGGAAGTAGTACTTTACTGTCCAAATCATGCTTCCATTTTGAAACAGCCTCAAAAGTGGAGCCTCTTGTGACATCAAAGACCACAAAAGCACCAACTGCCTCTTTGTAGTATACTCTTGTCATATTTCCAAAACGCTCCTGGCCTGAAAAAAAATACAGTGGCAGTATTTGTATTTTTAGCAAGAACTGTAGTGAATATAAATGGAATTCTGTACCAGGTTAGTACACATCAGTTTAGCATTTAGGTCTAACAACCTACTTTACACATTGCCTCTTCCATCCCATGTAAGCTTATTGCAACAGTGCAATTTTTTTTTTAAACATACTTGTTGAATAGTGCTCTTTAAGAAGTAATGCCTAAAATCACTATCAGCACAACTAGTCATAAGTTATTCTTTCCACAACAAAATTTTCTGCATGATTTCGATATAAACCTAATCACTTCAGGTACAAATTTAAGCAAACCCAGAGGCTTTTACTGGAGGACAGACAAGGTCCTGAGGCTCTGAGGCTTAACAGCCTTCAACAGATCTTCTGAAGGAATCACCTACATTATAGATTTTTCATTAGGGACAAGCTCAGAAGGAGCTCTTTTAATAGTTCTAGCTAAACCTCTCATCTTTCACTTCACCTTTAAGTCTGGGACCTTCTCTGTAACAATTTCCAACTGTAGGAGTGTCTGGTACAAGGTGACCAGAATAGTTGGAGTATGATTGTTCATAATAAAAACCCAGAAGAAAGCCAATGGCCAGTACTAAAAAAGCCTTTTCTTCTTAAGTACAGCTCTTGCAGAGAAGATGGTTGAGATGTAGAATTAGAATGCCAGCTCAGCTTTTCTGTTTGGAAGGTCAGACTGTCACACTATGTTTATACTTGAGGGAGCATAACAGTATCATATGTGAGCATGTCACTTGGAATTTTGGGCTACTAAAATGGTTTTCTGCTTTGTCTGGAAGTCTCCACTGGGAAGAGTTATCCCTGCACTATATCATTTGATAATACACTGTAAAACTACCTCAGCTGGTAGCTTTTAGTTTACATGCAGTTTTAGAACGCAAAGATAGGATTTTAATTGGGAACATCGTTCTCCTTTGTTTATAAACATTTAAGTCTGCTTTTGATTAGCAAGGACAGTCACCAGAAAAACTGGGAATTATCTTCTCTGAAAGAACCGGAAAGCGCTAAGTGAAAGAACTTGACAAGGGATCCTGCTGCTCAACATGATGCTTTTCCAGCTCAATCGCTTCATTTTAACGTCAGTACTGCAGATTAGCTCATTCTCTACAGACATTTATGGAAGAGACAGACTAAGCATCTGCTAGAATAGCCTGAAACCAGCAGTAGCTTCCATAGAGCCACAAAGTTCTAGAAAGGACTTTTTTTTCCCCTAACTGTTCAACTTTAAAGTATGATGCTGCATAGAACAGCATCACTAGCTGACATATTCTGAGAAGAAATTACACATTAATTTCTTTACTACCAGCTGAGTGTCCCTTGTGTGAGAACAAGGAGCACACACAAGAGGAAAGCTTTTCCCCCCCATACTCAAAGTTCAAGTTTTGAAGCAGCACTTCTGCCATGGACACTTAGGACCAACAAGCCAGGCACCAAGCCTGCATCTCTGACTGTTGCTGGAAGTGGCACATTCCTTACGCACTGTTGGGAAACTTGTACAGAAATAACTAGTGTTGCCTTTCAGGCTAAGGAGAAGCTTGAAAAGGCATAGGAAGGTAGCTTTGGTATCACTGTCAATTCCTATTACACGGGAATATTTCTCACTGTGTTAGAATGCTAAATCTTGTCTGCAATTCAGGCAGTGTATCCCTCCACACCACAGGATGGGCTCACAAAATAAAAAGCATAATCTCAATCTCTACAACGCTCTGTACCAATCTCAGTGTTCTACTGAAAGATTTTTTCTGTTTGGCTCCAAAACAACCTACAGATGGACACTTGCTGTCATTGCTTCATATTTACATGCAGCAAATGAGGGGAACAGTCCTATCAGTTGGCCCTATTCAGTTTTTGGAAACTTGTGTGGATTTTGGTCTTTTTTTTTTTTAGTTAAAGCTGTGAGTTTTTTCAAAAACTTGATAGATGCTTACACAAAAAAATTAAGTTATTTTGATCAGTTGTAAGATTCTTGCAGGCAAGGAACAGAGAGCATAGTTACCACATAGGAAAACTAAGTTATTTTGGAATTTTATAAAACATAAGGCAGTTGTGCATGCTGTAGGTAAACATGGCTGTGATCAGTTACCACAGTGAAAGACATTACCATTGACTAAATTCCTCCCTGCCCTCCCATCCAAAAAAACTGCAAGCTTTAAAAAACAGCAAGACAGCCAATTCTACTCTCCTAAAAAGGCTTTTCTCTTTGCAGGAGAAGACAGCGGTTGTGGTAGGGAATTAAGCCTGCGCTGACCTGTACTTTCCTTTGGATTCTGTAGCATTCACTTGGAAAGCACAGCCTTCAGTGTTCAGGAAATTCATTTTTGTCTCACTTCTAGTTGGCTTTGAGACAAGTCTGATTTTTTTTCCTTATAGGATGAGTTTTACATTTGGAAACTATATTAATACATATTCTCCTGCAATTTAAATTTGGGTGAAAGCAGATGAGAAAAACACACCACTGTAGTATTACAGATTAATGTTTTTTATAGATCAAATACTCCAGTCTGAGTGTTGCTTTTTTCTGAAGCAGCCCAAACTCCAGAACTGTTCACTACACAGAGCTGCCTTCCCCTATACAATCCACATACACCAACTACAGACCTGCATGCTAGATTATGACTGCTCTTTCATCCCTGTCAAAAAGTCCTACAAGGATGGACATTACTTATCTATGAAATAGACAGAAACAATAACACATGGCCTGCCTAGAAGGTAAGAGTTTATTGTGGTAACAGACATGTGGCATGAAGCAGGAAGGGAATTCAGTATAAACCAAGGAGACTTTCTGAACAATTCTGTTACTACTGACAACACACAGGCTTCAGGCTGAGCCTCTTGTATGGGACGTAGAGCAGTCTAGACAGACCTTTGAAAGTTTAACAGGACTTTCAGACAAAGCACTTGCAAGTGTTTGTTTGCTTGCAGAAAACTCATACAGGATAAAAAACACAGAACACCACTCCTCCAAATCATGGAGTCTGAACATCATTCTCTATATTTACTATTAAAACTGATTTTACTAAACTTTTTGCCATGCTCAGTTCAGCTGATTTCTCATTTCCCATGTCCAGCAGCATTTTTGCTGCAGTAATTTTACTATGTGTGAGAATAACGTTGAGCAGTACAGAAAGAGGATCATACCCGCAGAGGGGAAAAGGCTAAAAGTGATCAAATGAAACTAGACTTAAAGCCTCTAGTGCATAGAGCCGTGGAAGGAAGAGGACAGGAATATAACTACTTGCTTACTACAGTGTTACAGAAAGGACATTAGAGGATTAGTCACGCTGATAAACCTAGTGTTTTGATGTAAACTTCATGGTAGCGCAGAAGTATCCTTTGTGTGTCAGGGGTTCAGGCTAAGCTACAGGGCAGTCATGGCGATGACAGGTTTTACTTGGGGGTATGGAACTGGCTGTCTGCAATGCAGAGTTCTGCATTCTCTAACCACAAAGTTTTCACATCTAAATGACTCAGCACACATTGTCACCATATTTTCCAGTAATTGCAACAGCATTAAGTGAAATAATTGCATAATGTCCTGCATTGGGATCTAATACAGTTCCCTACAGCAGTATCACAGGAATGAAGTTTAGTTTAAACCTGCATCAGACCTTGGGAGCTATTCTTGCTTCCCAGTTTACATTGTAACAGACCTAAACTGTAAGCTAGAATCTACATAAAAAATTATAGCCTGGTCTGACATGAGAAGCTTTCTGTCCTTTACTTTACTAAAAGAGATAAAGTTATCACCATAAGATTCAGGAAGTGCCAGCCTTGCCTTAAATATAGTTTTAAAAGTTTCTACAGCAATCTTTCCCCGTGTAAGGAATACATAAGGGAGTCCTGTTTATCACAGCAGTGTGACTTATCATTGTGGCAGTTCTTGCTTTTAGTTAGTGGGAGATACCCTGCATTCCTACCATTACTGCTAATCTTAATTCCTGCTTATGGGATGGGAACTGAGGCTAGAAAAAGCATGTTAAACGTGCAAACGACTGCTAGATAAGCACAGTATCGGGTATGTCTGGTTCCTTCCTCCAAAAAAATTTTCCCATACCTAAAGTCTTGACAGCAGTTTATATTAACTAACAGGAGCCTACTCATCAACAGTAAAATGGCCTATCTGGAATTTTCACCCAGCTATGTTTTCTGCTAGGAAGGTAAATTTTTGTTTATCTGTCAATATCAGAAGTACAGCAGGAGTTCCCCTACCTTGTAAGATCTAATCTTAGTCTATTATGAAGACATGCTACTCTGAGAAACCAAAGCTGTACTAGCTGCATTTAAACCCTTTTCCTCATCAGGAGCGCTGCTGCTGGGAAAAAGTCTAACTTCTCTCATCCAAAACTTACAGTTCTGACATACTCCAAAAACTGTGTCATTGATGAGGAAGGAAAAGATGACCATGGGTTATAAAAGCCTGACAGCTGGAAGGATGATGAAACAAATAGTTCCTCTTGCTGAAGAGATCTATGACAGGCTAATCCCCTTAATGGATGGCCAGAGCTCAAAGTTTGATTTTAAACAGGTCTGGCAATTCCACATCAAATAATCCTAAACTGGAGAAGTACAATCTACGCTAAAGTCACCCAAAAGCGAATGCACAGCTAGCTGAAGAGTTTTACTTCCAGTTAGCAGCAAACTTTGAAGAACTTAGCAACAAGTTTTGCAGTTTTTCCCCCGGGAACCAGTAGTAGTGTAGTGAACTTTGGCATCACAGGATGCTTATTAAACCATAATGAGTGGTTATAATAGATCAGTGTTAGTCTGAGAATACTTGAGAGTTCTTCTTCCCTTGTGAGAAGGGTTATCAAAGATCTGCTGTTCACCATGACCACCACCAGTCAATACGAGTCACGCTAAAATCAAGAAGGCTCGCTAATGACAGCCTAGTGAAAGAGGCTTCCTTAACCATCCCGGCTGCTGTTCTGAGCACCTGGGTACAACCCCTCGCAGGTGCAGAGGAAGCCTGGTTTCTCTCACCAGAGAAGGAACCTCACCACCAATGTTCAGCAAGCCAACAGATTTGGAAATACATAAGTATCTCAAAGTTGATATAGGCTTCCCCCGAAACAGGGAAGTCCAGTGCGAGCCACAGCAGAAATCCTCTAAGTAATGACTCTGTCAACATGTATCAGAGTGTAACAGCAGTTAGCAACAGCACAGCATAATGTCTGCGTGGAAACTAACAGAGCAGCGTACCTGCAGACACACTGTGCAGCTTCTGTAACACAGATTTAAAGACAACTTTTACTGAGGAGAAAAGCTTGCACAGAACTGCTGTGACATGAAGCATACATAAAGAGTAAACACATCCAGCTACACTGCAGTACATAAGGGATCAAATGTTTTATGTACATGCATAAACAAAACAGACCAGTGCACGTAAATACTCTGGAAGTAGAAAAATAATCACAAGTAACCTCCAACAAACTATGCAAATAGTTTCCCAAAGTGCTGTGAACATTTAGGACTGACTCAGACTGGCACTATGCTCGGCTTTTGGTACCTAACTCCCCTAGGGAAATTCCTAGGTCCTTTATATTTCACTAAGCATCTCAGATTCAGATCAAGATGATCCATTTCACTTCCTAGGTAGCCATAGCACAGGTCAGCTAGACTGGTCAGACTGAGTACAGAGGGCTAAGAATATCAGATAGCAACCTTAAATTTACCTAAACATTCTCCTTTAAGCTTAGACAGACATCTCTAGGGGAGGCTAGATTAGCACCTCAGTTTGTCAGAAGCATGTTTTGAGTTTGATCTCCTACCACCTCCACCTACCATTCTCCACACTGAGGAGCAGACTGCACACATGAACTGGCTTCCTCTTGGAAGAAGCTGACCCACGACAGGCTCCAGGAGCATGCTTCGTGTGCCACTGAGGGGCAGGCAGCTCATGGAGCCAGATGAGCTCTAATCTGACTGCCAACAAAATGGCTCTCAGGTCCTTGCTATCAACTATTCTGACTTTAACCACACAGCATGCTAGCACTGGTAGCACATGCTATGTGGTTAAAGTCAGAATAGTTCAGGCTTCACTGCCAAACTCCACAAGTTAGTTGCTTCAGACAAATTTAAGGACCATGAGACATTTGTGTTTTTCTCAAACTATACAGGAAAAAAAAAATCTAACAGCAAGTACAACCCCTTCTTTTCAGTCTTCCCTCTGCCTAGTCTAATGAACACTCTCCTCCCCGATTCAGAGAAGATTAAAATCTCTAGCTTTCCAGATTCCTGGGGCCAGGCTTTTACATATTAACATCAAGGGACATCTCTCATCTCACCCTTATTTACAATTCCAGCTCTCAGTAAAGTTCACATCATGCAGTATGGTAAATTTAAACTAAAGCACCATCCAAAATGATTGGGCATGCAGCCCAATCCTATCACTGAGAGTTAGGACCACTGTCCCATTCAAAACTTGCCTATGGCTTATAAAGGATTCAGATAAGAACAGATTACATTTTAGATGCCTGATGGTCCTACAGCTAGATGTTTGACACCAGATAAATATTCAGGACTGCCCTGAGGATGCATTGGCCCAGTCTCCAGATGTTTAATATGCATTTTAGCACCACTGGGTTCAGGTATGAGCTGACTGGGGCTACTTTTTAGCAAGATATACTGATGTTACTTGCAAGCCACCACTCCTGAAGGTATTTCCCCCACCCCCTCCCCAAACCAGGACAGCTTGTCCCAGAACTGTCTTACCCAATTAGATTGAATCTGTTATTCTGCAGGAAGTAGGTTAACCAAACCACTATCAATATTACAGGACATGCTCAAGTGACTGCCTGCTTTTTCACACAGGCAGTAGCTGTAGATAGAGAGTATACAGTCAGACCCCAAGATGGTCAGTAATAGATGTCTTTCTGTTCTTCATTCTTACCCATATAAGCTATCAGTGCAACATTGTCAAGCGTTTAAACTACCAAGGTGTTGAACTAGATTAGTGGCCCTAGTAGGTAGTAGGAACCTGTAAGAGTTGCGAAATGCACACTGTGCTTCACTTCTACTTTTCACCATTATGAAAGTAATATTTGGTATTTGTGGTTCTGATGACAAATGCCAAGAGGTTAAAAAGTGAGAACAAGAATATTACATTTTCCTGTATTAGTACTAGAAATAGTTTCACTGACTGCAGCTCTTACAGTTGATGAGACAAAAGAAGTCTCAGGTAATTGTTCAGTGAATTGGTAGTGTCCTTTCTTACTAAGGGTGGTGTGGGAAAGTTAATGACCACTGGATGGACAACTTCCTGACAGTAAGTGCCCCACACCCTTCAGAGAAAGGCTTTTCACCGAAGAAATAACTAGCCAGTTAATCCCTACTCAACTGACTCCCATTTTACCATAAGAGATGACCTTTGGTACTCTGGTTATGGTTACACTAGACAGTCACAAGGTACAATAGAAGCAATTCTGTTGAGTGAAACAGTGTTGAGACCTAACAGTCACATTATACTGTACACTATATGTACAGTATGAGATTTATTCTGGACTACTTGTAGTCATTGAAGTCACTGATAATGTCAGTTCAGGCACAGCAGTATACTGATTGTTTAGATCGTAACGTGAAGTGTTTTCACATGCTCTTAGAAGTCAGTGTTTCATTCTTAAAGAGTAGGAAGTAGTTTGCTCTGAAGTTTCATTGCACAGCACAGCCAGAATCTGAACTAGTTATTTGTCAGCCTTTCCATTTGAAAATTCAGGTAGCTTACTGATTTTGCCATACACTAGAAGTATAGCAATAGCAGAAGTAGGACCAATGAAACAGCAGAATCGCCTAGGTGCAAGTGCTCAGAAGCTAGACACCTCATTTCCATCAGGAAAACTGATGACATCTACCATCCTGATAGATGGGAAAAGCACACCATTATCTTCCACAGAGAGACAAAGCTTACATATAGGAGGAAATCTTCCTTAAAAAATTGCACAGCTCATATGGAAGCTTACAGTAAGACTGAAACTCTGCTGCCTGTGGCCTTAGGCTAATCCAGTGATTTAAGACTGCCTAAACTGGCTTTAACAGTTTACTATCTCATTTAAGTTTAGAGGCAAGACCTTGCACTTATAATTCAACTAGCTTCATCCAAAATCAAGCGTACTATATGCAAGAGTATGACAGTCCTGTTTGTACAAGAAAGTGTCACAGGTTAGTTTTCACTTGTTCTGCTTGCATCTTTGACAACTTAAGAAGAGACGTTCCTGGCCAAGCAGTTGATTTCTGTCCATAGAAAAGTATAGTTCGATCAAGTTAAATAATTTCTAACTAGACATCAAATGCAGCATGCATCAAAAAACTCTCCTTGCATTAGAATTCAAAGTTGACACAGTCCAATCAATGTCAGTAACAGCATAAACTGGTAGTTCCTATTTTGTTCTAACAAGACTTTAAACAAGTCACCTGCCAGAGTTAAGCTATTTCATGCCCACCACCCCGATCCAGCTCCTTTAGTGCAGTGCCATGCAGCCAGAGCTGTGCTGTGTGCTTAGCGATGCTGCATGGCACTGTGGCATTTCCACAACACAAGAGAACAATTCTAAAGTCAGTTTGTCTCAAGAACAACTTTATCACGAGACTGAAAAAATTTTAATCTCTAGAACAGTCAGTGTGTCATGGCACATTGTGTGCCACTGGAATTTCATATCAAGTAGCTGCCACTTTGCTCTACCCAGCACTCTAGTCCAGGAGCACTCACATAACAAGTTCCCACAAGCTCTTAATAGTGACACTCAAAGGCTTCTTTAAAAAGATTATTTGAAAAGCTGCCAAAATCCACACAATAAGGAATATTGGTTTGCATTTACTGCTAATCTAGAAGCTATCCCTACTGAAAGTGTGCTAGGGTTTCTCTAGCCAGAGTTAAGATATTTATTTCTAAACAAGCTCCATAAACCCCTGAAATCCTATCATTTTTCAAAGCATAATCTTAGCACCACATCTATCTCCGTTCTGCATTTCTGTAGCCAGGTGACAACTTCAAATGTTGAATGTTTTACCACAGGCAGCTTGAGAAGCATGTTGCACTTTGCAGTCAGTGCTTATTGCTATTCATACTAGCTTTAACATCTGTAAGAACTTCACAAGACTTATGCCTATGTTTTCATAGGAAAATAAAATTCCCTCACTGCAAATCACTTCCATTTGACCTGGCATACCACACATCAGAACTTCTGAGCTGAGTATTTGAAGGGAACAGTTCACAACAACCTGCAAAGACATGTCAATAATTACTGCTGAAGGGGATGTTTCCAGCAGCTCTGAAACTGAATCCCAGTGTCCTTACTCGCTACTGAAGTGAAGAAATTTATTTTATACAGCATGCTGCACACTGTTGAACCAGGCTGCTAAGATTACCTGTCTTATGAAATGCAGGAAAGAAAATAATCAGTTTTGAACAATCCCTGTACGGCACTTGCCCACTCAGGTTGTACTTGCGTGCATGCACTTCAGTGACACCCAATCCTGGTGTGCACATAAAGAAAACCAAACTGGTAAAAGGTGAAGTGCGGATGAGTAAATAAGGCAAAATTACTGAGATTCTGAAGCTGGCATGCTGATGCAAGGTTGATAAAGGTCAGTCTACATTCATGTAGAGTCCACACATTAAGAGAAAATTGTGTATTTAGTGTGGTCTATACCAGTTTCTCTGAAGGGTAATACACTTGTCAAATAGCTTAATTTCTGACTACCTAAGCCAGTATTACACAAAGGACAAGATTTCAACCAATACTTGCCTCAAAAAAGCTTAGTGATCAATGGATGTTAATGAATTTCTGCGCAGATTTCTAGTTTGTCTTATAACTTGACCCAGAAGTTATTTTGTGTGATATATGCTATTCTTCCTCCTGTCTGCCTTCCCTTCCCCTGCTTAATGGATACCCATCCATCCTTTGCTGTCTGTACCAGAGTGGTACAGAAGTATTTTTATTATGGCCTTGTAGAAAGAGTAAACCTTCTGAGCAACTGCTATATATGAATCTTATCTATTTGAAAATAAGGCTGAAGCTCCATCTATTCCATAGTGATTAGAAGCTCAATGACTAAGTGATGCTTTCATTGTGAATAGAAATTAAGAGAGTCTGCAAAAAAATATCCATACAGTAATCTTGGCTTTAAATGTGTACTAGATCAGGTAGACTTTACGATCACATTTCTAGCCCCATTACTTGGGGGACACCCAGAAAAGCCTATGAAAAAATTAAGCTTAATTTCCAAGATACTGAAAGAACATCAAGTCACTTAAATGAAACATAACTGAACAGTCCTATCTTGCACAACGTTACCATACTAAAACTGCCTAATGCCAACTTCAAGACTGTAACATTTCCCATATGCTTATGGTATACTAGTTTTAACTATCACTACAAAGGGTTTAACAAGTTCAGTTTAAGACAACACATACAGTGCGTGACATTGCTATATAATGTAGTACGAAGCACAAGAACAGAAGAACCTTCAGCAGTCCCCACTGGTAGGACAAGGAAATTGCTTTATCAGCCAGACAAACAACCATAGCTTGCTGGATAGCATCTGATAAGAAGCTACTTAAATAGAAGAATGCTAAAAAAGAAAGCACATTGACATCCAGAATCTGTATACCATGGAAAATCCTTTCACGTGTTTGTGGTGTACAGGGATGTCTGAAGGCTGAAGACACACCAAAAAGAAACAAGTTTAACGTGTTTAGCAGTTATTTGGACTACTTGGCTGCAGAGCTCCAAGTACAGCAAGTCATTCTCAAGTGAAAGTTCATAAGCTTAATCCTGCTGTTCCAGAGGAGTCACAGGAAAGGACACCCACACAAGATTTCCCACAGTAAGGTGGTTTCTGGAAGGAAATACACAGTACATCTTCATTTCTGTTTCTTGTCTACTGTTTCCAAGACACCATTTCAAAAGCTTTCAAAATGAGCAGGCCTTCTACTTTCCTCCCCACCCCCCCTCAAACTTTGATGTTGGCTGAAAACTTGTAGTACTAGCATTAAGTAGTTCTTACATGAAATGTATACTTCTATGTGTGCATGCAAGAAGCATTCAGAGATCAGTCATGGTTCTTTCAAATCTTTTTTGAAAGTCTGAAGTTGATCACATAAGAGTCTCTGTTCCTGACCAGGAGTTTTCTAACCTGCCTCAGCTGTTAGAGGGATAGTGCTCCCATCTCCACATGAAGGCGGCTATACCTGCAGCCTCTATCACCAGATAAACCAGAAAATAACGTCAGATCACCTGCCATTTTTGAAATAAAGCTCTGACCTCCAAGGTTTGTATCCATTTCTGATATTGCTATTTATGACCACATTTTTCACTCTTCTTTTCATTGCACTCATTAGATTTGCTTGGAAGAGTGAGGGAAAGCACAGTTGTGGGCATGTTATGCCTAGACTCTCCAGCCTCCACCTTATGCTCACTTGTTCCAGGCACACAAGTAGGCAATTTCTTCATAGTTTCTTTGCAGGAGCTGCCATTTCAATCCCTATGCTGACCTTCAACACGTGTTGTGCGTAAGGACAAGTTGTTACAAGACCACCACCTCCTGGCTCTATGTCTCCAACAGACATCTCTGAAAAGCAATTGAAGTATGCCTCTCTGGCACAGAGTTGTGTACATACAGGAAAGAGACAGTTTTCTTGTTACCCCCGTTGGCTTTCAAGGATGCATTAACACCACTTAAGCCTGACTTTAGACCTGATTTAAAAAAGCAGTTTATAATGCAAGAAAGAAGTTATGACCTGGTACATTGAAGCAACTTGGCAGTCTTCAGGCACCTCAGCGGCACAAATACAGACCAAGAATAAACTAAAGTATACAGCTGCTTGAAGCTAGAATATTTTTTGCATGCAAGTACCCTATCTCACACACCAGAACAGCTTGAATGCCTTGAAACTCAGCCAGCAAAACATGCAACGGTCCAACGTTATGGTCCACAGGAATTGCATAGCTACCAAGCACACTGCCTCTCCAGTGAGGAGATCTTATTCCACTGGGACAGGAAAGATTGTCAGGTACAGCCTCACTCCTTTCTATCTAAGCCAAAAGGTTTGCATTTTGCTTTGTCTCGCTTTGCAAAACCTCACTTCAGTTTAATTTTTCTTTCCTACTGTGGAGTACATTTGAACATTCTCCTTCTCTTCTACCACATCCATTGTCTCCTGTGCTCACTTCCCCATTTCTCATGGCTTCCTATAGAGGAGAGCAAGTTAAACTTTCAATTTATTCAGGAGTTTAACATCTACTCACATATCTAAGATCCATTTGTCTTTATGGAAAAAAAGGTTATTCCAGGTCTTCCTCAGCTTAGTATTTGAGAAAAATATTTCAGCCAGTATCTCCATCCTCTTCAGGACTGGTATACACTTCTAACAAGATAGAGTACAGATCTTTTCAAGGAGACAGACAGGAGTTTAATAACAAATTTGCATGCTACAAGTCTTATCCATCAGCTCTTGAAAGTTTTTGCATCACATGTTTAGAATACCCAAGCACAACTGTTCCTCTTCTGTTTGGCCAGTTCCATAGCCACACTCACCAGTTAGAGCAATACTTCAGTTTTAAACACTTATGAAGAAATTTTAATCAAGTCCTGGAAGAAGACTACTTTACCAAAGTTAATGCAGAATGCCTCACTCAAACCTTTAACAAATTTGTCTACCTGCTGTCATTCATGACGTTCTTCAGGGGAAGCCAAGCTCAAGTGGTTATCTGTGACTTACCACTGCTACGCTCTACACAGTTGCATGTTTGTACAGGCTGATGTGAATGACAATGGTAGCCAATGCAGTTATAAAAAACAGCTAACACTACTCAGTTGCTGCTCTTGTTAGTTCAAAACAGAAGTTTGATTGATTCAGAGGAAGTCCTTAAGGTGTTCTTTCAATCATATTTGAAAGTTTCATCAATGTTATATTCACCTCCTACACTACATAGTGGTCAGTGTCATATACTGATGAAGAGAGCATGCTTGTCAAGTATGACTATTGAAACAGACTTTAAAAAACACCTCCCTATCATTAAGGTCCTTTGATTTGTATCTCTTTACCACAATGACTCATTCCTATCTCCTGTTTATTTCAACAATTACTTATGTCCTTTGAAGGAGGTTAACCTTTTAACGCTTCCAGAATTTATCCTGGAAGAGAGACTTACCAAAACTTCACATGCCAAGATAAAAAACAAGAGTAATGCCTAAGGGCAGCTAAGGTTTAGAAGTTTTGCTCCTGTACAAACACAATCTGTTCAGCTTCTTTCAGAATATTTCATGCAGCAAACAAGATCATTTGACATTGACTGATCAGTCTAACTCAAGCCTTTTCATCTCCATTGTTCAAACAGCTACAACCTGTATCTATATAACTAAAACGCCTGAGTATTTCTGAATATACAAGTACAGGCACAACACTTCCCTTCTTCCTCCCTCACTATTTCACCATCCCCACCCCCCAGCCTCGATCCTGCTGCAGGAATCTGCATTACTTTGTACCCTACAACAGGAAGGCTATTTTCACCAGAAGAAAAAGAATTGGCAATATAACATTGTCATGGCCGATTAGGTAATTATACAGATTTATGACTAAAATCCTGAGCAAGCACAAGAAATTAAAGACATTCGTGAACCTGCTGCATTGCAATATACAGCACAACATTCATCAGTTTGGGGACTGGCTACCTTCACACCAGAAGCCAGCACAGTATCTGCATTATAATCCTTAGCTGATAGGCTGAGCTACATGGTTAGTTTTTAATAATTGATTTAGCTACAGAACCTTAGATTGCAGCACACAGTTCTTTGAAGAAAGCTTTTTATGATGGACTGTTACATACAAGCTTTGATCTAGTGAAAAATAGCATGCTTTACTACGTTTAAGGGTTTGACTTGAACTCAGAAGCCTTTTTAAATGCATCAAAAACACTTTAGAGTGCCAGCATCATGTTGCTTGCAAGGAAGTCACATGTAATGTTACTTACCATAAGATTTAGATCTTTTCAAGAGATCTAAAGCTGTTTGTCTGCACACACCAGCAGATAAAGTAATCTACTTGAGCTGCCGAAAGCCAGAAGACAGTTGGGGTAATGAGTTAAGAGGGAATGACTATCACATGCTCAGATACTTCATTATGCATTTTAATAGAATGCTTTAGGGAACATATGCTGGGACTATATAGAAGCCATATTCAACCCAGTTCTCTGTAACTAATAACTTCTACATAAACCTCATCCTCACATATTTCGGAAAGATTCATGAAGTAAAGACAACTGCAGAACACCTTTCCAGCTCAAGTACGTTAGCAGAATTAATACCATGAAACCTTATGGATACTAAAATCCCTTTTATTTTAGTGATTAATGCTTAACTGAGACCTCAAGTTCTAACAGGAGTCTGGACTATTGTCACACTGGCTGAGCACAGCTCAATCAAATATCACTAGAACCACGATTACTTCTGTTCTTGGTCTTGCTTTTCTATTGGGGAAGGGCCCCCAGCCCCTCAGAAACAGAACAGTCTAAGCCATCAGATTCAACATAACAGTTTGGATTGCAAATTGCAAAATTGTTGTATTTACTTTCATTTTTGCAAGGGAAAGACTAGTCTGGAGTTTCACATGAAAGTACGCATCGCACTAAAATAGGGAAAACATTGCCCATTTAGTTTAGTAGGGCATCATCTGCAGTAGACCTGGAATTGTTACAAATAGTATATAAACATTTCAGTGACAGGGAAAAAAAGAACTACTCTTCAGTCTGTTGGCCATATTAGCACAAGCCTCTAGGGATTTATTAGCAGCTCCAAGATACAGTAAGGGCAATAATGAAGAGCAAAAAAAAATTGTCTTCTAGATCTTGAAATTAATGTATGGCTATATTAGTAAGGCTTCCCATAATATAAATAGTTTTTGGCCGAACTTTGTTACAAGTGCAGCTAAGTTTCTGCCTAGCCTGTTGAAACAGGTTGCTTTGGCAGAGCACGGGTCTACCCATCTCAGAAACCAAGGGCTGAGAAGTTAAACAGAAGTGTGGCAGCCAGCCAAACGCCAGGACCCAGATCAGCCTTCTCTCTCATCTCCACAACCCCAGAGTTGTTAAAATACAGTGGCAGCGTTTAGCAGCTTGCACCAATACTGCCAATTGATTAAAAAAAGTTGAAGACTGATTCACAAAAAACATCAGAAGAGAAAGCCTGCCAGTACTTCTCTTGCTCTCCAAAACAGCAATTAGAAAATACTTCCGTTTGCCCTACAGCAGAAAGATCTATGGTGTGTTTCAGCACACTGCAGTATGAAGCAGGCCTTTTTGTTTGAAGAATCGTATCTGAAGTGTTTTAAGATGATGTTTAGAGCAGAAAACTGAAACTGACCCACAGCTGGTCTGGTGCAGCAGCTGTGTGTTAGCCTTCCTGTTTCATGAACTTCCACTTGACAGAGGGGAGAGTTAATGGAAACAATAGCTACCAGTTGTTATCCTAGTATCTTCCAGTGTAAGTTTAAAAACCAGTATTTGAAATAAACAGTCTACTTTTTCATATTCAAGGAAATATCCTGAAGATGGTGGAGAGGGAATAAGAGAGCTACAGGTTAATACCCAGGCAACATACAAAGCTAGAAATGCAGTGCCAACTTGAGATGATTAACAAGTTGAGGACACAGGCTTCTTACGAGCAAAATAATGTTTGCCACGTGTCATTTAACACCTCAGCATAAGCAGTTATGCACGATATGTATATCGCTTGATTCTTTAAGAGAGGTGTTAGAGAACAGTCCTTAATCAGACATAGGAAAGGAATGCTGTCCCGTTTGGGCAAGTCAACAGGGGCTTTTCTGCTACAGTGTGCAGAGTATCTTTTTGATATACAAACCCATGATCCCAGTGCAGAACTAAGCATAACAAGTCCCCTGCACTCATTCCAATCTGCAGGGACACACGTTGCATTTAAATTAAGTGGGCGACTCCAAACAACCAAAGTTCGGGCATGCCTTCTTTGAGGACAGTGTCAGCTGTTTGAGTACCTTTAGCCTGCAAGGTGTGCTCGCTAGCCACAGCCTGCCCGGGGGAGATGCGTGCTTCCTCTAGAAGCGTCGCGGAGCAGGAACCATGAGCCAGTCCGAGCAGCGAGTGGCTGGAAGCGAGGCCAGGCGGGCCGGCCCGGAGCGGGCGCACAGGAGCCCTGCGGCAGCCAGCCAGGCGAGCAGAGCCCAGCGGAGCAGCTTTTCGAGGACAGCTGCAACAGCCCGGGCCAAGCCAAGAGCCCCCGACCCCGGCTAGCAGGGGCACCGGCAGCCCACGGGAAGTCAAACGCTTCCCTCCCGGCGGCGGCCTCGCTCCACTCGTGCCTCAGGGGCAGAGGGGAGCGGCTGAACGCAGCGGGGGAAGGAGGAAAACAAGAAGCCGGGCTTCCGAGCGCCCCGCCCCGTCCCTCACCTGCGATGTCCCAGAGCTGCAGCCGCACCAGGGTCTTGCTGTCCCAGTTGATGACTTTGAGAGCGAAGTCCACCCCGATGGTGGCCCGATAGTGCTGGGAGAAGAGCTGGTGCACGTACCGCTTGATGATGCTGGTCTTGCCCACGCCCAGCTCCCCGATTACCAGCACCTTGAAGAGGTGCTCCCGGCACTCCGCCGCGCCGGGCACCGGCCCTTCCCCGCCGGCCATCCCCGCCGCCTGGCTCGGCCCGGCCCGCGGCGCTCTCGCCTCAAACTTTCTCGGCCGGGAACTTGGCTCCAACCAGCGCCGCCGGGCGGGAGAAGGGAGGGGAGGAGCGGGGCGGCCCGCAACCACCTGACTGCAGTCACAGGACGCGGAAACTNGCCGGGCCGGGGGCAGCAGCGGCGAGGCTGGAGCGGCTGTCGTGCCTCGGGGGTGACGGCAAGGGAGCCGCCTCCTGTCCCACCAGACACCCCCAAGTAAATGCGCTTCCCTGCTGCTTCCAAATTAATCCCGTGTTGTTTTTCCTTTAGTCTCACTCTGGGTCTGTTAAAAAATACATCAGGCCAAGCAGTAAATGAGCACGCACGCCATAGAAATCAACATAAAATAGGTTTCCCGTCCCTCAGACCATGTAGTACCACATCTGCAGATTGCACACGTTGGGAAGAACAAAAAAAAAAACCATCATCTTTGGTAGCATGCCCTCCAAACGAGGCGCCCGCACCGCAGCATCTGTCCTGGCAACAAGAGGAGGCAGCTGGGTGCCTCGGTCTCGGTGTCACCCACACTCCCTGGCAGCTCCCGTGAGCGGCAGGGAAATGGCACACAGCTATCCGGAGGGCATGTGTGCGCACAAGTAGGGTTGCAAGTGAAGGGATGCCTCCAACGGGAAACAAACTGGTGGTTCAAACGTCTGGTAGCTGATCTGGCAAACAAGCATCCCTTGATCCCGCTTTTATAATACCTTACTGTATATACTAGTTCCTTTGCTATGCTTTCAGTTGGTGGCTTGAGTAAGATAAACCAGACTTTCTCAGTTGGCTTGGAGCATGCTTACTTCCTTGTCACTCAAAGATGATGCATGGAATATAGATGGAAGCAGGTGAAGAGACTGGCAAAATGAGGCAAAAGACCTAGAGTTCTTCAGCAAAATTTGTATTTAGAGGTTTTGGTTTAAATTTATTAATTTAAGCTGTCATGCTGTATTAACTTCAAGCCAATTCCTTTAATTAGAATTTACTTTCCAGCAGCTGCAATAACATCAGAATACAAACTAAGGCCAGATTGGTACTCAAAATGAGATTTTTAAAAAAATTTTTTTTTATTTTTAAGTGGAGGGTGGCATACGGTAGCATAGGTTCTCTGGCAAGAGATGGGATGGACAAGAAAAACTGTCATCAGTTAGGAGGTATATAGGGAATGCGGGAGGCATCACTTCAGGTACACGTACTTTAACCAGCATGGGTTCTGGTAAACCTTTCTAACTGTATCAAGACTGACCTCTGTGTGCATAGACATTGTCCATACAGATTGGGGATTTGGCTGACATGCACTGAAGACCTCTTCCTGCAGAGGTGCCCAAGTTTCTCTCCTTGCAAAATCAAGGTGGAATGGAAGTGCATTGTCATATGCTCAGGTAGGGATGTGGCTGGGGTTTAATATGGATGCAGAAGCCTAGTTCCTCAGGCTGAGATGTATACTTTGTATTTTCATTCCCTACATGTCGGAGGGTGATTATAGTATTTTCCTACCTTACAGGAGCATTTCATTAATTGATTACTAGGCACATTCTGCCAATATATAGCACAGAGTGCAGTGCTTGCTTGTTCTAATTGCAGGCTTCTGATAACGTTAGATAAGTTGGTTTTGCTTGCATAGATGGGATGGAACTTTTAGGCATTTCCTACCATTTATTAGGCCTGCCTACTACACTCTTTTTCTTACATGCCTTAGAAATTCATTACTGCCATTACTTTCCTCATTCCTCCTCCTCATTTTGCAAAAGTAAGGGAACATAGATCATATCAGACAACTAAGTGAGCAACTATACTATTATTAGGAAGCTGAATATAAGTACTTCAGTATACTTGAAATTTGGTATCAGCAGTGCAAAAGAAGCCTGTAGGTTAATTTTTTTTCCTCACATACTGATTTTGAGTAATTAGAACCAACATAAAAAATAAAGAAGTCTGTAAAAGTCATGATCTGCTCACAGAAGACTCACAAACAGAAACAAGGGCAAAATGTGACTGATTTCCACGATTAATAGCTTGATCAGTTCTAATTACATTGCAGCATGCCAAACATATAGCGGTAGATCTTGCCTGAACTAGTAATTTGCCTTAATTTCATTATTATTCATTTCATTCAAGCTGGCTGATATCTGTGTGGAACAGCTTGGCAAAATCCAGTCATTTGCAGTCCTGTTATTACTGTTCTGCCCCTCTATGGTGCAGTATAATCAACCATGCATGAGGTTATAGAACAAAGTATAATGACCATCTGCCTAGCACAGGGTAGATAATCTTTATTCTGTGAGTTAAATTTTAGTGTCACTTGGTATTTTGCATGTAATTCTACTTTTTCACTGACTCCACTTTACCAGCTGAATGTCAGCAAAAATCCCCTACTGAACAAGGGTTGTTGGCATCATGGTACGGTAATTGGGATTACATAATATTATATTGTTGCCTTCAGTTGCCTACACTGGGAGACAAGGAGAAGGTTATTATTGTGCCATTTTAACTAGCTTAGATAGCTGGTTGCCTCTAAATAAGGTGCCTGCTTCATATTTCAAATAGCAATTGTAAAAAAAAAAAAAATTTTCTTTCCCTGCACTGGAGATATCAGGAATGAGGAAGAGAAAACATATATCTCACAAAACAGGCTTTTGATACATTCTTAACCTGAATGCTGAAGGCTGGTCTGAATAAAATCTAGCTCTTTTTTTACACTTACTGTTTGCTGGTATTAGTCTGCCCATCCACTGGGGTTGTTTGCTAAATTACCAGTTTATCCACATTTCAGAACACTGGCTTCCCAAAGCAGCGGGGTTCGAGGAGCTGGATGCACACTGGAAATGTTTCAGACTTTTCGTAGCCTAATGATCATTACATGTTGAATACCAAAGGATTGGTAAAATAGCTTTACTTGTAGTAAGACATTTTGGCTTCCTTTTTTTCTGATTCTGAATGTTTTTTTGTATCTCTCTTCCCTCAAGATTGCCACTTCTAATCTTTCCCATGTTAGTCTATCCTCTGCTTCCTCTACAACATCATTTTGCCTTATTGCCCTTCTATTTTCATCATACCAACTGTAATTCTTTAATATCTTCCTTTTTGTCTTTTTTGTTGTTGTTTTCTACTTTATTTCCTTTTCCCTTAAATGTTCTTCTCTACTTCACCTCAGTTTAAGCCTTTCTTTTTTTTTTTTCATGACTCTCCCTTTCATACTCACCTTCTGTTCTTCTGAGCCTTTTATTCCTTGAGGTGAGTAAGGGATTCTTCATGTTTCTTCTTGTCAGGCTGTGGTGAGGAAGGGATAGCAGGTTCAGCCAGTCGGGTCAGGAAGGCTGCAGGAGGCGCATTATTACCTGAAGCAGAGGGATGCATTTTATTTACTCTCCCCCACAGTTGCATTAGAAGTGAAATTTGTAGCTGAAGGGGCGGTTAGGAGCTTGAAAAGTGGAAGCTTTGGGCATATGGCCCATGGATGATTTCTCCATTTCCAGTTGAGGAGCTTTGGGCATATGGCCCATGGATGATTTCTCCATTTCCAGTTGAGGAAGTACAGCTGCTCAGATTCTAAGACTGAGCAGATTTGCACATGATGTTATAGATCTCCATGCACTTCTCTGACCAGGTAGAGCTTTCACAGCACACTTCCTCTCTTCTGTGTAGATTTCCCAACAGTCATAGTGAAAAAAAAAAAAAAAAAAAAAAACAATATTGTTATAAGAGACAGATTGTACTGCCTGGAGCAGTGTAGGTGACAATGATTTCTTTTAACTGTGCTTTGCTAGGAAGATGTCCCAAAGTACTACTTTTAGTGATAGTAACATAAAAACAGCAGAGATCAAGAAAAGCACGCAAGGCTGGGTGTTGGTTGGAAAAATACTGTTATGGCCAAGTAAAACGGTGGACAATAAAGCACATATACAAGAGGATTGAATGAAAGTTATGTGAAACTTATGTATGAGTTTACAGTCTACAAACATATGGTTAGGTTTTGCCACTGAAAATATTCTCTTTCAGCTATCAAAGAGCACCCATGAGCATAAAGCTAAGATTATATGCAAGTGTTAACCTCTCTGGGACTTCACTTCCTACATGTCAATATGATACACTGTCATCTCCTGACCACACATTTAACTGTATTATGTAGACTTGGACTTGTAATATGCACACAGCCTACATGTAGGACAATTCTACTTATATTTGAAAGATGTGGCTGTGGAAACACAGATGCCATATCTCTGTCAGTTGTAAAATGTAGCTTAGATGCCTGCAGGCAAAACTATTATTAGACAACACTAAATATATATTGGAAAATCTAGAAGAATAAAAATATTAAGCTTTTATTAAAACCCATAAAATAATGGGCTATACAGTGAGGTAACAGATTAGTGCTTTTGTCTGGAAGAGGAAGAGAAACCAGCCACAAGGAAGCCATGTCCAGCACAGTCTTTGGTAAACCTCTGGAGAGAGGCCTGACAGTCTTGCAGAGAGGACAGGATTTTCTCAGCGAGACCAACTCCTTTGTAACCTGTACAAATGAATGGTGCAGGGCTAGGACTGCCACTTACAGGCTTCCTGGTAACCAAATTCTGGGCTACGTTTGTTTTATCATGAAGTCTGTTCTTTTGAAAAGCCTTTTGTGCCTTTGCAGTAATCATGAGGTAAATGAATTCAGTACTGCTAGGGCTTGAAAAAGGATTGAGGGACTGTCTAGTCCTCTGGCTGTGACTGCATCACTTGATGGGGGATAGGCAACAGTGAAAACGCAAAGATCTGCTGCAGTTTTCCTTGCCTCCTTCTTTTGGTAAATCTAAGTCTAGGTAGATAACAGAATAAGAGAAACAGCTTTTGAATTCTCTCTATTGCATTTTTTTTCTTCTTTGCATATGAGAATCCTTTGCCTTCATTATAGCACTCTGAAGAAGTTAGTAGTTCAATTGTCTAGTGTTGAACCAGTGTAATGCTCCCCAAATGTCATTGACAGGCAGATTTGCAGCAAAACAGAAATACTTGTAGATTATCATTGCAGGTCTGAAGATTTAGGGCCAAGAGGGAGGACAGCAATTGACTGGAGTTCAAAGAAGCAAGACAGAAGCAAGACAAAGAGTTTGTGAAATACTGAGGGAAGTATTATTGTGTGTAGGGGCAAAAACCTCTTCCCTTACTAGCTGTTCACTTCATTTTGTCAGGGGACCTTATTTCCCCGTATCCCCCAAATACCTTTTCCAACCTTCACTAGTCATCCCCCACGTTGTCCTTAGTACTGCCAAGCCATGTGCTGGGAAGGAAACAGTTCTTCCAAGCAAGGCCCTTACTTTTCATCCACAGTCCCTCCTCCTGGTCTCCTCCACAAAGTCAGGGTCATTTTAATCTCTTTTCAACACAGAATACTAGGCAATGACCTACCTGATGGTGACTAACAGCACCTACAGCCAAATACAAAGGCAGTGAGCAGCTAAAGGTGGGGGTGAGGTGAGAAGATTTACCCTAGCAGCACAGGTAACTTCTCCAGCTGGGCAAGGGAGGACTCTGCAGTAGGCACCAACCAGATATGAGCTGCCCTAGGCAAACACTTTTCATATGTTTTAAACCAGTTCTGAAATTTGAGGTACTAGAAAGCAGTAGAAACTCCCAAAATATTATGTTTACATCGATGAGTCACCATAATGTTTTGTGTCATTCTTGTCTAAAATCCTTATTGTTCTTAGCTCTTTTTGGTTGATAAGTGTGCCTTTCCTGTAGTGCACTGAACAATATCTGCAGCTGCAGAAGTATGACTGAAGTAAGCTGTGACTTAGATGCATAGATACCAAACTGCATAGATACTTAGTGCAACAAGAGTGAAAACTGGACACTACCATAAAGAAATCCATATTGATACACATATTTCATTTTAACTAGTTAAAACTTATTTCACTTGTAACAACTCTTTAAAGCAGCAGCATTTGTTATGTATTACATGTAGAGCAAAATAGAAAAACTGAAACTAAAAACCTTCCTTAAACTATGTTAAGCTAACTCCCCATTCTGCTTGCACATCTAAGCACGTGTGAAACTTCAGACACTGTGAGTCATCCCATATGCTCCACTTTCTAGAGGTTATTCATGTGCATGAGATTCATCACATGCAGCCAACTTCTTAGTTTTTGTGGTAAAACACCACAGAATTAAGAAGACCAATATTACATACACTGGACCTGCAAATATAGCTAATATACATATAAGCACAAAAATAAATCATACTTACTCATCACGGGCTCAGCTGAAAATGTAGATGCTTTCCTCTGCAGCCTTTGCTATGCAGTTTCACAGCCATGAAAGGAGACATGAAGATGCCCTTTCCTTCCTCTATGCCCATTCAAAAAGGCAAGCATCTCTGCAAAGATTTTGAATGAAACTAACCACATTTATTATATTTGGTTTTGGACTCAGTGCTATACTGTACCTTACACAGATCATAAGCACTCATAAAGGAGCAAGTCATACTATGACTGAATAATAGCTTCCATCTAATTTATATAAAGATTATTAGGGAATTTAGGATGTAATGATGTGCTCTTCTTACAGCTGATTTTTAACTGCCAGTTGCTAAAATAAATGTTCAGACTGAGGTGTCTACGAGGCATCTGACCAATTTTGATATTTTTTAAATGGAGATGTAAAATTCAATTTGTGCTACCCCTGTATCAGTGTTAAAGATCCTCCTGCTGAGCGTGGGAGTTCAAACCTTTCCAGTGAAAAGTAAGTAGTGGTTTTTTTTTCTTAATTTGGGACAGTCATTTTTTCCTCTGATTGATTGTTGAGAAGTGGTTGAACAGGGCTTGCTGACAAGTTCTAGAGGTTTTCAGCCTGAGGCTGACGCCTAGCGTGGACAAAGTTTGCTTAAGTTTCAAGCAGCATACACAGCAATAACGGAGATTGCCAGCTTTCATCATTGGGAAAGCTAATAGGTTTTCCTGCAACACCGTGTCACCTTAAACCCACTGCTGACAAGTTCTGTAGGTATTTGGGTAATGGTTTTATATAGGTGTGGCACCACTCCCCTTACCCCCCACCTTCACCCCCAAAAAAGTCCTATCTGTTTCCTCAATGGCATATTCTCTTGATCCAAATATTCTATCTGATATTCTTTCTTCTTCAAAGACCTCCAGGACTGACGTATCTACATTAGCAAAATGGCATCATATTAGTTTTTCATTCAGCATTCTCTAAGGGAAAGTGTGGAAATATCATATCTGGAATACAAATAAAGTGTGTGACTACCACGTGTGTGTGAGAATGAAGTTGGGTTTTAACTCCCCAATTGCTCTACCTGTATTTGCAGACAAAGCAGTCTTCAGGTTCTTCCTCATTCACTGAGAAAAAGCACTTCTTGTCTGCTATGTTTGTTTGTTTGGTTGGTTGTTTTGTTTTGTTTTTCTTTTCTGTGCAGGATTAGAGTGTCCTTGAAGCCATTTTCTTTCTTGAGTGCATAATCCATCACAGTGCTCCAGTTCTTGACTTGCCCAGCCGTATGCGCATTGCTTGGCAGATCCTTCCTGAGGAGCAGTGCCACTCGATCCATGGAGAGCTGGCAGACAGGAACTGGGGCTGGGAGCTTCTGCCAGCTGGCCGATCAGCTGAGGGACAAAGACAAAAGTTTATCTATCCTTGCTCTGGTTGGCTCCCAAGACATTCTTGTCCTTCAGACTGGCCTGACTCTTGGATCCCTGCCGACTTTCATACTGTACTGCTGACCTATCTACATTTTGCTCCTTCTCACTATAGATATTTATCATTTTTCCATAATTTTACTTTAATTTGTGGGGATCATCTCAAACACTGCTGCCTTTCATCTGCGTAGTTACAATGGACAGTTACATGTAAGATACCATCAGTTCAGTCTGCCTAAGTTGCAGCATTATTCCCTCAACCTCTTAAGGTAGCTGCAGGGTTTTTTTAGGTAATAGTTGTATGCTTTTCCATATCGAAGGTTTCAAAAGCCCTGGTTCATTGTTTTTTTTTGCTTGCCTTTTTTTTTTTTTTTAATTCATTGAACTCGCCAGCTAGATGATGAGAGAAGTTTCCTTATTAAACAAATTAATAAGCCTAATTTTTGGAAGCTAAATAACAATCATCCAAGGCCGAACATCAGGATGTAAATGTTGCTAATTCCATGAGCAGCAGTGAGTAAGTAAAAGGGCATCTGGCTTATTGTTTACTATGAAGTTATATCAGAGATTAGTAATGAGTGGTTATTTATGCTAGGTTTAAACTACTATCAAGATAGTATGTAAAACTGCCACTGAGTTGCATTGTTAGTTTTTTGGATTATTCCTCTAACTGGACAACTTGGAATGCAATTACAATTTTGACCTCACTTTCCATCTCACAGTGGTAACATTAATTACGTAGCAAATCTCTTTACTTGCAAATACTTTGTTTTGTGAGCACAGTCTGTTTATGTCAGAGATAGTGTTCTCAGGCTTTACATTTTACATAATTCACAAGCAATAAATTCAGCACAGCCATCTCACAGTCCAGTCATAATGGTTCCCTAGCAGCCTATGAACAACCTTTTGATTTGCTATAAGATTTCCAAAACACATTTGTCTCTAGGCTTACTAGAGGAGACTAATCACTCTTGACTAAGGAGACAGCAATTGCCTTTTAGTCCAGGGATCTGGAAGATGGTGTTTTCCTAGAGCTCTTTGGATGAGGGAGGAACCTTTCATCCCAGAGTACTTCAGCTCAGCATAATCCTAGGGGGGCTTAAAGGTCAGCAAAATTTGAAAAGGTAGCAAGTATGATGAATTCCTAAAATTGGACCAAGCAATACTGCAAGCNTCGCCCTTCCTTTGTCCACCGATATATTCAATTACTTCCAGTTTTCAAGAAAATAAAGAGAAGACAGACAGACAAGAGAGAGAAAAGAAGATAATATGCACATTTGTGCCGAATCTCAGAATCTTCAGCTTCAGAAAGCCATCATATCATGAAGAGAGATGCAAAACACACAAATCAAATGCACAAATCAAAAACCACAAAGGAGACAGAGACACTTGCACCAGGTTCCCAATAAAAGTAGGAAGAGAACAAGAATTTTCTGTCACTCAATGTAACTCATCACAGATTCCTCAAAAAAAGTTATCACAATGTTTGCCTGGCCCTCAATCCTAAATCATCTCTCATTTCCAGGAAGCCACCACAGTGTGAAATGTCAAACCCAGAATCTTGTTTAGTGTTTTATTTTCAGCCACTATCAATTAGTCTGTCATTTAATTTATAGGAACAAAAAGTTCTGAAATACTTCAGAAATGCTGCTGTCTGTGGTTTGTTCCCTACTTTGTTTAATCTAATCTTCTAACTGCTGGTATCGATCTCATTTTTAAAGGAGTTACCGCTTTTGTCAAAGAGAAAATTCTCAAACATTCCACATGCAAATTCAGTGGGATAAAGTATTTTAGGCTGCAAAGCACAAACCCACTCCTTTCCATGCTCTGTGTCTGTGACTTGTCTCTGTGATAGAGATACCAAGATCTTTGCACATGGCTTCCAGATGACATACATCGTCTTCCTGACAACAAGCTGGCTGCTCGCAGATCTCAGGTATCTGCCTTTCCGAGCTACTTTCGCAGTTTCTTACTGTGATAGGTGCAAAACACAAAAGAATCCAATTCTTCTTGGCAGAAAGAAACTCACTTAAAGAATGGGGTTATATGTTTTCTATACAGAAGTTCCATTTATTACTGAAGGTGTTTATTTAAAATGTCCCAAAGCTACAGTCAAAATTACTTCCTTTTGCTTGACCTAGCAAATGATTTCTTTCTTATATGTGCTTATATGTGCCTTGCAGATCAGAGAGCTTTTCTTCAAAAACAGTTTCTCCGATATGTGTGAAGTCTTAACAGCCATAAACAGTCTTTTCAAAGAGCAGCTTGTCACATGACACGTCATAGATACCAACCAAGGTTTTTTTCTTTTCCTTCTTTTTCTCCTAAATGAAAACATTTATTCTGGCAGTCTCTTACAAACTACTTCAAAGAAGTCTTCTCAAGTCCTTTTTCTTTTCTTTTTTTTTTTTTTTTTAATTGACCTACTATTCTGCTTCTTCCCTCCAGACAAATACCCAACATGTTTGAAATCTGAAGAATTTGACCTAATAGTAACTTTGATTTTTGAAAATTATAATGTATTTAGAGACTCTTCATTTTAGTTCCAGTGATTCTTTAGTTGATAACTATCAACTACTGTGAAGATCTATTAAAAAAAGATGGTTGGAGCAAATTTAGTAGTTTTTGAAAACTATAAGGCTAACATAAACAGTCTCGATCATACAGTGTATTTAGGTAAACTAGGTATCTATTTAGGTATCTAGGTAAGCTGAGGTGGTACTTGAGACTCATGCCTCAAAGTTTACATGTGTTTAAGTACTTTATCAAATGACTGCTGAGAGAGCAAAGTCTACAGGTTGACTACACAGCAATGTCTTGACCTCTTTGTTTAGTATGCCACCAAGTAGTGTCAAATATACATCATGCAAATTCTAACCAATTGGTGTCACTTTGGTGGGTATTTTTCAGTGGACTTTTCTGCACAGTACAATTGACTGAAATTAGGGTTTTGCTCTGTGTTATAAAGAAAATACACCAAAAAAAATGTGAATTAAGAGATAATGTTTCGTTCAAAAAACAAAGCACTCAAAGTTATGAAATGCCAAAAATAAGGCGGCCCGTCCAGCCTTAATTTGGAACTATATAATCTCATTATAATACAGTCTTTAATAACACATCCACCTCCTTCCCTGCCCTCCCCTAGTCCCAACTTCATTCACTGTAGTAGGGTGTGCTTACAGAATCCAACATCTGTTCAGTGTTTTTATCCTCCTCACTTAACTAGTGGTTGCACCATTAATGAATGCAGAATTATTCTTTTCTTCGTGATCCTTTCTAGAGCATTCCTCACAATAGTGCCCATGTGAATCATAAACTTTAATGATTATATCTCTGCTCTGAGATGAAATGCATTTTATCTCTACTTACTGTCTGTGGAAGTGGAAAAAAATCCCTCTCTGGCAGCCCTCAGGAAATCGATAGCAAAACTGGAACTGCAATTGGGGGTCCAATCCAGTGCTTGATCCCCCAGATCAAACCACTTTGCTCTTGGAACTGCCAAGAAGCCTCGGCTCTCATTGACTTTGCAGTTTTGAGCATTTTGAGCATGCCTGTTCACACCCACAGCACTGGTAATCTAAAAAAAGTTGACCAGAAAATAAAAGCCCTAACAGGCAAATTTGTACCTGAGCCATGAAAATAAATACTTAGATTAAACAAGCTTTTCAATGAACTGATGAAACCTGGTGAAGTTCCATGTTGTTGTTGGCATAATGCTTTCCTATTCTCACTTGAAAAAATACAGTTCTTCCTCGTGATTCCTGCAGTGTGCCCACTGGGTAAGAAACCACATGTGCTAGGGCTGGCACAGAACTACACCTGTACTCCCAGGCCAGAGCAGATGTGATGACTGACCAGCACACTGCTGCCAAACTGAACATGGGGTTGGTGACCTTCATCTGCTTTTCTTTCTCGTGTCTTGGGCACATACCCTGAATCCAGTTCCTGACTTTGGTGAAACTTTTCAGGACTTAAGTTATCCCTGTAATGTCACTTCCCCTTTCTGGATTTACCTATGACTAATATGAATCAGCTTGTTCAACATCTAGTATGTTCAACACCATGGCCAAATGAACGTGTAGACAATGTAAACACATAGGCTATCTTTCTTTAGCAAACTAGAAGCAATATCAATTTCCTCCAAAAAATCCTCAATAAGAGAAGAGTTTCTAGCCCTGAGAAGGCAAAAATATCTGCAGTTACATAAAGAGATTTTTCTCTTTCTACCATCTTTATATGAAGGCTGCTCAGGTACTTGCAGGGATAATGACAGCATAAAATCTTTGGGTAGGTAAATAAAAGTAGTTTTCTTTTAACTCTCACATTGTCAAACTAGACAATAGAGTGCTAATGGTTTTCGGACACAAAAAACGACATAAACTGGTTTTAGAAAAAAACAATCTAGAAACAAAAAGCTCTACACTTTAATACCGGTGCCTGATGTCATGTAGTTTTTTAACTTTAGAATTTCTAATAATATGTGCCATTTGGTTCTTATAATTTAGTTCAGTTAAACTTGTTAAAGAATAAAGATAAAATCTCCTATGATAACCTCTGTATGATAAATGTACTGTGCCCCTGCATTTTTGCTAAAATGCGTTCCCCGGTGTGATTGAGGTTCACATTTTTCAAAGGAATTTCAGACAGTCGACACATTTCCTGGGCTTGTCTGGAATTTACGTGTTCATGGCAGAACAGCACAGCCACATAATTAGTCAACCCTTCATCTTTTTGAAAGCAGATAATTGGGTTTGATGTGGTATATGCCCCAGAGATTTTTCAGATGAAACATTAAAACTCGAAACCAGATCATACGTACTTTGATTTCCACACATTTTGAGTAGCCATAACGGTTACATAAAAGGAAGCTTTAGTGGAGATTGGCAACATGCTAGACCAATTCTGCCTGAAAGACATAACAAGAAGTGAAGTCAGCTGGACCTGCTCTCAGTTTATCACTGACTGGCAGGTCCGTTTGCTGTCTGTCTCATGCCATGCCCACTACTCTTCCAAATTGTTCACTATGATCAAAACTTGCCACTGAATTATCATGGAACTGGATTCTGAATTTAAGTGCTTCATGTGCCATTAGATATTGCTCAACGTTTGGATGAGAACTCTGTCTGCCTTCAGCTATCACTGTATTATCTTTGTATTTCTCGTTTTTGATTTCTGACACAATGAGAACTCTGAACAGCTGTGAGAACAATAATTTTGGGGCTACTGGTGTCTGCTACAGTATTTCAAACAGCCCCAAAATGAAACACCTAAATCATTGTTTTTTAAGTTCCTGCAACGTGTGTACAAAGACTGGAACTAGAGACTGTAGCATATGTGTGGCATATAATTAAACCTCTTTAGTGACACCCACAGAGCTCTCAGTGGAGAAGCACCTCACAGCAGTGGAAATATTTGCAGTTACAAGGGGAAATTACTGCCATTCTATCTGCCTAGAATTTGCAGCGAGCTTGCACATAGAGAAGACTTCAAGGAAGGCACTTCTCCTACAATACAAAGTCCAAAATCTAAACAAGGCCAATGGACAAGTCAAGCAGAATTACACAAGGATTCTAACATAAAGCACATCGTCTATTATAATTTATTTTGCTTTGGTTTGTATTTTGCAAATGAATAAAAACTCACTCCCTTAATTGAATTGGGCTCATGGATATATTAGTAAAAAGGGAATTCTAAAGAGGAAATGTTCCCAAAGAACTTAAGCAGAATATTATTTGAAGAGAGATTGTACAATGCGCATGGAAGCATTTAAAATAATTATCACACAGCATGACATGCAGATAGGTTGTTGTTCCTTGACAGCTCTGCCTATTTGCAATGAAATAAATCCATTCTGCAGCTAATGAGCAAGACGTGGTTGTCCTTTCTTTTCGCCTCTCCTTTCTGCTAGCAATGACTAGCAAGACGAGGAACGACTTCTTTTGCTGAATTACAGAGCTTGCTTGACATTCTTGCTTGCTTGACAATGGGTTTCTTGAATTGTAGGGATGCTGTGAAATGTAATGAGCAGACTGTGCAGACATGAAACTTCACACCAGAGGATATAATTCCTTTATGTAATCATTCATTTCAACTTTGCAAGCTTTTGCTTGTACACCATGTTTCTCAGCTTTGTCACCCTGAAATTAAAAACAAGCCTGCAGGGACCTATTTCTACTTAATAATGATCTGAGTATGATGAGTCTCGTAAGGTATAAGAAGTCTACAGAGATTGTAAATCTTTCTCATATTCCAGTTCCTCTCTGTAAACTAATCACATTTCCTTATTTTACTTGTTAGAAGAGGTAGCTGTAGTTATTTGAATGAATCAATTACTTCTTCAGTTCTAAAGAGTGATAAACCTTGATCATAATTTAAAACTGCTTACACTTCATTTTCCTCCAAACAGCGTGAAACAATAAGGATGTCATGTCTAACTGCACAGGCAAATCATTGTTTATAAGGCTCAGGTCTCCTGTTGTCACAAGCTTTTTATTCCACCCTTTTAGAAGTTCACAGCAAGACCAGGTTATGATCATTTTTATTCATAGTATCCCATTTCTTTCTGGTAGTCTGAAATCTTCTCCCTGTGACCTGACTTACAGAAGACTGAAGTGCCAATGACATATGTAATTATCATGTTATTATAGCACATTGTCATTTCATTACCTGTGTTCAAAGTTTATGTGCACACATCCAACTGTTCAGTTGTAGTCAATATCCAGGCCAGGAGAGACATTATATTGTTAATTAAATATTTTCCATACCAAAACTGTCAGGCACTTGTAATTTTTAATAGATCTAAACCAGGTGAAAACAAACTTGTGCCCAATCATAAAGGAATGTATGAAATTAGAATATATTTTCATTCTAAGAACACTTTCATACCTCCCATTTCTGTGATCTTTTTTCTCCCGAGAGCAAGACAACGTTCATGCAAAAAGCAATTGTAACATTAACCACACACCAATTTTCTCTCATTTTTCCCATCTTTTCTTCTGAAAGTAGTGTGACAGTTCTTATCTTTTCTAGACTATTTTGAGATATGTTGAGTCCACAGCTCAGATTCTCTTTCCTACTTATTGGCAATGTACACAGAGTGGTTTCCCCTTGCACACACACAGAAAAGACACAAGATCTCCAGACAGGAGGAAGGTTCTGCTTTTATGACCAATCATAGCAAAACCCAACATATTCATAGCTTTCTATTGTACATGTCAGACAAAAAGTGTTCTTTATCCTGTGTTTTTTAACCATCAGTTTTTTGGGCTTTATTCACACAGCAGTATCAGCTTTGGAGAAAGGGATACCAACATTTCTGTTTGATTAATGAAACTCTTTTCTAACTGTTATTCTGCCTCCTCTGACCTCACTACATTTTTCACTATTGGCTAAAATAGGAAAAGGATCTTCTGCTGAGGCTAGGTCAGCCTTCTGTGGTAAACAGCTCTCCCTGTAGACATATTTCAATAAAGGATTTGAACAAAACATTTGGGTTTTTAAAGGGTTAAGTTCTAGTTTCACAGCAGTCAGGTCAAATACTTAATTATTTTGAGAATGACTAACCATTTATGGTTGCCGTTTTTATAGGCTGACTTACTCTTTTGCTGGGAACTACCAAGGTTAAAGACAGGTCTGAATCCTATGGATGTGGAAAAATGTGTCCAGACTGAGTGCGGCTTTTCGGGAGGGTAGGTCTAGCATGAGCTGCACAGGACAGCAGTGTCAGCTGGTGTTGCAGAGTTATGCCACCTTACTTGATAACCCTACGCAACCAACCCCCCTTGGCAGATGTACAGAAGGAAGAGAACTTTTGTCAGCTCCACTTGTGTTGTTTATGTATCTGATATAACCAGCTTAGCAGGGAGGCTATTCATATATGCTATGTGTCCTCTCAGGGGCTTTGCAGAAAAAGTCTTGTTCACAGTTCAAAATTTTTGGTACTGTTTCTCCCATCAAAATCTGTGTGTGTGAAACAATAAGGATTGTCATGTATAATTACAAATTCACAAAGTATTGTTTGTATACATCAAGCCATCTGTTCTGATCAGATTTTTCTGCCTATGTTTCAATTCAGAGCAAGACAAGGTTATGATTTTCTTTATTTATATTACCCCTGTTCTCTCCAGCATGCTGACATCCACTTGTCATCTGACTTCCCACAATGTAAATTAGCTACAGCAGCAAATACTCGGGAGTGTGAGCAAGAGATCCTTGCCACACCACTCCCAAGAGCTGAGAGACGTGCAAGGCCAGCTCAGTCACCTCTGTGCAGCATACATGGAGGGCAGCTTTGAGGAGCCAAGGCAGTAGCCCCTAGGAAGCATATGGGAGTGAGACAGGAGCTGGACTCTAGGTGGCAAAGACCTCTGAGCCCCAGGAAGGCATGTTTCAAGTGAGGCTAAGCTACATGAAAATGAGAATCAGTGATCTAGATAGCATTTCAGGTCATTGCTTTTGTTGTTGGCTCTACTATTACTTAAACTTTGTGAATAAAATTGCATACCACTTACTGTGAGAATAAATATTTGAACTTTCTTATTTTTAAACAGTCCAGTTTAGGTGTTAGAGAGTCCCCAGACTCAGAGAGAACAATAAAATTTATTTCTGAAGGGAAAAAGGCAATGATTTGCCACAGGTCATTGAAAAGAAATGGGAGAGCTAAGACACGATAAGAAACAAGAACCAGCCAAATGAAGTTGAAATTTTCTGAAATAAGGGAGTGGTTGAAAGGGTTCAACTAAGATATAGAGTGCGATCTAAAACCTGTGCAGTCTTTGCACTGAGCTAGATCAGCTTTGGATCATGTCTAAAGAGAGAAATTGTGTACCAAGTCACTCTCTTCAATTTTTATTTTTTTTTTACTCAGGCATTTTGATATACTTAGTGAATAAGGTAACCCAGCAACGTCCTTGACACTGCTGGAGTTTATTTTGCAAAATACTGTGCATATCTTACCAAGAATCCACAAAATCCATTCTAGCCTACAGACGCACATTGCACTGCAATGGGCATCTTAAAGAACAGGAGCTCAGATACAGTCAACAAATGCAGAACTTCACAGCTGATGATAACCAGATGTGATCAGTCTTACCCTTTCACATATGAATAGATTTGTGTTCATAAAGCAGAGCAAATCCAAAGAAACATTGGGAGCAGGACACAGACCCATGTTATAGCCACTGGATAATCACAACAGTATCCAAGGATAGGCAGCACTTATGTGGCTTCAGGTGAGTATCATATGCCTTCTGGTAGTTTTTAATGTTGCTGCTTTTATTTTCCTAAGATGTTTACTGCTAGAGCTTATAGGCATGAATGGCTCTAAGAAACTGGATTTCTTATCACTGGAAAGAATCTTACAATTATTACAGAATCACAGAATCATTTAGGTTGGAAAAGACCTCCAAGATCACCTAGTCCAACCTATGACCTAACACTACCAAGTCCTCCACTAAACCATATCGCTAAGCTCTACATCTAAACGTCTTTTGAATACCTCCAGGGATGGTGACTCAACCACTTCCCTGGGCAGCCTATTCCAATGTCTAACAACCCTTTCGGTAAAGAAGTTTTTCCTAATATCCAACCTAAACCTCCCCTGGCGCAACTTTAGCCCATTTCCCCTTCTCCTATCACCTGGCGCATGGGAGAAGAGACCAATCCCCACCTCGCTACAGCCTCCTTTAAGTTCCCTGTAGAGAGCGATAAGGTCGCCCCTGAGCCGCCTTTTCTCCAGGCTAAACAACCCCAGCTCCCTCACTATGCGGCAGGCAAACTATTAAATAATAAAATATTGCTCTGAGCACAAAGAAGTCAGTTTATCATGGAAATATTGCTCGTGCCATTGTGATACCTTTATCTCTTAACCTAAGGGAATCAGTTTAATAAAGTGAAGACTCCATATGGTTTAATGAAAACCCATATGGCACAGTCTTAACTGCATTATGAAAATAAGGTCAATATAAAGTAGTTTTAGTCTGGAATGGCTGCCTCTTGAGTAAAATGAAAGCTTTATTCAGTTTTAAACATACTGAGAACCTCTATGAAACTACATCTTCCAGATCAAGTTTTAGGTTCTCATCTTTCACATAATTACTAAACAAAAGAGAAGGGCTGTTTGGTTCTACTTCAATGATACTGAATTTATTATTATATATAGTCCAATAGCACTTGGAAGATGGGCATTCCACTGTGCCGAGTGTGATTCCTGTGCATAAGTGAGGGGGAGTCTCTCCACCAAACAGCCAAAGAGAGACCAAGCGTTACAAGTAAGGGTCATTGTTCTCATTTGATAGGAGGAACTGAAAGCCAGATCATATTGTTTGCAGAAAATCAGCCCTCAACAGAACAATTTTTTAAAAAGATGTTCAATTTACTTAGGGCTTGGACAAATTGAAAAATGTTTTCCAGAAAAATAACAATATAAAGAAGACTTAGAAAAAAAAGTATTCTGAACATTTAGAAAATTAAGTAGAAGGAAACATAGGGAAAAGACTTTTAAATCAGAAAGTCAAACCATTTAAATATCAGAAAATTAAGATAAAGTCCTAACAGTTAAAGAATATATTTTCTTCTTGAAAAAGATTATGTAAAATGTTTTTTTTTTCCTTATTATTTCTATTTGCTTCTTTTTCTTGGAACAAATAGTAGAACAATTAAACCCATATATGCTTATATAACATGGATATGTACACAAATCAAATAATTTCACAGAAAAAAAGTGTGTTTATTTGTGAACAGGAGATAAACTTCAGAGCTAGGAGCTGAGTGCAGGCACTGATGCCATACTGACCTTCAAGTTCAAGGATGTCTTACAGCCCTGGTCTTTCAGCAAATTCTAAGGTTTATGTATGTATTTCCTGGCACTTGATAATATTCATTTTTAGATAGCACTGACCGAGAACATATTTAAGAAAAGAGCTTTAGTTGGAAACTAATTAGTTGTAACTGTAAGTTGATTAAATATGATAGTTTTGATGAAACTTTCATTAGAAAATAGTTAAGCCTGAGGGTAGTTTTTCTGTTCAGAATCAGGACAGTATCACTGATACATAATTGCCAGGGATTAGGTATAGGCAATATAATATAAAGAAGATCCTCTTGATCCAGAACAGGGCCTTGAATGAAGATGTCCTGCACTGCTTCTTATCACATGGTGAATGATAGCCAAGGGCTCATCTGGGGATTGATACATTTTGTGTAAAAAATTAAATATTCAGTAACCAAGTGACTAGAGATAGGAAAGAGGAGAGGTTTCTCTGCCCACTGGTATCGCTCTTATACGTCTTGAAGTTGTCCTGTCACTGTAATCAAAATAAGTTGTTTTTTTTGTTTGTTTGTTTGTTTTAAATATTGTTTCATCTCAAATGTAATAAGGAAACTTAAAAAATGTGTGCATTAGTAAACACAGTGAATTTGGCCAATGGCAGACACTGAACTGTTGAGCACTGTAACTACAAGTACCAAACCATACGGCCCATTGCATGATATGGCTCAGAGGGAAAGAGGCTGCGATGAATTTCAGCATAATGCCCCTGCATTATTTCTCATCCAAATATCTCGTGGGGCTCATTTAACCTCAGATACATCTCTGGAGATGCTTTCTGTGGGCTGCTCCTAACAACTGATGTTCAAAGTGAGAGCCTTGAACATCACTGAAAGACTTTCATGTGTCTTTGACCTTTACCTTTTGGAAAAGCACGAGAAGATAGAGTTCTACTCTAGAAACTAAAAAAATACACTGGCATGGTGGACGCTTTTGGCTGAAAATCCCCACCTGCTGAGGCAGAAGGCCACAAAAGCCCCCATGCTGCCCCTCAGGCCTTGCCCATGTAGGTGCAGGTGCCTGGGCTGCAGGCCTTGGGGGAACAGGGCACGGCCCACTCGTAAACACTGAGCCTGCCTCCATGCGCAGTCACAGGCTTCAGCTCACAACATCACGCAGGGCAGAGGGGCTGCCTCTGATTTAGTTTTAGGGTAAACACTGATAGGGAGGGATTGCTTTTTGCAAAATCCCCAGTGAGGAACGTGGAGAGTGTTTCATCCAAGCAGAGTCAAACGCAGGAGAGTCTGAGTGCCAGGCCTGTGAGCGCACCAGGCCTCTGCTGCTGGACACTGCTGCTGTCCTGGCCGTGCCACCTCCTGTCCCTGTATCCTGTCCATATGTGGTGGATAATCTGTCCTTTACACCAGGCTTTCTTTCCTGCACCTGTCTCCCTCTCATATCTCCAGTTTCACCCAAGTCCAGGAGCTTTGTATCAAGCTAGCCACATTTTTTTTTTTCTAGGACTTCAACCTCTTAACAAAATTTGAAAGCCTGTAGTGTTAATAAAAATAAATCAAAGCAGCAATGTTGATACATTAAGAGATTTATAGACTTTTGGGACAATAGAGAGTATCTGATCGACTAATCTGGTCCCTGTGTAGCATCCACAGGTCATAGCATCCTTTCAGTATTGATCCCAGCAACCAATTTTGACTGATTCAGAAAATAAACTGCTTTGCTTTTGACACCAATTGGTTCAGAAGTGTGGAAGAGTGCTAAAATATATATCTCCACTAAGGAGAGAAGAAAGTTTTGAAACAGAGAGGTCTGGATATCTCAGAGCTTGAGTAAGCACAATCTATAGCACTTCCAGCTGTCTGCCTTTTTTGTCCAGATGTCTGCCACTATCTAGGTCCTGCTGGCACCCTTGAGCTTGAAAATGCTGTGAAATGTAAATGCCATTATTCTGAATGAAAATGATGCAAATGAGATAAGGCATAGATAGTGCCTGAAACTAGGGCCATAAAAAAGCAGGCACTAAGCAAACCACCATCTGCACAGCCCAAAGAATAATAACACTGAAATGCTAATGTATGGATTGATGTTGCTATCTGCTTTGGTTTCCAGCAAGCTTTTACTGAATTTTCACTGCAGCTGATACCTATTGTCATGTATCCTCTAAAAAAGGACAGTGATTAGGCAGAATTAATTTTTGATTTTGTGCATGACGCTAAATACACTGCAAAATCTATAGAGCATCATGTTCCCATCACCATTCAGGTGCAGTCCTATGCTCAGTCTGCCACAGTGATTTTTGCATTTCCTTGGTTTGACAAGCTCAAACAAACTAATTTCGAGGAATAAGGAACTCCAGGAGCTGTTTTCATCATTTTTTTTCTTATGAAAAAGACATTAAGGAAGATATCATTTCAACAACATTTAGTTTGAGAACTTCTGGGGATTTTAAGAATATTATCTTTGTCAAACATTGGGCAGTGTAAATGAAATACTTTCACATTGCTTTTCAGCACCAGTAAGACTTCATTTCCCTTTGAAATTTCCTCTTCACAGGAGTTTTTAACCAGCTCAAATTTTCTGTATAGCAGGCTCTGGCAGGGCTACAATTCTTTCAATCTACTGTGGGAGTTCTTGAAAGTAATCTGCAATGAATTTTACTCCGCACACCTTTAAATCCTGGATGACATGGCTTGCTTGGCATTTTTAAAACAGACAGACAATGCCTTACCTGGGCAGCAGCCAATGCTTCAGTAACTATTTTTTCCCAGCAGGACATTGCTTTCAATAGGCTCTGACTGAGGCTGAGCTTCCTGTTTATGAGCTTTCCTGCGATGCAGCATGTGCTGAGAGGCATTAAAGAGAAAAACTGATGCGGCCATCCCAGACAAGGGGAAGGAGAGGAGGGGACCTAGAAGAGAAAAGACCAGGTGCATCCTGGCCTGGAGCAGGACAGAGCAGTGCCAGGCTGTGGCAGATGAGTCTGTACCTGGGATGGCAGAGATTACCCTGCCATCATCTCCTACCAGAGCATGGATGACCTGCCTGTCACCTGCCCGAGGAACTTAAGCACAGTCTGTACCATTAAGTTGTTCACATTGTCCTCTCCTGTCATGTTTTTTCATGCAGACCTGCAAGGCATCTCCCAAGCAACTCCTAGGCATGGGTCATGGGCCAGCTTCATCCAGGAACCATCCTGAAAGGCAACCCGAGTACAACTCCTTCATTTTGGAGATTAAGGAACTTTAGCTGTTGGGACAGAGATTAGGTCTGATTCATTTCATTGAGCACCCCTGCACCTCTTCCTGCTGGGAAGAGAGCACCTATCTACTACGTGCTGCTGCCTGACACCTGGACATTGTGACTGCACTGGTCACCTGTGCTGCCTGGTTTCAGACATTGTGCACTGAAGGCTGCTGGCTGGCTCTGCGCGATGGTTGCGGTGAGGATGTGAATTTGGGACGTTGTATGGTGCCACCTACACTGAAAGCAAATCCCCTGGAAGTGGTCAACCTTGGGCACTTGGGAAGAAGCAAGATCTGATCCACATTGTCTCCTGGACCTCCCTGCTGGAGGGGCTGGTTGGTGAGGAGAGCTGTGTGACGCTGATCCAGGACGTGCCACCCTCTTGCCTGAGACAGGCTTTCTCCTCACCAAAACTCGCGGGTGCATCTGAAAAGTCATTTTCCAACCAGAAGAAGAAATTGTCCTTTAGGGTAGTATAGAGGGAAGAGACATGACTAGGAACATGGGTAAACTCAGATTCTGCGTACCGTTGGTAGGCTTATGAAAGCAGTTGGTGTGGAAAAGCTAACGACCCTTTTTCTATACAAAAAAGATATCTTTGTGATTTACCATCCTATGATTTTTGAATCATGTTATAAATTGTTTCTGTACCGTGTTTGGAATCATCATTCAGAGAATACTGACACCATTAATAAATATGGTAGTTCACATGTCATTATTAATTATGCACTTTGATTTATGACATTTTCATATTAATATTACAATCTATTGAACTGACATTACAAAGACAAAAGCTTTTGACAGCTGATTTTGTTCAACTTAGATTCAAATGAAACAGTGTTTTATTAACAATCCAATGAGATCTGTGCCTTTTTTTCAATTCTTCTGTGAAATTAATTGACTTAAAGCTATCAGAAGCTGAATTTTTACTTCTTCCTCTTTGTTAATCTGAACACCAGAATATGAGAATGGCTGAATCAAAAATTGAATGCTTAAATTGTGGTCCAAATTAGGGCACATAATTAAAGCACTCTCAACTTTAATGAGTCTAGCATTAAAAACTAGAATGCTAATAATTTCTTTTCTTTTACTGAACGTTTTTTTTTTAAAAAATTATTTAATCTAAATGATGTCAATGTTTTGAAAGTTCACTTCTTAAACCAAAAAGAGAATGTGAAATGTGTTTCTTCCTACTCATTATGCAGTTTGTAGACAGGATGTGTAATATTTGCCTCAGAAACTCACCATCAGGATCACGTGGCAATTTAGAAAATATGACCAACAGTAGCTGAGGGTTCCAGCAGTTCTGAGCTAATCTCCAAAAGTAATAAGATCATCCATCATTTCTGTAATAACTCATATTCAGTCTAGATTGGCCATTTATCTTGTTTGTTCTCAACAGGTGTTCTAGCTAATACGCTGTCAATAGTGTCATTATAAATACCAGTTTCCAAGAGTTTATACAAAGATCATGACCATCTTTCAGTTTCTTATGTCCCACAGATCTTTGCTGAATTTTTTTTTCTGCTAAATCCATGCAACCTACGTGGGCTGCTGTAAACAGCTGCAAATGGTGAGAGAGAGAGATGGAAGATGCCTCCTTTATGTTACCTAAAATGTGGGGAAAGTAAACTGGCATATCAGGAAGATCCAGGTCTAGCTACAAGGCTTTGCCTGCAGAGGATAAAGAAAGCTCAAAGCATGCAAACTACATCTGTCATCAGGTCAGACAGATGCAAACTAATAGCGAAACCACTCTAAAATGAAACACTCTGATAGTTTCTCCATGGCAAGTGATGATAGCTCCTCAGTATCAAGGAACATTCCGTGTGGAAATTTCAATTGCACTGAAAATTCATTTTCCTCAAATTAATCAAGGTGTACTAATCTCAGCAGTTCTACCCACAGATACTCCCCTGTGCACATGCAAACTCTGGACATATGCACGAATTTTTACAATTAAACATTTTAATGGAGCAGCTAGTGGTCTGCTTAGCCTGGAGGCATAGAGCATTCTCTGATTTACTTATCCTTTCTTTTATTTTTTTTCAGTTATGATGTGTTCTATCAAATAACAAAGTGGTAAAGTACCACAGTGGTATCTCCAAGTGGTATCGTTTCACAGACTGCTCTTAAACTTCCCTTGAATATGTTCTTTCACCTCCCAAGGTTACAAAGTCACCAAAACAGAAGCCTTATTTTCTGTTTGTATATTTTAATCACAGATCTTCATCCAGTCTTCACCAATAGAAACCCTATGAGCTGTGCTAAGCTCACATTTAATTTTTTTGTCTTCAGCCACTTTTCTGACCCTGGCAGAATTCCTCCAATAATCTTCCTATGATGCTTTGAGTAGAAAATCTACACAACTTAAGTATTTGGAATAATTTTGATAATTGGAAAAAACAGCAGCTTAAAATCCCCAGAAAACCACCTCTTTCCTTCAGCTGTTGTTCCACATGCAGCTGTGGAAATGTCCATTGTGTTTCTTTTGACAAAAGGTGCCTACCAGTGCAAGGATCTAGCTGTGCTGGTTTTACCAGCAGCCTCTTTCAAATTAGTCACTGTGCTTAACAACAGAGGAGAGCTCAAGGCTCGAGGCTCAGTTCAGAATACTGCCTGTTGCTGAATATTTAGAATATTGTAGGCTACTAATAGTGCCCACCTACAGGAATAATTATTCTGTTATTAGTCTTAAATATCACATGATGAAATTCAACTCTTTTTCTTGTTTCTTCTCACTCTGTGCAAGGTATTTCACTAGTTAGCACCAATGTTCTCCCTGTTCCCACCAAGTTTCAGCATTTTATTAAATCATCGTGTGACTTGCAAGTGACTGAATGGCATGGAGCTTTTAATGAAGTATTTAACTGGATGGAAAAGGTATTGCCTTGTTAGTCCCAGCTCTCACCCTTCTTTGTTAAATCCATGTTCTCTCTTATAAGTGTAGAGGACAGCAATTTAATAAAGAACAAAGTGGTGTAACACTAACGGGCATGGCCACCCAGCAGCTTACCAAGCTGGGCAGTTGTGTGTCCCAGCCAAAGACTGATCTTGATTAGTTACCACAACCACACTCACACATGCTGCCTAGCTTCATTTTTGTGAATGGAAGAACCACTAATGCCTTTAAACAATAACCTTTTGTCAGATATCTGTGGTACTCACTCCCTTTTCAGGAAAACAGGATTTTTCAGAGGTGCCATAGTAAAAGGGCAATGGAAACTGAGTGTGCAACAACTGACTTCAGAACATACTTAGCAAACCAAAATTAATTAATAAATAACTCAGATAATTTTTCTAGAATTATTAAAACCTAATAGCTGAAAAGTAGGCTCACCTGTGTTTGCAGTCTCCCTATCGCTGTGAGAGAAGGATTGCAGGATACATGGCGGCCTACATCTGGAGAGCAATTACAAGCCTTGCTGGAAGAGATTTCTCCAGCGCTGTGGTAGTAAGGCAGGAGACATGATCAGAGCTTGGGTTTTTACGGAGTCCTCACTTTGGCAAAGTTTCTGTGGACATCAGACACCAAGGCAGAGCAACACTGCTATTGCAGGATTTCCACCCTCTCTGTAGTCTTCATGGTTGTGCCAGTTTGAATCATTTGATATTATTTGAATAAGTTTTTAGATATATATTGTATATTTGTGTGTGTATACAGATATTTTTATACTACCAGAGACTTAATCCTTTGGCAGCCAGCTCTGAAGTACTTTGGAATGCACCCAAGATATTACTTTCTGAAATCTTTTTGAAGTTCTTCTTTTCAGAACTGTGAAAATATTTCATTTTTTTCACCTCAGACTATCTTTTTTTTCTTTCTCTCATTTTTTAAAGGATACTGGCAGCCTTGTCAGCTTTGCATTATATATCACCAAGCATGCTTTGTGAACAAACCCAGATGAAAAGAAGTCTGGCATTAAACTGCATGTGTGCTTTGGCATCCTATGGAGAGGACATGTTCAAGGACTCCTTATGGATGACTGGGATCTCTGTGTATCATTGCAGGATAACAAAAGCCTAGCTTCTTTAATGATGTTACAAGACCAGAGCACCTGATAGATGACCTTTTTATGAAGATTATTGAATGTTAGTGATTTATCTGCATCTCCCACTGACCCTGGACATGCAGAGATGAGATGCATCAGCTAAAATGGATTCGTGCAACAGACTTGGCCTTCTATCTTTCAAAAACAGAAAGCTCGGTTATTTTCGGTTATTTGTGCAGGAATAATGAGTTATGTATTAATGAAATCCAAAAATGTGCTCTGTCTATGGGATGAAAGTTTGTGTTTCAGGGAGGAGAAAAGAAGGGAAGTAGCACCCAAGAAAATGGCAGAAGCTCACGTTCTGGTTCTTCCTGATTACTGATAGAATTCTCTGTTACTCCCAGTACTGCTTGCNGGGGGGGGCATGTGTGTCTAATTCCTATTAGATGATATATGCATTTTTTTAACTTCAAATATATAAAAGAAGGGAGAGTTAGAATAATTCTAAGCTGATGAAAGGTTTAATTAAAATATTTTTAAAATCCTGATCTTTGTCCCTTATTTCAGATAGGTTGCTAAAGCTATAAGGAAATGGCCTAACATACCCAGATTTTAAAGCATTTTCTGTTTTTTTCTCCCCCCCTTTTTTTTTTCCAGCCAGATGCTTGTCTGTCTTAACAAACAGAGGGCATGATTTATCCCATGTTTGACCATAAGAAAAATATATTTGAATTTTCCTTGTTTTCAGGTTGCAGATGGGAAGAATTTTCATTTGCCATGGAGAAGCTCACTGAATTTTATTCTGGATGTGAGAAAAGAATGAGCTGGCAATACTAATTATTTGTCATTCATAAATGATTCATTAAGGACTATTATATCATGTTACATCTATCTGCATTAGATAAGTAGCACACCCTCACAAATAATGTGAATTATGGGTTAAAATATTAAAGCTTTTTGGTGTCCTCATAAATCTGCCTTTTATTGCACCCCCGCATAAACACCAGAGACCTGACAGCCCCTCTGTGGCTCTTTCCCCCTGCCACCCACAGCAGCTTATGCTCCTTTCCACAGACAGGGGCTCAGAAAACATTAGGCTCCCACCACACAACCACAGATTTAAAAAAGAAATGGACCTGGCACCAGATATTTGACACTGTCCCACATGATATCCTTGTCTCTAAATTGGAGAGACAGGGATTTGATGGATGGACTACTCGGTGGGTAAGGAATTGGCTGGATGGTCCCACTCAAAGAGTTGTGGTCAATGGCTCAATGTCCAAGTAGAGATCAGTGACGAGTGGCATTCCTTGGAGGTTGGTACTGGGACCGGTGCTGTTTAATATCTTTGTTGGTGACATGGACAGTGGGATCGAGTGCATCCTCAGCAAGTTTGCTGATGACACCAAGCTGTGTGGTGCAGTCGACACACTGGAGGGAAGGGATGCCATCCAGAGGGAGCTTAACAAGCTTGAGAGGTGGGCAAGCATGAACCTCATGAGGTTCAACAAGGCCAACTGCAAGGTCCTGCACCTGGGTCAGGGCAATCCCAAGCACAAATACAGGCTGGGTGGAGAATGGATGAGAGCAGCCCTGAGGAGAAGGACTTGGGAATGTTGGTTGATGAGAAGCTCAACATGAGCCAGCAATGTGCGCTTGCAGCCCAGAAAGCCAACCGTATCCTGGGCTGCATCACAAGAAGCACGGCCAGCAGGTCAAGGGAGGTGATTCTCCTCCTCTAGTCTGCTCTCGTGAGACCCCACCTGGAGTACTGTGTTCAGCTCTGGGGCCCCCGAGATAAGGCGGCCATGGACCTGTTGGAACAAGTCTAGAGGAGGGCCACAAGGATGCTCAAAGGGCTGGAGCACCTCTCCTATGAAGACAGGCTGGGGGAGTTGGGGTTGTTCAGCCTGGGAAAGAGAAGGCTCTGGGGAGACCTTATAGTGGCCTCCCAGTACCTAAAGGGAGCCTACAGGAAAGCAGGAGACAGACTTTTTGTCAGAGAGTGTAGTGATAGGACAGGGGGTGATGGCTTTAAATGAAAAGAAGGTAGGTTTAGATTACATATAAGGAAGATATTCTTTACTCAGAGGGCGGTGAGGCACTGGAACAGGCTGCCCAGAGAAGCTGTGGATGCCGCATCCCTGGAAGTGTTCAAGGCCAGGTTGGGTGGGGCTTTGAGCAACCTGGTCTGGTGGCAGGTGACCCTGCCTATGACAGGTGGGTTGGAACGAGATGATCTTTAAGGTCCCTTCCAATCCAAACCATTCTACAATTCTATGATATGGAACACGGCTGCATAGCTGCCACTGCTAGTATATGTGGGGAGATATGGGAAAGAGGAAGCTTTCTCAGTCTTTGCTGCATATTTTATGTATGTCCTTTGTTTTGTGTCTTGTATACTATGTCTGGACATGTGACACAATTAAAAGCTGCCACAGAATTATCTTTGCTAAACTGGTGAGAAGTGACCTTATATTGGAACAGAATATCAAAATTAGCACTGTCTAGCAAAGGAAGTTGCCAGATTTCTTAGATGAACTATAGCATAAGCAAAAAATGTGTTTTTCTCTCATTTGATTAATTGTAGCGGCAACAAAAGCGCCAAATAACACCATTTATATTGTCAAATGATTCCCTGATGAAAAACTTTTCTTTCATCTAAATAGCATACAGTCACAATAAATGTCAGGAGATAATGGATGCATCTAGACTTTCAATAAGACACGCTGCTTGACAGTGGCTTAGAACTGCAGGAAATATCCTGCTGAACAGAAATCAGAACAGCAAAGGTGCTTTTCTACACTTCTGAGCCTGCCTGACAGTCCACCCCAACACGTGTCACTGAGGACAGCTGCCCTGACACTTCCTGAAAGCTTTACAGCATCTAGTGCTATAAGGCTTTGCTTGCTGTTGCTTGAAATTTTGTTGAACTGTTTGGGCTGTGATTTTCCAACAGCCCAATTCCAATTTTTCTCAATTTTTAAAAAGCAGGATAAAATGTTTCCTTTTGTCAGTTAAAAAGAAAGTCCAGCAGCTTCTTTTACCAGCACTGAAATTCAGTCTGCATTGACTATGGGAACCAGGCCTGCAATGTGTGTGCCACAGGGATAGGACATAATGGACATGGAGACCAGGACCCTCTCCCCTGAGCAGGGAAGTTGTAGGAGATCAGTGGGGAAGAAGATAGATCTGACAGGGAGATCAGTTCTTCCAGAGTGAGCCCAAGGCCCCAGCGCACACCTGCAAAGTGGCCAAGTGTCCCACCACCTGTAGCTACTGGGGTGAGAACCCCTTGTTGCCACCTGGTTGCTGCGAGGACTCTGCAATGAGCCAGCATATTCCAGGTCACAAGCAGCAACCACTGAGGCTGTCACTGCTCTGCTGCTGGGTGCAAACTGCAGGCTGTGCTTTGGATTGAAGAAGATGGTAAGTTCTGCCCACAGGAACAGCATTAACATGCACCATCTGCAAACTTAAACTCTTACAAAGCATAACCTTGTTTTGCTTCCTTTGCACATACATGTGAAGACAGCTTTTAAAGATGGAGCAAACACCATTTTCCCATGGGCTACTTTTCTATTCAATAACAGGATGAACTTGTTTTAGGAATGAATAAGGTTCATGTGGTAAATGAAATGCATGTACTAAATGATCAGGGAGTTTGAGGGTAGACAGAAAGACTGTCTTTCATCAGCTTGAAATACTAGGCTTGATTTCCAGCTTTGGGTAGTCATATGAGGTACTGAAGTAACTGGAAGCTGTGCTTTTATGTATGACTTCTATATAATATTATAATGTTATGTAAATCAAAGCAGGCTGGCAAAACTGAGGACCTACAGTTAATGGTTTGACACTTTTCACTTTCTGCCTCCATTTTACATACAGCTTTGTGGGACTAAAAGTGTCCTCGTGTCTTACAGGAGAGTTCTGAAATAAAATTAATTTGATTAATTTGAATGATGCTTAGTAAAGAAAGCTTGCTCACCTTGTCATCAGTGAAGAGCAACAAAATGTTCAGAAGCTATTCTTTATCTGAACACAGTCCATCTCCTGCACTGAAAGAGAGAGAGATTCTGTAAAAATCAGCTGTTTATGTGGTGACGTAATTAAAGGCTTTGCCCCAGTGAATGTCTAAAACGAAATCAGAACTATAGGTGAGTAAGCAGTCTGACTTTGGGCATGTTCTATTTCAGAATGCTAGAGGTGAGGCTTGGTGGTACCAAGATACATTTCTGTAGCTTTTAGTGTTCAAGATCAATATTGATAAATAATCATCCACAAGATAGAAAGAGGAGAATCACTCCTCTTTCTGCTATGCCACAGGTCCCCACCTGTGCTACTGGATCCTTCCCTTGGGGCAGTAGTTTGACATATTTCCTCAGAGAGGCACCTAAATCCATTCAAATTAGATCAACAACAAAAATTTTATATATATTCTTAATATCTGCTGCTGCCATTAACTTCAGGAGAAGATGAAGACTGAAACAGGATTAATTTTTTTTTTCTTTAAATGTCAAAATAAGAATTTAGTGCTTAGCTTTAGGAAAATATTTGCAAATGTTGGTGTTAGTATATGATGCGTCAGCCTCCTCACCTGCCAAATGGGGAGGACAGTGCTACATCCCACACAAGCATGCTATATTGCAGACAGACTGTATCCATGACTATTTTATGCTCTGTAAATCTCTAGAAGAGGAGCGCTCGTGGCCTTCCAGAAGCCAGCCTTTGAGGAGCACAAGTCTGAGGTGTTCTTCAAGGCTGAATAATGACATAAATCTCAGAGGCAGAAAGGACCTGGGACTAAGCTCCTTACATGTGAACACAGTAATTTGGAAGATGTCATGTGGTCAGTTTAAAAATTCTTTGATGCTTTTGTGAGAGGAAATGTAGATATTCCTGAGGCTTAAATCTGTCTTGAGCAACTTCAGTGTTTCGCTGGGCATGAGAAGGTAAGTATTTTTGCTCCCTCTTACATTTTCCCATAAAAGTGCTGCTTACTGACAACCGAAAGGTGGACTCGTGTCTCTTAATGATTAGATTAAGACCAGTAACTACTCTTTCGGCATGGCTTGAGGTGAATGTCATTGATGAAGACTGAACTGTACAACCATTGGTGACTGAATACTGTCTTATAAATGTCAGGCTTTCTGTCTTGAGTGCAAAACCTCTCTTTCCCCCCAAGGAATCAGTTTTACCCTATTTCTTCCTGTAGGGCAAACATGTTTTCAAGGTGGTCTTTTGTTGATAAACATTGAATATATTTCTAGGCAAAGATTCATTAGGAAGTGTAACTTCTCTATGGGTTTACACATGGCTTTCCTCTTGAAATAAAGGAAATAAATCAAACCTACTCTTCTGTTAAGGACTATTTTTCCTTGTCTGAACCTGTTTCAATGCATATCAGCCACTCGTGACAGTTATGAGTTGCCAGAAATGGAGTTACCTTTGGGGAAAGTTAGCAAAACTGGCCTGACTGGATGATTCACATCAGGCATTAACTCACTATGTCAGGTGTTCAGCCTCAGCCAGGCAGCAAAGACTGCAAACTGCATCTTTAAATGCAGTTGCTTTAGTAGAGAAAGAAATATTACCAAGGGCCTCAGGAAAAATACTCACAATTGGAGAATCATCTCCCTTTTCTTCAAGTCAAGCAGTACATAACAGGTGTCCAACAGCTGATGTGAGAGCTGTGATACAATTTCTGAACATAACCTGATGGTCTGCAGGGGGGTTTATTTTGCAATATGGTAAACTAATAATAAAATAAGCATCTCGGTGCTTGAGCGAGCCTTTCCTGATCGGGAGTGGTACAAGTTTCATTTGAAGCATTCTACAGACACAGTGATGCTTTCAAATCTAAGTTAAAGAAGAAGAAGACTTTTGCCATTATAATTCCATAATTTTCATATTAGAAGCTGGATCCTGATTCCACTAACCCGACTACTTCACATTAATCACACTTGTGAAACCTGGGGGTTTTGGTACCACTTAAAAATTAAGGAAAGAGTTCAGATTTCCTCAAAAGTGCCAAAGATGGAGAAATCCTCAGTACAGTGTTAATTACAATACCACTACAAGGCTTCTTGTTTTTTGACAACCTGCTAAGCATTACTCTTATTTATTTTGCTGGACTGAGGCTAAAGCACTAGGAGGAGAATATTGAAGTAACTTGTAAATCCTCAGCTAAGTTCGGTAGTTGATATAGTCTCTTTTAAGAATTTGCTCTTCTTGCCAAGAGATGCTCTGGTTGCTCTGATGGGGCTTCTTCTCTTTTGTGTTTTGTTGTCATTTCCAATGTGATCCACCGTGACAGTGGGTACAAACTCAAAGAAAATCCCCTGCTGACAGGGACATCTGAGCTTGGCCCACCAGGGACAAGACAGAAATGTCTGATGGACAGAGTGCACCCCTTCACCCATGCAACCTAGTCCAAGCTCTGGATTTTCGTGATTTAGCCGTGCTTTAATAGATGTCAAAGAGAAACAACTCACAATGGCCATTCATGCAGCAGGTACAGCCTCCCTCCCTTTGTTTCCATCTCTGTGAGCTGTCGGTACAACACCCACACAGGGCCTACACCGTTGCTCTCTATTCCCAGCTGGCACAGTGACAGCAGACCACCCGCTGGCTCCTGTGCCCTCAGGGGCAAGCAGCAGGTCTGATTTCGGTTTGCATTTTCTTAGAAATGTTAGTTGCATTTTGGCCAGAAAATGCATCAGCAGAGACCCCTGGAGCAAGCAAACAAAATAACCAGGCATCTTCACCCAGGGAAGGAGAGAAGCCACTGGGAGGGCTGGAGCTCAGGAGCTGCTTGGGCTCCTGTGGGCATGGGGAACCCTCCTGTGGGATGTGTCGCGCTTCTGTAAAACAGTGTTCCTGTGCCACCTGTTTTTAAGCTCTGAGAATCTCTGCACAGCAAATCATCTCTCTCCCCTGTTTTTTCATTCAGGCTTGCTTCTTTGTGTCACGGATGAAAAGTTATTTGTGACAGAGAGATGACACAGAGGTAAGGGAAAGTCCAAGCAATTGTGCCGGGGAATTGAGGTTAAAAGGTAAATATTGCTGGCTGCAGTGTTTTCTGCCAGCTGCCTGTTTTTCATGCTGCTGTGAGCAGAGGTGCTGAGGTTCCTGGCAGCTGTCAGAGCTCAGAGGGCTCCAGATGCAGAAGGAAAACATGCACAACACAAATTTCTCAGCACAGTGTGCTGTGCGAGGCAGCTTGTTCTCTCCCTGGGTCCTGCTCTTGGGCTGTGCAGTGCCGAGTCTCTTGTGGACAGGGCATACCTCATGTTGCAGGTGATGATACCTATCTCAAAAGCCAGCAAGAAGAAGGCAGCTCTCAGTGTTCTGCAAGTGGTGCTATTGCAGCTAACAATGCAGCATTGTGCTGATTGGTCTGAAGCTGGGACTCAAAGCCTGGATCGTGCAGGGAAAATTACTGCTCCTAAGACCTGCTGCCATTTCTGTCCTCCTGGGAGTTAACTGCGCTGTGGATTGTGGCTTTATTTGATTATTTATATGGCTATAGCACCTGAGCCAGCCCCAGCTGATGCATCTGTTGTGCCTCTGCTTTGTGTGGCCATTCTATTCCACGAGTTTTCACAGACCTCCAGAATCTTCCTTTAACACTGATCATGAGGTAACTGGAAACAAGAATGAAAGTGAGGGGTCTAGATGGTGCCAATTCCACAGCCATGCCATATATGCTATTGAAAAAGGCTGGAAAAGGTAACAAAGAATGAGCAAAAATGAAGTGGCATTCAGATGGAGCTGTGAAATAGAATAAAAGGGTTATGGAAACCCTAATGTCTTTAAACACCCCTCTCTTCCATCTGGACGTGAAATGGAGGGAAAGACAGGCTGAGTTTTCAAAGGTGTCTAAAGGATTTCCATGCCTAGTTTTTACTTGTCTTATTTGTAAACTGCCAATCAGCTCCCTTATTCAGCTCTGAAATACCTCTGTGTGGATGAAAGTCCTGAAGTCATTAAATGAGTCAACAGCTCAACTGGGGACAGAGCTTGGGGACAGGCGGTGATGCACTGAGTTTGTCCCCAGCAGTGTGGCAGCTGCCGTATATTAGCACCATGCTCATGGTTCTGTGCAAATCCTGCTCTCAGGGACAATGGAAGGGCAAATTTTTCTCATTCTGTGTATTTGAAAGTGAACAACTGTATTACCCAGAGCAGGATGGAAGGCAGGGCATGCAGCATAGCTAACTCTCTAAAAGGGGAGTAGAGCTTGGAAGGAAAAGCTCTAAGTGTCACTGGGGAACTGCAGCTTGACACGCACGGCCACCCCACAATTGAGGGTGGTGAAGGCACAGCACAAAATGATAAGAGCAACAAGCACCAGCAGCAAAAAGAGAGATAAGCCAAAGATCCTCATGACTGTAAAATGGAGCTTGGAGTGGGAAATGGACCTTTAGGAAGCTCAGAAGTTTGAGTATAGGTACAAGACCAGCTTCTGAAGGAAAATGATGTAAATCAGAGCATAGGGTGATTCACACACATTGAGGATCTTAGCACTTAAAGGCTTCAGTTTCTAAATGAGCATTGCACAGATGCACATGAGAATCCCAGCACAGTTACTAATGTTGCTAGGTATTCCAGGTAGTATTTATAAGCAGAAAGAAGAAATACTTGCTAAAGTACCTGCAGAATCAAAATACAGTTGAATGGGTTTTGCTTAGGTGTTCAGTACATCCCAGGAAAACACATCACTTCTTGCATCCTTCCAAAAACAAAAATACATCTATTTGTCAGTGCCTCTTTAAGTCTATAAGGCACATTTAAAACCTCCTATACTGTAAGCTTTTGAAAACATTGTTCAGATTCAGCTCCCACAGCAGCTGCCACTCCCAGTGGTGGTATTTAAGCATTTCACTTTGGTAATTTTTCAGTCTGTCTATTTGAGTGTTAGCTAACAAGGGCAGCTAAAAAACAAAGGGCCAGCTCGTCAGATTTGTCCAAACACAAGTGACAGCAGGACAGGGACTTTGTCAGAAGGGAGGATCTAGCTAAAGCCTTTAGGGATACACTCTGGTTCCCTCTCTTCCCATGTGCCATTAGGAAGGGTGAAGGCTACAGGCAGCCCTCTGCACCGCTCAGACCTCCCAGCGCCATCAGCTCAGACAGCAGCAGGCGGGACGTTCCCGCCGAGCACAGGTGCAGGATCCGGGTACACACCACAGGCACTAATTTGGCAGCCTTTGCTGCTGGGCACCCAGGAAAGCAATGGTTCATCAGCCCCCGAATGAGGAGAGTAGGACTGACAGGTCTGCTCAGCCGCAGTGGGGGAGACTGGTCTCACCTCAGTCTTCATGGAGGCTGTCAAGGGGAGCTGGGGAAACAGCTCGTGCTCAGATACTGACTTCTTTCAGGGCCCTCTGCAGTGCTGAATCCCACATCTCTGCGTGGTGCCTGCAAGGAGAATACACTGTTAGTGCATTGCAAAGACACACTGTGTAATGAAAACGATGCATCAAAGGAGTGGACCAGAGCCTCCTCCACACCAGCCGATCCCCTGGGCAGACCACCTCTTCGGGGAGGAGGTCTCCCAGGGCCCTATCCTGACACAGATGCAGAGCAGCACAGGGCGCTAGGAGTCCCACGCACCATACTGTGGTGTGGGTGGGGGATGGATCTCATGCCACCTACACATTGCATGGTGTGCAATAAATAAGTAGGTGGATTGAATGTCATAGATGCATACCACTCCTAAACTCTTATCTGTCTGCACTGGTATCTGTGCCAGCTGCTTCTCCACCTACCTAGAGGCCTTCTGGTTATGGAAACCCACAACTCACAATGATATTTTACTTCTGTAGAGATAAACTACTTACGCCCACCTTTGCAACTCAGTAGGTAACAGATGCTCTTTCTTGGTATCAGTGACCTGCTTTCTCAGGTTGGAGCCGTCCTTTTTTGAGTGATTTACTGAGAACTGGAAGCTGAATTAGCAAAGGCAAAGAATACCGTGCTTGCTTTTTGAGTTGGATAGGATTTACCTGTTGCACTGGAAATGGCAACCAGGCCAGTCGTATTGTGGGAAAGCACTGAAGGTGGAAGGCTGCTGTATGGAGTCCTACGTGACAAGTTGCAGAAACTGCTGAAGGAGAAGGTGAATGGAGCCAGTTTGAAGAAGTGAAGGCCACCCAGCAGGCGTTAGATATTGCTGAACAAGAAAAGTGGCCAGTGCTCTACTTCTATACTGACTCATGGGTAGTGGCAAATGCCCTGTGGGGGTGGTTACAGCAATGGAAGCAGAGCAACTGGCAGCGCAGAGGCAAACCCATCTGGGCTGCTGCATCATGGTAGGGTATTGCTGCCCAGGTAGAGAACCTGGTTGTAAAAGTACGCCACGTAGATGCTCATGTACCCAAGAGTCGGGCCACTAAAGAACATCAAAACAACCAGCAGGTGGATCAGGCTGCCAGGATTGAAGTGGCTCAGGTGGATCTGGACTGGCAACATAAGAGTGAATTATTTATTGCTCAGTGGGCCCATGACACCTCAGGCCATCGAGGAAGAGATGCAACATACAGATGGGCTCGTGGTTGAGGGCTGGATCTGACCATGGACACTATTGCATGGGTTACCCATGAATGTGAAACATGCTGCAATCAAGCAAGCCAAGCGGTTAAAGCCTCTCTGGTATGGAGGACAATGGCTGAAATATAAATACGGGGAGGCCTGGTAGATTGATTACATCACACTCCCTCAAACCTGCAATGGCAAGCGCCATGTGCTTGCAATGGTGGAAGCAACCACTGGATGGCTGGAAACATATCCTGTGCCCCATGCCACTGCCCGGAACGCTATCCTGGGCCTTGAAAAGCAAATCTTATGGAGACATGGCACCCATTTCCGAAACACCCTCATAGATACCTGGGCCAAAGAGCATGGCATTAAGTGGGTTTATCACATCCCCTATAAAGCACCAGACTCCGGGAAAATTGAAAGATATAATGGACTGTTAAAGACTACACTGAGAGCAATGAGTGCTGGGACATTTGAACATTGGGATACACATTTAGCAAAGGCCACCTGGTTAGTCAACACCCGGGGATCAGCCAACCGAGCAGGACCTGCCCAGTCTCTTACGTACTGTAGAAGGGGATAAAGTCCCTGTAGTGCACATAAAGAACATGCTGGGGAAGACAGTCTGGGTAATTTCTGCCTCAGGCAAAGGCAAACCCATCCATGGGATTGCTTTTGTTCAAGGACCTGGGTGCACCTGCACCAGGTGGGTAATGCAGAAGAATGGGGAAGTGTAATGTGTACCTCAAGGGAATTTGTTGTTGGGTGAGAATAGCCAAGGATGTTAATTGCTATATAATACTGTATGTCATCACTACTATGGTTGCTATATGCCATATCAATGGTATTACAGTAAGAATCACCCAGATTAATCAAAAATGAATTTTGACAGAACCGGACAAGTGCACCAATGGTAGAACCAGAACTGGCTTCAGCATGCAACAACCCGACACCACACACCATCTCTCCTGCCCTGAAGAACTATTATGACAGATGGAGCCCCAAATCACAGAGTAGATGAACTCTATGGACATTTTAGAGGGATGGCCCGTAGACTAAGGGAGAATATTTGTGTATATATCAAATGACAGGAAAGGTGGTGGTGATTAATTGGGATGTATTGGAAAGTCTGGGACCTGAGCATGATGTAGATGGAATGGAATAAGGGGTGGATATTGTCCTGGTTTTGGCTGGGATAGAGTTAATTTTTTTTTTTTTTCATAGGCGCTGGTATGTGCCATGTTCTGGATTTAGGAGAAAAATTATGCTGATAACACACCGACGTTTTGGTTGTGGCAGAGCAGCGCTCACCCAGAGCCAAGGAGCCTCCTGCTCCCCGTGCTGCCCTGCCAGCAGGAGGCTGGGGTGCACCAGGGGCTGGGAGGGGACACAGCCAGGGCAGGTGGCCCAGGCTGGCCAGAGGGATGTCCCACACCGTGCGGCCTCGTGCTCAGCAGTAACAGCTGGGATAAGAAGGGGCACTGTAAAGGGACTTGCTGGGCATCAGTTGGCAGGTGGTGAGCATTGTGCACCACTTGCTTTGTATATTCTTTTATAATTAATTAGTATTAGTATTATTTTCCCTTCCTTTTCTGTCCTTTTAAACCATCTTTATATCAACCCCTTGGGTTTTTACTTTTTTTTTTTTCCAGTTCTCTCCCCCATCCCACTGGGGGCAGTGAGCAAACGGCTCTGTGGCACTTAGCTGCCTGCCAGGTTAAACCACAACATTTTTTGAGTTGGATAGGATTTACCTGTAGCACTGGAAATGGCAACCAGTCACTCCTGCTCTCATCCACCATCTCTGTTTGGGAGCTCACAACATTTGCCAAAACGTGGGCCCAGAGCCAGCTTTGAGGCCTACAGCAGCACCACACGCCTGGCTGCATGACATACTCTGTCTCCCTTTTTGCTAATATCCCTTTTGAAAATCTTATGCAGATAAAAATAGGCCTTGATATTCGCTACAGAGTCTGCTTCTCTTTCTCAGTGATTTGCAGACAGGTACTTGCCAAGTGTCTAGTGACTCATTTATTTGGGAAAAAAAAAAACACCACAACAATACAATCTGCAAAACCACACTTCTCCCAGTCCCATGGAAGAAACATTTTCAACAGCCGCCCAGACCTTGGGCAGCACAGCTATTAGCAACCTGCTTCTTCGTTCTTCCCTACCAAGTGACGAACACAACTCCAGGGGCCATTCCCACTGCCATTTGCTGCTGGTAGCCACTTTGCACAAAGTGGATGCAACATACTAGCCTGGGCCCAGAGACCCAGCTTACAAAGCAGAGCTGGGGTGGCATGGGCCACGCTGGTGGAGGCTCCAACACTCAGGGTGTGGCAGGAGGCTGGAGACTAAGGCAGAAGCATGCTAAGCTGCTTTGCTGCTCCATGGTCCTGGACCAGCTATCTGTTTGCTTAGTGCAAAGCTTTTTTAGATGAGCTTTTTTGGCAGCATGTGAATATTATGACCATTTAATCTGCCCCCCCACCCCCGCATAGCAGAAGCCTAGCAATTCCACCCTGTGAATTGTTCACTGGTTTGAAAACTTAAAGGAAATTTGCTTAAATCTCCTAACCATCTGTTACAGTGCTCAATTATCTTGACAATTCACATTTGCTTATTTCTAATTGAAAGCTTTCAGACTTGTGTCTCCCCAGCCTTGGATTTCATTATGCCTTTTCTTAGTTTAGATTAAGAGAAATGCAGTCAAAGGCATGTAACTCTGTTCCCTTTCTATCTGTCACATTACTTGCCCTTCGGGCTGGGGCCAAAGGACTTTGGAAAGACTGCAGCATCAGAGTATTCCTTTTCTTTGTCAGACTAAAGCACATTTAGAATTGTTCTGGAAATCTAGAGACTAATAACACAGCTTTAGCGGGCTGGAGCATCTGGCCTTCTACATATTTTCCTTTAGCACTTCCACCAACTGTTGTTTGCTCATATACTGGAGTCTGTTTACATAGATTTTGCCCAATCTGCTCTTTCTGGTAATGTTCATATTGTTGTATGTTTACATGGAGAATTTAAAAAAAAAAAAAAAGAGAGAGATAGAGAGACAATATGAACTGAAATATTTATGTGGTCTAAAATGACTTCAATTGAAACGATCCTTAACCATGCTGTAAGCTCAAAGAACAATACAAAAAGTGAAACTGTGTTGAAAAAAGTAAGACTTGCCAGGCTTGTTACTCTAGTCAGGCTGTTTGGAAAGCCATGCATAAAACAATTAGTACTAATCTCTTATGTGAATACTGCAATTTGAAAATGAACTCATTTGCACAGCATATGTGTAGCTAGTTAGAGCCCAGATAACAATTGTTATAATATCTCTTAGATAATTCTCAGATGTTACCATTATGCTTATTCCCATGTTCATCATACTGGATTTACTCTGGATGTTGGTCTAGTGACAGAATTAGCACAACTTAACATTCCTCTGGCTAAGTGAAAAAGGATCAGGCCCATGGTTTCAGGCCCTATTTAAATATATATATATAAATATATTTATTTAAATATTATATTATTTAAACATATATAAATATATTTATAAATCTATATAAATAAAAAAAAAGAAACTGAAACAAGAACTCCTGTCCCCAGTAGAGCAGCTTATATTTGAAAATGTTATATTCTAATATAGTAGTGTAGGTATATAGTACTGTTCATTTTCATGGACATTTCTAAGTAGTTTTTCTTACAGATAATAGTCTGTTGTATAATAAATACATTAGGACCTTAGCAAGTGCAAGGAACTGAAGGGCTGATTCTGATATCGGCTATCTGTTTTACATATGGTAATGGATATTGAATTAGGTTTGAAGTTTTTTAGCATAGACGAGGTAAGATAAAAGCAAGATTAGGCATAAACCAGCAAAACCAAAGATGTGCACCTTCACTATTAGGCTACTTTTCATGCATTTTCCAGAGGTGCATTGCAGGAAGTGTACCTCGCTGCTAGAAGGAGCAAAGGCTGTGGGACTGGCCGCAGCTTCACCACAGTCAATTGCTCCCTGCACTGGGCTTCACCCTGCGGGTGCTGCAGCCTGTGGCCACCCACCAGCCATCTCCTGCTCCTGCCCGGGTGCTTCGGTCCAGCACAAGCCTCTGCCGCCAGCCCAGGCTTGCCTGCGAGGAGGAATAGTGTGCAAGGAGTGTGCTGGGATCCCACCCTGGGGGATGTGTCATCTACAGCCCCTGTGTTTACACAGGAACAGCCTGCCCGAAAGCTGCAGGTAATATACACGCAGAGGGGTCAGCATCAGATGCTGAGGGCTGGCTCCTACAAACAGTGACTGTTTGCAAGGGTGGTGCTGGCAGCAGGCTTGCACTGCGTGCTCTGGAGGGGAGTGGCTCTGCTGTGTTAGTCTGAGGATGATTTTATAATCGAGTCCACTTGATCAGCAGAACCTTTACTAAGAAATAGATTACCTAGACTTAAATAAATAAAATGGGAAAGGAAAAAAAAAAAAAAGAAAAAAAAAACACTCTGCAAGCGAAGAGACTGAACTTGTTGGCACTTACCGCTGAGTCTAATGTCATTCTCCATACTCCGGCAGTGCAGCAGTTGTAGGTGGACTGACTCCTCAGACGTGGGCTTCTGCAAGGCCGGATCCAAAACAGGGAGCCACTACAAACACGCCTAGTCGCAAGCCTAAAGAGAAAAAGAGCTAGATTTTCTATGTTTAGAGACATTTGGGTCTGAAAAATCTCAGCAGTGCTCCAGAAAAAGCTTTTATACTCCCATTTTACTGAGCCCCTGGATGAGGCATATTGCAGTTCAGGAGTCACCAAAACACCACAGTGTGTGTGAGTGGCAGAGCAGGAGTCAAGAGTCCCAGCACTTTGCTCTAAACAGCATCAGTAAAGGAGGCACAAGATGTCTGGGATGGGTCAATGCCCGTCACTTACAGCTGTCAAAAAAGCATATTTGAGTTTCTCTAATGGAAGCTGACATCTCACAGAGCCAAACATAAATACAGAACTTCCAGCAAAGGGCTAAAGTTTTCCCATGTCCTTGGGAAGCAACATTTCCTGTCATTTCCCATTGAATTGTCTTCTGCAACATTTCAGCCCAAATGCACACCTATGTTGCTCCTGATTTTTATGAGGAAATCAAACAGCTGTTTTTTTGTTTTCTAAACAAAAATCCTCCAACCCTCCTTTGTCTCACCTACACGCCACAATCTAATCAATACCTACCTCCACTTGAGCATCCCACCATCTCTCTCACATGATGCTGAAAAGCCCTGGAACAATGGGTTACTAGATATGGCTATTTTCTACTTTGGAAGCAAAAATTAACAATCTTGGCATTCTATTTTTAAATAATAAATATAAAATATTTATTTTACAGCATTTTCAAGATCATTTTGACAAAAAGGCAGTTTTCATCAAGCATTTGACAGACTAAAAGAAAGAACTTTCACAGGAAGCTTCATAGCTCATATAACTACATACACAAGGTGAGTTCTTGCTTTTTAGATATATTTATGTATGTGTATGTTTCCAGTTGTAACAATTACAAACTAAAAACTAATATACTGAATTTCAAGAAAACTCCTACTCATGATATAGTTACATTGCAGTAATAAAATCAGTGCTTAATATGTTCAAAGTAGACAGATATGAAAACCATAGTACCTTGCCATGTTTCCATCTCCTCATCTGTATGAGCCTGTTATGTTTCTTTTTCTCCTATATATCATTTCTTCAAAGATTGGTTTCTTATTACTAGCCCTGTGCTACTGACAACATATGTTTTTGGAAAAAGCACAAGAAATCTTACACTAAGATTATAAGAAGATAGAATTCATTGCCAGTACAGAGATCAGCAAAGAAAATACGGCATTTTTCTCATTGCTTTCATGAGTAATCAGCATTAAAAAAAAAAAATCAACAAAAAAATCTCCCCCTAAAAGCCCCAAGCAGACAAAAATCAACCAACTGACCCTCAGGTGGCTTTAGTTCATAATAAAGTAGAGACATCAATCTACTGACAAAGACATAACTGTGCCTTTGGGCAAAGTCAGTTCATGCTTCCCACATAGGGATGATGACAGCAAATGGCCAGTAGTCATATTGAAAGGAGCAAACGTTGTGAAAAGAGGATGAGGAAAAAAGACTCTATCCCATTTTGAGCACCAGCCAAATCTCCCAATACTACTATAATATAATTAGATCAAAATAAAGAGATTTGGATCTTAAGGGGAGAATTGATGAGAGGAAGCAGGACTTCTTAAAATTCAAGTGAAAAGAAAGAAAAAGATTAGAAATATGATGAACTCAGAAAAAAAAAAGATAGAATACTTAAAACAAGCATGTTTAAAGATATTCCTTAAAAATATCTTTGGAAATAAAGTGTAGAATTATGGAAAGGATCCGCAGCTAAATTCAAGAGCACAATCAAAGTTCATAGAAGCTAAAATTCTGTCTTGAATATATGTAATATGCACGTTTATTAATTTGGTAATAAGTATAATTACGTTCAAGCCACAGCAGTTAGATCTGGACTTTGAACATGCCAGCCATTAGGGAGCTTTGGATTAGGTCCATCTCTAGGAAAACATATGAAGGATAGAGGAGGAGGAATGAATGACAGAGTACAGCTGCCTCAAAGTGACCTTTAAGATATAAGATTGTATATTAAATAGAAGTGAAAGTGTATAGAAAGAGCACAAAACTGAACACAATAAATACATTAAAAGAAATGGTTTGGAACAAACCCTGGGAATTTATGCACACATTAAGCACTGATAAAAGTTCCTGTCCAGACATGATTTTACTTTTAATTATCTGAAGCAACAAAAATATTTTAAGTACTTTTCCTTTCTCACCTTTATAGACTTATACTGGTAAGTGCAAGATTGATAAAACAGACTTTTTTCTTTCTGCGTTTTCATTTTTTTTCTTTGTTAACCACACTTGCTGCAAACACATAAAGTAACAAGTTCTCAATGCACTGGTTATTAATACCATAGGTCTACTTCATAAAATATCTGCAAAATAAAGCACCCTATTATAAAGGTAACAACTGTCTCAGCTTGCATATGAAAAAATGTGCTAGCACAGCATACAAACCTCCAAAGATCTATCGAATATTTGTAACAATGCGATATAAAACATGATTGAAACATAAAAATATTCATAGTATATTTATAAGACAATCTTCCAGTGGTAGTTATTGGACATTACATTTCACACGTACTGTACACACGCATACAGAGACACAAACGTACGCTCACTCTTGCTTCAAGACTGATTCTGTAACTCCCAATAAAGAACTGCCTTTCTTTCAGAATAATAGTTGTTGCTCTAATTATACAGATATTTTCCAATGCATTTGATTCCAAAGTAACACAAAGGAATGATGTAGTCACATGGCAAATATGTTGTATTATGAAAAGTTAGTCAATAAATAATCTTCTGCTACAGTAAATGTTGTGTAACAGTTTAGCCAACATGGTTTGCAATCGTATACAAAAGGGCAGTTTTTCTAAGTCCTTATCATATTACAAGTACTACAGCAAGGGCTTTCATCAGAAACCTCTCAAGTCTTGGTAATATTCCTCTCTCTGTTCACAATCAGCCTTAAAAAAAAGCCCAGATCCCCCAAAAAGCAGCCTAGTATGAAGAACAAATTGTTCCAACAGAAGTCTTTAAGAGCCATGTGCTTTCACATTATCTCAGCTCCCCTCTCCCCAACACGTTATGCATTCACACCACCTGCAGAAACCAGAAAAAACAATTTATGCATATATGTGTTGTATACAAGTAGCCTCGTTCCTCCTCACCGCACTCTGCCCTTCCAGCTCCCGGACCTATCGGTGCCGTAGCAGGCAGGCTGCAGTCATGAGATGTGCTAGGGACTTCTCCCAGGTCACACTTCCAGAGTCCTTTTCAAGCATTGCCAAAAAAGGGTGTGACTAAGTGTGATCTATTTTTTCCGTGTTTATTCATTTTTTGCTATAGAAGTTGTCTGTTGGGTTTGTGCTTTGTTTTTCCTGTCATTTTCTCAAAGTACAATACATTTAACAGCTAGAGAATTTTGAGCCCTCAGAATGGATTTTTTTCTTTTCTTTATTTTTTATTCTTTAAGTGCAGGATAAAGTTTTTGCCCTGTCATATGTGACTTTGCTCTCCGCGCTCTCTCTGCCGCCCCTGGGAGATACGTCCCCCCAGGACCTAGCAGCGGGCAGCTGCCAAAATCCTTCTCATCACGTCTCTCACAGCATCCGCGCTCTACAGGGTGGACGAGCTTTGCTTATAATCCCTAAGGATGACAGAGGCATAGGTCATGTCTGGGGGGGTGCAGAGCACCGACTCTGACACGGGGGAGCTGGGCATGGAGCTACCCGAAGCCACCGAATCCCGGAAAGGGGATGGGGGCGTCAGCGCCGGCGAGTCTTCCAGGGTGAGCTTGCTGGTGGCCGGCTCCTCCTCCTCCTCGTCCTCCGGGTTCTTCTCATAGACATATCCCTGAATGAGCTTCAGCTTCTCGCTCTCTGCTTCCTCAGACGGGGGAGACAGGGGATCCCCGCTGAAGGCGGCCGCCTGGAGAGGCGGCAGGGCCGGCTGCTGGGCAGGCCGCACGCCATTCCCCGAGCCGGGCGCGGGGAGCACAGCATTGAAGTCGGGGATGCCGGTGGCCAACTTGTTGACCACCCCTTGCAGCTGCTCCATGAGAGAGCGGGGCTGCAGGGGCAGGGTCTTGGGGGACTGCTCGGGCAAGAAGAGGTGGGTCTCCTCCGCTGAGGCCTGCAGTGGGGGGGTCATCGCCACCCGCCTGTGCACCACCATGGAGGGGCTGCCGGGCTGGTTGAGGCGGACGGGCTCTCTCTCTTCTTCCTCCACCACATTGTACAGAGTCTTGCTGCTGATGTCGGTAAAAGTCAGGCTCTTGCTTTGGCCGTGGTAGCTTTTAGTGAGGGGTTTGATCACGGCTGTCTGATTGCACCCTGTCTCCTGGCTCTTCACATGCACTGAGAGTCTGTGCCACATGTGCTCGCCCCTGGGAGCTTGTCTTCCACCTGGTTCAGACCATGACACAGACTTTCCATTAGAACTATGAATAAAATAAAGACGGGTTTATTTGCATTTACATTACGCAGACATGGGCAGTATAACAAACAAGCCTACAGAAATCCTGATTGTTTTNCCCTGCCAGTTCTTCATGTCCTCCCAGAAATACTACAGAAGGAAACAACAGCATCTTTTAACAGCAGCAGTTACAGCAATTTTCATCCAGAGGCAATTACTCCACACTGGTTATGTGCCCCATGGCCACCCTGGAAAGCCCAGCCCACAGGAAGGGCTCTGGGAAGACTGGCTGTGGTTTGAGGACCCTTAGCCATTTCATTTTGTATCTAGGTTTGCTCAGTGCGCCTTGCAGGGAGGAAGAGATAAAGAAAAATAACATCACGGGAAGAGCTTTAATTAAGCCTGATTTACAGCTTTTTGGAAACATTTCCAAACTGTTGGGAGATAAACAACCCACAGCCTTAGCCTTTGGCACCCTGGATAGCAGGAGGAAGCGTTAATAACCCCTCCTTTTCTTTTACTCCCTGCCCGCCATCACACGTAGGAACACGTTAGCTACCACAGAAATGACAGATACCCAGGGCCTCCTTCAGGTAGGAGGCAAAAGCATGCCCAGCTCCTCCACTTGCCCAGCCCTTGTGTCAGCCCTATCTTGCCTTCCCGTGTCCGAATGAAGCCCCCAGACAGTGTCCCCTGCTTAGGGATGTGCTGGCACTTCAGGGACCCCTCGCTGGCAGTCAGGACAGACAGAACATAGTTCTTCCCCAGTGACCATTATTTACGAACCAGGATAAAATGCCGGGACTGAAAACAGTTGGTTTGCATGGGTGGAGGAACAAGCAGCAACACGATCACAGTGAGTCGAACCTCCCGACTCCTCACGTGGGCTGGATCCCAGCGTTTGGATGTTTGGCTGAGGGAGAACTTGAGGGTCAGGTCCATAGCTGAGGAATGACGCTGCTTTTACAGCTCCCCGGGCCTTGCAGAGAGCAGCACTCAAAGCAGAGTGATATCTCATTAGCAGCTGGTGGGACAGGGAGCTGAGCAGTGCTTCAGAGGACCAAGCAATTGTTTAATTGCAGGTCAGGCAGTAGAGGTCATTCAGAAATTATAATATGCATCACCTGGGTGGAAACCAAAGACTAGAGAGAAATTCTGAGGTTATTTGTGTGAAGCAGCCTTATCTCGGGGTTTCATCCCTCGGGGGCAGAAATAAACAAAGGATTAAATTTCAGGCCCTGTGATTGCCATGCAGGTGGGAGGCAATCTGGGTGGGAGGCTGGCACAGCAGTGCTGCCTCGTGGTGCTGCACACACCAATCTCTTCCCTTACATACAGCCTGTAATATTGTTGTGAGTATTTTGCTTTTTCTTGCTTAGACTCCTGCGCTTCTCTTTCTCAGGGAGTAAATAATTACCAGTTGAATTTTGTAAAAATATTATTGGCTAACTTTGTGGTAACTGGGAGAAATTGGTACAACACACATAATGTAAAACTGGCAAAAGGGAAAAGAAATGTACATAATCATGTGTCAGTTTTCTGCTGACCAGTAAATATTCCTAGAGAAAAAAAGAATTTGAGCTGGATCCAAGCAGTGAAGTTCATCTCCAACTCCAGACTCTGGACCTGTGACTCACCACCTTGGTGGGAAATGGCTCTCGAGAACAGGCCAATCTGAAAAATTCATAACTCCCCAAAGCATGTAGCTGGTAGGACCTGGAGATGTTTGGATTTAGAGCTTTAACCTGGAGAAAAACAAAATAGCCAAGTTCCCAGCTGAAGAATTAAACCTCTTTACAATGATTAATGAAAAGATAAGAATGAAGGTTTAAAAGCACTCCAGTTTTGATCAAAATGAGCTGTGATATGACATTTTTTTGAAGTGCTATCGAGATAAGCAAATGAATATAACTGTTGGGTGTGAAAGATTTTTAAAGTAATATTTTAACATACAAAGATTTGCAAACTCTTCACACAGACACATTTTGTCTGCTTTGAGTTCAAAACAAGTCTGTTCTTGTAGAGAGGAAAATAACTCAAGTGCTCTCATATTGTATTTTTGCTGATGCTAAAGCTTACAAATACTGCAAAAGGCTTTTCTGGAAAAACATGATGATTATCTGCTGTCTCTTATGCTAAGTCCACTTCTGCATCATTTACTTCTTCATATCTAGCTCTGGTGCATCATTTCACTTTCGAATCCCTCCTCACACCATCTGTTTAGTATCTATCTCACTTTGTTCCCAAGATCTTGTATTTTACATCAAAGGCAAGTGCTGTTATTTTAAGGAACTCACTACCTCTGTCTTCAGATCTTCCTCCTATTCAGTTCATTTTCCTCCCCCTCATTCTCAAATTCTGCTCTCCTGACTTTGTTCTTCTGTAGCACTCTCCATAACGTACTTAACTGAGCCCAAGTCAACAGCTGTACTTAAATCAAACTGTGCTGGGACTACAATACCCACACATGAACAAATCACTTAATCAGGTTTCATCTGTTACCAGGTTGCTCTATGGGGAAAGCTGGTGCTTCTGGCACCTTGCCTCCACCTGCCAGGCCTCCAATAGCCTTGTGACAAATAGCTTAAGAGACACAGTGGCTCTCCATGGGGTCATTCAGGCAATTTCCACTCGGAAACCCTTTTTCTGTTACTACTCTCCTCAGTCTCTCATTCCAGCTCTTTCCCCCCAGCTTATTCTGCTTGCTGTGTCCTTGCACCATGAGCCTGTCAGTGAGTCATGTTTGAGATGGAGTCACAAGATCGTCATGGAAGTACATAGGCTCTGTCTTGCTGGGCAGCTGGCAGGCTGTCACGCTGAGATTGGTGCATTCAGGCAGAATTAACAATTAACATGCAAGAAAAATGCTTGCTACTCACTTGTGCAAAGCGATGCTGACAATCCTAACTGCATGGTCACCATTTGCTCAGTGATTGTCACACTTTTTTTTGAAGGACATATCAATGGGAGAAGGTAAAAATCAAAATTATCTGACTTTCATAATGGGGGAAAGGATGCTTTTCCACACAAAGGCAGGAGAGAGCACCAAGGCGGATCACGGCTGGGTTACTGAAAACATGATACTCTGTGCCGAGTGATGAGCTGAAAACTGGTGTCATCTTGCTTTTGTCAATATGACAGTTATCCGTTTCATGTCCAGCATGTATTTATTTGCCTTTCCTAACATTCTCTTCTCCATTATACGATTTCCTACAGGATTTAGACTTCACACTGTGCCTGGAAGTGAACACCTTGGAGTCTCAAAGGACATTAAGGTTTATAGCTGTGTCTACCCAGTGTAATGCTCCAAGTACTATTTCTTCATATCTTTGTATCTAGCCTAGATGTCCAGACAGGTCCTTGGATATCCTATCAACACATAAGATGGGCTTGGTTTTACTATATAAACAAGGATATACACAAAATTTGGCTGCTGTTTCTCATTTTTCATCACAGTTTTTTTCTAGAGCTTTTGTATTTTAGGGGAACAGGCACAAGTACATTTCTGGTGTGAGTTTGTATTAGGTATGTGAGTTCATGAGCAAATCCATTGCTATATTTCCTCAGTAATTCAAAGTGTTATTTTTAATACATGCATCAATCTTTACAACATTTTCTCTGCATGACTCTGGGCTAGTCACTTTCAGATATTTTCAGCTGATGATTATAGGCACTAAACAAGCCAGAAAACAATTTCAGACCTTAACAGTTACTTGCAGAAAGTCTTTAAAAAGCTGATGTGCCCAAATCTGAAACAGAGATCCAAAATATCCCTGCCCAGCCATTCCTCAGCTGAGGACATGCCCACAGCTTTTTAGGTGACTCACTGTTTGTTGTTAAGGGTCTCCAGCTTCCCAAAATCTTGCTCCTGCTTGTGACTAGGACTGCCTCAGATTCAAGTCTGGTGACAGGCAAAGAGGAGAGTCCTGCTCCTGCCAGTGCCTGGGGGATCTGACCTTGTTGGCTTCCTTGGAACAAAGTCTGGTGGGGTTCCACAACAGGTGATTCCTGAGACAGCACAGTCCTGAAGATGTCTTATTTCAGACATTGGATGGCAAAGGTTTCTTTATATTTTAGAGACTGAATGCTCCTGAGGTGGAAGATGGCTGCCCCATTTCTGAGAGCCAGTGGTCTAAGGTGATCTGTCCTGTACAACTCTCTGATCCTATTACTTCTCACCAGTGAAGCTATAACCTGAGACCCAGAGCATAGAGAATTTAGTGAATTTTCCATCCTGTGTGTCTGAACCTTTGTCTCTTTTTGCCTTGAAATTTGTGTGCATAAAAATCCTTTAATGGCATCATACAAAAGAGTTAAACAGAATGATATTCCCAGGTTGCTTCGTTGAGGTTAGCTTTAGGAACATATGTATCAGGAAATGGCTCCTCATCTGATGTAGTTCTTGTCACTGCCAGAGTGAAACAGATGGGGATGCAGTCAGGCAAAGTGCTTGAGAATGAAAAAGAAGGGACATTTCAGGGTCTGTTAGACTTCATTCCCTGTTTCCTTTTGGGATACCAGAGCTGCGGTTGGTTACTGTTAGAGGGCAGATATATGATATAAGATTGCTTTTTTAAAGCAGCAGTGGCAATTAGCCAGCAGAAAAGGTTACAGAAGAAGTGATATATTCCCTTTCTTTCATTGTCAGACTGATGCTTTGGCCAAACCTACCTCCACACAATCACTATAGTAACTGTTTGAAATGCCACAGCTGGTAGGAGGCATTGGGATAACCTAGTGGTCCCTTCTATGAAACTAAAATTTTAGGAAAGAACAGTAAATCCAAGGGGCTATCAATTTTGTAAACAAAAATTAGGTTCAAACCAAACCCTAAACTATCTGATTAGCAACCAGATGAGGTCAGTGTCAGGTACTACCCAGTCAATAAATGATGCTCTCACCTTCACAGAGTGGGGCACAATTACCAGACACCTGAAAACTGTGCTCCAGAAAGCAGCACCTGCGGGCTCGTCTGTGCACACTCATACAGAGATGGCCAGCCTTTGGAAACAGCAGAGAAGCAGGGCAAAAGTAAAGCCATGTCCAAAAGCTGTGCATGGGACAAAGCCTTTCTCAGCCCAAACAGCAGCTGTTGATGGATGCCCTCCTAGGCAGGGGAATTTCTGCACCACCTACAGAACGGCAGTGAGCCATCGACAAGCTTTCTTCCACTCTGCAGCCACATAAGCAGCAGTAATGAGCCTGAGCAGGGCTCTGTCCCGCTGCAGCCTCACCGCTCCCAGGACCCAAGCTAAATTGTTTAAAATGTAAGGCTGGTACCTGCACTGCAGCACATTGCAGGTGTTTTGCTTCTGTCCCCAAGGTCTCTTCCATCATAGTATCCACTGCAGTAGGGCCACTGTGGCATGAAATTTGACTCAGGGAGCGAACTGGCTTTCATCCAGGTTAGGGATCTCTCCCTGTGCTAGGCAGGACCCTCTCCTCAGGGCCTTTCAGCAAGTGGCAGCAGTCAGCCCCGCCACTCCTTAGCAGAGCGGGGCACGTTGATTAACGTGTTCCTTCAAGCCTGATTTTTACAGCATTGCATCTAGGGGCTCATCTCTTTTACTAACCCCGGTTTAACCTCTCTGTGGCTCGCCCAAGAGTGAGGGACCCATCACCCTCCCACCGCACTCCCAATCTGGTGTATGCTCAGGTTTTTTGCCTGATAAGCATCACTTTTTACCACCTAAAAGAAAACAAGAAAAGATCACAAAACAATTTCAGTTTTAGTTCATTTACAACATAATCTCTACTTCAGTGATAAGAGGATCTTACAACAGTTCTCACAGTGTGACTCCAACTCTTTCTGTGGTGCTGTATAATTAGAGCAAAGTTTAACCTCCCACTGGTGTTTCTGGAAATTTAAATTACTGAACTAACTTTCCTTTGTCGCTCCCCTCTTTTTCTTTAGGACAAAATAAATTGCTTGCCTTGCACATGGGACACAATGCTCTGCGTAAATTAGAGAGCCCCTTTAAATGTATCGTGGAAGCAGCTACACGAAAACCAGGTATACAGAAACTGCAGGGAAACATAATGCTGTCAGACTGTACCACAGGGGCAGAGCCTGAGGAGTCTTGGGGTTGTGGTGGGCGAGCACAAACCCAGAGCTGCCTTTCTAATCCCCTGCCTTGCCACCAGCTTGTGTCATGTAAATCTAACCTAGTTATTCCTTCTTTAGTTACTCCGCTGCGAAAGGTAAATGTTACTTTAATCTGATATACACATAGGCTATCTAATGTACATGACCCAACTGACAACTGTTTTTTTGCTGATTTTTTTTCTTTTTTTAAATTTAAATTATAACACAGAGACTGGGAAGTGGATGCAGTAGCTATGTCTAGCCTGGGTACACTGTGACGTGATCCCAGCTCCCATCCACAGGGTCCCCAGGCTGGGGTCAGACACCCGGGGCCAGACCAGAGGGTGCCAGGGCTCCCCTGTGCCACCTCTATGCCCTGGGTCATAAGCTTTGCGCTTGTGCTGCCACAGACCAGGGCTGCTGCTGGGCTCATAGCTGCTGATACCAGGGCTGGGGAATAGTCCCAGGTCCAGCGGCTCACATACAGCCAATTATCCCCAAATAAATAGATTTATTTACTTTGGTACTTAACACTTGCATAGGCACTTTTATACAACTGTAAGTACTAGGGGGGTGAGGCAGATGCTGACTGCAATGCTTCAACATAGCTGAAGTGCTACAGCTTTAGTATGTATTGCAGATTGTACTTACGTAGCTCAAAAAAGGGATGAGAATAATTCACTGATAATGTCAACAAAGGGCTGACTACTAATTATAATTACTAGTATTAATTTTTAGTCTCATCTGAATTGCAGAAGTTATGTCACTCTTCAGTCATCCATCTAATTATTAGTAATGAAACTTCTGGTTCACCAGTGTATTTTGTTATAACAAAATGATTAAAAATAAGTTACTGCAAATAATTTAGAGAAATATATTTTCAGAACTTGCAAACTGCTTCTGATCTGTTAGGTTTGACATTATGAAAACATCCCCAAATTGCAAAGCAGGTTGGAGCTTGCAAACTGTTCATTAAGTATTTTGAAAAGAATAACAAATAGCTACTAATGTGTTGCTGGGAGAAAACAACTTATTCTAATAGGTAATACAAAGTTCAAGATAATGAACAGTTTGTCCCAAACAGCAGGCAAATTCTTCCAGTGTTCAAGAAATGAAGATCAAAAACCTGCAAATCAAAGTGAAATTAAAAAGTGCTCTTATTACTGAAAAAAAAAATGAAATCTGTTTATTTTGTTGTTATTGATAAGTAAAAAACAGCAAATATTCAGAATGAATGGATCCTACTGGGTGACCCTTGTATTTTTTTTAAGGATTTCAAAGTTAGTTAGCGCACAAGGAATGCGTGGTGTAAATCATCATAGATCCTGTGATATCAACGGAGAAGCACATCTGTATTACCTGAAGATGTGCCTCATGCTGCACATTTGAATAAATGTATACAGCAGTGGAGTCATTGACAATACCCGAACTGAAACAGTTTTTCAGACAGGCTTGAAAAGGAACACAGCTAATACAACCTGAAAACTAAACATTACAATGTGTTGAGCAAAGGAACCTGGAAAGCTTAGGAACATGGGAAGAAAATGATAGAATTAAATTAATTTAGGAAAAAGTGTAGGCAGGCACAACTAAGACAAAATAGCCTGTAGGACTGGAAGGCTATAAAGATCAACAACCTTCAAAGACATTATTTCAAAAGAAGTATTGCAGAAAAAGATCTAGAGCTGCTGTTGAATAAGAAATTGATGTGTTTTTAATATAATAAAGCCACAAAATAGCTGACAAATTTTGTGTTCCCCACTCAAAAGCACCACACCATGGTACAGAGATTCCTTTAGGAATTTATAGGAAAGACCTTTCCTATAAATGCAGGTTAATATTAATTAAGATGATGGTAAGTTTGTCCTTGCTTTCTGTAATCCCTCTTTGGTTCTGTGGGTACCACATTTTTAACCAGAAAGATATTGACAAATGAGATGCTGTATAGAGAACAGCAACAAAAAAATATCAGGAACAGAGAAGAGAGTGCATGAGGGAAAACTGAATTAACTGAATACATTCAGTTTGATGAAACAACCCACTGAGCGATTTCAAACATCTGAAAGGCATTAACACCAAGGATGGAAGGTATTTCACACAGCATGTAGAGGCACAGCTGAGAACCGTAGATGAAATTACAAAAGGAAAAATTATTCTGAAAATCCAGAATATTTCCTAGACAATAGCTATATCATGACAGGAATAAATTCCTAATGGTTGTTCTAGATATTTGTTGCCAAAAAGTGTGCAGCCTGCGCAGTTTTATAGCAGTAGCAGTCAATGAGGTCCTTCTCCCACCATAACTCGGCAGATTCTCTGGTATACTCGAGAATAAAATAAACTCCCAACAGTTTAAACAATGCTCAGAGAGCCATCAGACTTGCTTTAACATGCTGCTAGTGGTAGGGCCAGTGTTTTGAATGCAACCTTAACCCAGATGCCACAGGAAGCTTAGTCATGAGGCACCCCATTTGTAATATACAGCTCTCTAATATGCTGTAGGAGATAAACCAGCGAGGAAGGGCTGCGGGTTTTCCGGGTGTATCTGGAAGTTTCCATGGCAACACATGTGCAGCTTCAGGAGAAAAGAGCCCTGAAACTCAAAGCTGATGTTTCCGAGTTTTTTAAGATGATGATCAGTTTTTATTATTCTATATTTTCATGGTTCTGCATTTCTGGCCATCTCTGGGATCATACGGAGAATGGAGATCAATGTTAGCACCATAACCGCTGCTAAGTATTGTGTGTATCAAAAGACAAAAGAGTTTCGGGCCCCTACATCTATTTGCCTGTAACTGGAAGGCGAGGGAAACCATAACAGCCTTGGTGATCTCTAGCAGGTTGGGGCGGCAAAGCAGGGCTTCCCTGGGGAAATCCAGGCTGGCTATCTGCTGCGGTTCTGCTGCCTGAGGCTCGGGCACGAGGCCAGGAGGTGGCGATGGGCACCCGGTGACACCATGGTGACACCACGGACACACGACTTCGTGCAGCTCAGCCTGGCCACCAGGCCATGGGAGCTGGGGCATCGGGGCGCTGGTGGAGGACGCCCCTTCCCCTGGCCGCAGTGCAGCACTGCCAGGCCTCTGAAAGCAGCATTCCAGCCGCAGGGAGAGGAAGCCTGAGGGGCAGGGGAGGGGGAAGAAGCCAAAACAGCAAGCTTCATGCTCAGCAGGTCTGAAAAGCTCAGCTGCTTTTTAAAGCCTTTCTTATCCATGCAGCTGCCACAAGTGTTTGAAGTCCCATTGACTGCTTGGAGTTGCACCAGAGGTGTTTCTCAGGAGATCATGTGGATGAGGATTTTTTTTTTTTCCAAACAGGAAAAAAAAAAAAAAATCCCAAGCACTGTCATGCAAACAGCAAGAGCTTCAGCCTTCCCCAAGCTCAGGAGTTTTGTTCTTTGTATCCATGCTTTTTGAACATAATCTTTTTTGCATTCGCCTTTCTTTGCTTCCTAATGGCTGGTCTCCCATTTCATCACCAATGTCTCCAGACAGACAGTTGGCAACCTGTGCCCTGGGAATCTGCAGCACTTGCTCCACACCAGAAAAGAAGGGCAAATCGTTGTTGGACAGAAGTTAATAACAAAATGTTTGTACTGCTCCTTACACTGGCTTTGCAAAGTTTGTGTTTCAGGGAGGCAAATCTGGTTGCTGCCCAGGCCCTGCACAACCATCACTACTGCACCAAGTCTGATGCATCACGCGTATTTCTTCTGATCTGTGAATCAGAGGGGCAGATTTGATTGAATTAACATCATTGCTACCTGCCTACAAGTTGTGTAGCCTGTCAAAGGCAGAGATATGGGGCTGGAATGTTTTGTGGCTGATCAGAGGAGCTGAACGGCAGCTCGGGCTGCACAGGCAGCGCTGCTCAAAATGCTGCATAAGTGTCTCGGAGGCAGATTTCCACCTCGTCATTGCACAACCTTCCCTGGGGCAGGGAGCAGGACTGCTTCACATCTGCAGTTTATCAGATGGAAAAGATCATAAATCTGGCCCGGAAAATATGAGGCGAGGCCTTTCCGTTTCTGCAACAGCTAGCATGTTTTCTCCACTGGGGATGTGTTTGCTTGAGAGGGCAGTATTTGCACTTTTGTTTTTGAGCAGCTGAACTTTGCTACTGTTCACTGAATGGAGAATACTCGGAATCTGAACATCTTTCAAAAACTGTAACAGTTTAGAGATATGCTAGGGCAACTGTTTGTTCCTGGGTCAGATTCTGCTCTTTTTGTTTACTGCACATCATTTCCTTGCCCTGTGAATGCCACCAAACCAGTGTTTTCTGTGTTCCCTCTGCTGGCTCTGCAGCAGCAGTTCACTAACAAGCACAGTTAGTGAGAGCTGTGCACAGCAAAGTTGTCTTGCCATGAGACAGCCACTAGATTTTTGTTTAAAGCAAGCAGAATAACGTCATCTCCATGCAAAACTGTAAAGAAAAATAATGTTGGCTAAATGGAAAAAAGAAGATAAAATTAGTACAAAAAAAGGATGTATTTGCAAAGTTGCAGGCATTTACAAATAAAAGTGAAGGCTTTCTTTTTTTCTTTCTTTTTTTTTTTTTTTTAAGTAAAAGCTGCAAAAAATTATTGAGTGTCCTCTTCATCACATCTGGACAATCAGATTAATGCATTGTGTGAAACAGGGGACATAAGCAAATTTCCCATCTTTAATGGCATGCACCACATTTGTCCCATCAATAGACATGATAAACCAATGAGAAAGAGAAAGCAAGGGGTAAAACCACTCTTTGTCATGCAGCTTCTCTTACACATTCACTGCAGTGTGGGATTTTTCAAAGCTGCACATGTGCCGACGGACACTGGCTGGTGGGCGAGAACTCTGGCTGCCTCTTCCTGAAGATTGAAAAGAAAAAGACACCCAGTGAGTGGTTATACACATGTGCACACATGGTGGTTATACCACTCAATAGGGTGCCTGTCCCTGACCTGCGTCTAAGGTTCACTGTGGTCTTTCCCATATGTTTTCTTCTTCCTTGGGCCAGTCACCTCAACCTCCATACAGAGGAGTTTCTCCACACAGGGTTTCTCCTTGGCTCCAGTATGGTATCGTGTAAAATAGGTTCTCGTGGTGTTTGTCCCTGCTTTTTCTGCTGAACCCTGGTGCACTTTATAGACCAGATGGCAAGGGCTGCTGTGCATTTAGCTGTCAGTGGGAATCCTCCCCTGGTATTCTCAACACGGAGTGAAATGATGAAAAAGGAGCATCTGCATTTCTCATCTTATCTACAAAAGCATCACCAAAATTTTTCTTGGTGGAGTTTTTAACATACACAGCTCCTGATTTTTCTCCATGTCCCTTATTCCCACAATCTGCTTTTCTAAGTGTTTCCTTTCTTTTGATTTTTAGCTCTAGCTAAATAGTCACTAGTCACTGAATAGTCACTAGCCTTTGTTATATGTGATTTCACTGTATGTGCTTCTTTTTTCCCATTGACACATTGGCCTTTTTGAGGTAGACACAAAATGAAGCCTCCTAGCCACTCTATCTCCAATGGTAATTCCAAAAAGGATTGCAGACTGCAGTTTTAGACATTAATGTAAGACAATCTCCACTATATTTGCTCCTCTCTCTTGCCCTATAAAGAGGATGCAAGCTCTCATTTATCTTCCCCAGCATCAATAAAAATATATAAACACGCGCGTGCTTTGACAAAAATGTCGGGTATTTTTGCACGTGGAATGTATCAATGAATTTCTGCAAAAAAAAAAGAAGTTGTCATTGTATTGCAAATAAAATGCAAATAAAATTCAGCATTTCTCCCCATCAAACAAACAATCATTGTGCATGCTTGCCAGACTTCTGTTTACCTCAAAACAACAGATTCATGGATGGTATGTGCATGTACTATATAGTCAGTACAGCTGCTAATGAGCCAAAAAAGCCATTCTTCTCACCACATACTAAAGCACACGAGCACAGCGTGATGTACACAGAATACATGCATACCCATTTTGGAGAGGTAGATGCCTTGAGATGACTTCTGAACTATTATGAATAAAACACAAATAAGACATACTGCTGAGCAATTTTGTAAACCTACTCACTTCAAAGTCTCTAGAATAATTAAATTCCTTACCAGGAGTAATGACATCTCTGAGATTTGATAATTTAAAGGCGATCACAATTAGGAACTTAGCTACTGTGCTCTCTCCTACATCCTATTGAAGTTACAGAGATTATTAAGCTTCTGATTAAACAGAACATCCAACATTACTACAGACCTTTGCTTTTCTTCATCTATTGATGGAACAAGAGCTTTCTACTTTGTGTGCTTGGTTTGTAAAAAGTCAGAAATTAGTAGTTTATTCAGTTACAGGAGCTAATTTTACAAAACATGTAGCAAGATGCAGTTGATTATCCAAGAGAAAAATAGAAAACACCACATGTTCTGAATGTATTTCACACACGCACGCATACTGTATGCACAATAGAGGGCACACAGCCACAGACAACCTTGCTCAGGGACCTTGGAAAAGGTGGAATCTTATGTTTCAGAGCACTTCTCCGAACATGGGTCTTTGTGAGGTAACATGCTTTACCAGATACTGTCCTTCAGCTAGTGCCATACGCTGTCACTTCTGGCTTCCTTAGCTGCACCCCTTGTTTCCCACCCCGTACTTCATTTTATGCAGGTATATCCCCAGAGTGCATCCAGAGCATTTTGCCCTCCAAGCTCTGGGCATCTGTAGGTCTTGTTATGAAATCCTATGTGAAAGGAAGAAAGAAGCCTGCTTCCTTAGCCCAAAATGCTTCCTAACATTCAAAATACAGTGAATTATTTTCTTCCTGTGGCTGCAGATGTGCTCCTCAGCCAAAATCAAACACAGATCAAACATGTAATAGCATGCAACCTCCTAAATGCCTTGTCAGGTTTGCATTCTGTGGGAGACTGCTGTTTGAAGTGCTGCCATGCTCCATCAAAGCAGTTGTTTGCCTTTCAGTCAAGGTCAAGGGGGATCCCCATACGGTGATATAAAGGATATACACTGCAGAAATCAGCTCTAAATCTCAAGGTTCACGCTTCAGCAGATTTGTATTTGGATTTAGAGTGAAATTTGGATTTATAGTGTTGTGGGAAATGTAGTGCATTTGTTAATTATACTTCAGCGAATTATTCTGCAATTATTAATCATTGTCAGCTGCATAAGTAATAATAAATGCTTTTGCAGTATTCAGTTTGAAGTATCCTCATAGGCTTCCTTTGTCTTACTAGTAGTGTGTGGCAATGCTTTCTTTACTTTTTTTCATTCTATTTCTATGATAGTATCTCTTCCCTCCTTCCTCCCGGCCTTGCAGGCAGTGATGACATTTCACACACATTTCTCTGGTTACCAAAAATTAGGTAGCCTTCCCATCTTTAAAAAATGATTAAAGGGCCATTTGGGGGGCTGTCTTCTAAACAATAAAGGTAATTCCTGCTGAGCCAATGACGCTTATTTGTATCCTGAGCCCAGAGCCAGGATGGATCTTCTGTGTATTTGAATGAGGAGTTGCCATACCAAAATGAAAGCATCTGAACTGCTTTCTGATGAAGTCCTGGGTGCAGTAACAGGGAACCTGTCAGAGGAAGTGGGGTGATAGTGCAGAAAGCTCCTGAAGGAAGAAGATTAATTATTTTTTGTTTTTTGAAGCAGAAATATGTTTCTAGCCAGTTGGTCAGAATTCAGGCTAGGTAACAGGGCGGTAGAAATCTGCAGGGAGAAAAGGAAAGGGTCTAAGAGAAAACTCACTTCTGCCACTATTTTTTCTCTTAAGTGTAAATGAATCATCCTATGAGGCAAACAGCTGTGTCAGGATTGTAGGAAAGTGTAAATTGCTATCTATGGTGTTTTCTATCTGAATAGCTATGAAACATTCACCTTCTGCCCTGGAATTACTCTTTCTGTCTATCCAGACTCGCCAAACAGACAAAATGTATGAATTTGTCTGGGATCTGAGACAATATAAACGCAGGATTCTGTGTTACCTATCATCTGAAGCCACAGCCAGAGATCCTCCACTCTAGATGTTGTCTGAGCTGTAAGAAAGGCTTTCACATTTCCCATAGTCAAAGACATATAGGAAAGCCCAGCCCCAGGTTTTATACAACCTCATTTGAAACAACTGAGCATTGATTACATTAGGAAGACAGCAAGTGGAGGGAATTCAAGAGAAGTGATGATGGCATCATGCTGATACTTACAGTGGCATGATAGCCCTGAATCATTTCCTAGTTGTTAATAATTTATATATAACCCTTAGCTTCAATACAGGAAGGGAGAAGCCTTGTGCCACCTGCCCTGTGACAGACTACTGTCACAGCCTAGAGTATCTCCTGCTCCAGCATGCAGACTGACTGCCCTCCTCACCCCAAAGGGGCAGCTCTGCAACAACATAAATTTTCAGCCTGCTGTTTACTTCCTTGTCCCCCTAGCAGCCTACAGGGTAACTGGGGAGCTGTGCACATTTTGTACGTGGAATCAGATCAGTAAAGTGCTCAACAGAACACCCATCCCAAATTCTCTTGCCTCTAAATGTAGCATCTTCCTAAGTAGAAGCATGTTCATCTTCTGATGTTTGGGTCCTTTAAAGTCCAGGTTTTATGTATACTTGTCATGGCTGGATCAAAAGATATCCATTAAAAAAAAAGAAGCAAGCCCATGTCCTTCTCCTGTAAGAAGAGAAGCTGAATTTCAATACCTTTTGCAAGAACCAGAATCTGATAGGAGATTTCTGCAATATGTATCATTAAAGCAATAGATGAAGTTGGGAAGATAGACAGGTTTTCAGTACAAATTCATTTTTATAACACAAGCCCTGCCTGAATTCCAAACTAAGTGAAGGTTAGAAATAATTGCTGTGAGTTTTAACTTAATTATGCTAATCAATTGGACAGTGGCAGTTTTTGGAAAGAAAGAAATCATTAACAGCTGTGGAGCAGAGAGAGCTGTAAGTAGGAGGGAAGCTATATGGTCATTTGCCCTTGCCAGGCAGGGTGAGGCACGCAGGTGATTATTATCCATGGAGGACTGAGCAGCAGGAGGGATTTTGCAATGCACTTTCTCTGTTGAAGCGTGGGCATCTGCTGAAGAGGACAGAGGGGTCGCTGGGCAGAATGCAGTCCCAGTAGGATGCTCAGAAAGACTCAGCGCAGAGCTGCAGGGCAGAGACACAGCTCAGGCTGCACCTCACGTTGCCCCGGGCCACCATGAGCCAGCTGTGTGCCCAGGGGAGCATCCAGCCCTCCCTGGCTGCTCCACCGGCCCCTCCGTGCCAGCACAGCCCTGGGTGCGATTGCTCAATGAACTGGCAAGGAACGATGGGGACAACTAATGTGGGTCGCAACTAAGCCAGCGAAGGACGGGGGGAAAAAGATCCGTTCCCCGCTCCAGTTCACAGCATCCAGGCACTTGTCCCTGTGTAATAAAGGGGCAGCGTGGAGTAAGAAAGGCTTTGGGTGTCATTTCTGGCTTAGGACAGCTTAAAGCATTTGTGGATTTACAGGCTATGATAGCCCGAAGCAGCCGCAGGCTAATCTCTTGGCTGTCCAGGATGGCAGCAGGAGAGATTTTTGAGATAAGATACAAATCTAAAGACTGAGCAGCGTGTATAATGGAGGTTTCAGAGAATACGAGAAAGCAGAGGAACGACTGCTCACTTCCTGAGGACTACAGATATCCCTGGGGCCACGCTTTGCACCCCCTGGAGCCTATGCTTCCCCTCTTGCAAGCTCCCAGGGCGCAGAAGCAAGCCCCCACCGCACACACGAGCTCTGAGGACCCTTGCGGAGCTGTTGGCTTGCCCCTGCACACCCACGGCGTTAGCCTGCCACTGGGCCACAAGAGCTGGTGGCAGCTCCCACGTGTCTAATCTGCTCACTGGGCTCTTCTTGCAGTCGTCTGTGCTGCTGTGTACGTTTTAAGCATAGCCCCTCATCGCTCCCAAGTCTGCTCAAGGTAGCTAATACCTTCATGGGAGCTTACACAGACTCTGGGATTTGTGTCGGGTGGTTGTTGTTGTTGTTGGTGGTGGTGGTGGTGGGTGGTTTTGGGGTACTTTGCTGCTGGGTTTCTTGTTGGTTGGCTGTTTTGGGGGCTTGGGGATGCAGAAAAATGTGTAATGTGGAGTAAGTTATGGTTTCCAGTTTCCTTGGTCTGGGAATGTAAGGCTTGTAAGCCAGCCCAAACTGGCTGTACCAAACCATCTGAAGTGATCTAGCTTGTGCCATGAAAAGAAATGGCCGTTAGAGAACATAAAGAGAAGACATTTTCTAGGGAAGTAGAGTGGAAGACTAACAAGAGTTGAAGTAAGAAAACAACAAGAGCAGAAATTCCTGGCTTTAACACACTGAGGATAAGGAAAGATTAACAGTTTGCAAACACTGAGCTGGGTAGAAAGGAGGAGGGTGACCTAGATGGAAGGCAGCTCATAGATGGTCATTTACCTTGAGTTTGTGATTCTCTGGGGATACCTGGGACTGATCAGAGTGAAACTGTGAACACCAGCAAAACATTGCCTAATGAAGAGCTGCCAGAATCACATCGGGGGCACTTGTTTTGCTGGAGGTTAAGATCAGCGTTGACATCTCCAGCTGTGGTGCTGCAACAGAGCTGAGCTAATCTAATGGTTTGCTGCTGAAAGGGACAACTCTCGCCCCTGTTCCCCAAACCTGGGGCAGCAGGGACAGCCTCTCTGGTGCTGACATTAATGTTTATCTGACCCTGAAGAGATAGGGCTCAAGGACAAGCCACCAGGTAATGACTGACTTTTTTCCTTCTCTAAAGTTACTTTTGCAAGGTGGAGGAAAAACGCATCCTGCACACAAAAGAAGAACCACAGAGCAGAGAAGGGGAAACGACTTAAGAAGAGATAACTGAAGCAGTAAGCTAGAAATGGTAAATTGTTTATAATGCAGTAATAAGGATCCTAGAGCTTTTCAAATTCAAGTGGGCTTTAAAGCGACAAATTGTGTGATTACTTCTAGGCTGCACAATTGTTCGCTGTTTACAGTGATAATGCTTTTTAACCTATGCTTGTCAGGTGTGGGAAGCTGAATGCCAGAGCACATATATGCTTTGAAGAATTAGCTGACTTGTTATTTTAAAATTAAATACTCTTTAACAACTCTAAAGTGGAGGCAGATGTTCTATTGATGCAATATACTTTGCTTTCCTTTCCAGCCCATACTTAAAGTGGTCTCTTAGAGGACTCTGGGACTCTAAGAGAATATAACCCATGTTGTCAGCCACAATCATTAGTCATGCTTTGACTGTGGATGTCCTTCTGTGTGGACATTAACTCTGTCATAAAGTCTGTTCTGCAGACTTCCAGACATGGGTCTGGAAACCCCAAGGAAGTAGCTGGTAATACTAATTTTGCCCATTCAGAGTCCTCAGGATGCAAATCTAATAACCAGGAGAACACAGGAGAACGTGGTCACATCTCTGCTCTGGATGTGAATGATACTTGTGCACTTGGGGCAGATAGAAAACTTTATCAGATGGGTGGAAAACACAATAAACCTTATTGGATAAAAAAAAAAAATCAAAATCAAGCAGGAAGCGAAGATGGACATTTTGAAATTCCTCACTACTCTGTTTACAAACTCTTAAATCACTAAACAAAAATAGAGACAACAACCAAAGTCGCTCCATTACAAACAGCAGTGGGACAGGCATTTAGCAAAGACTAGATCCAAATTTTGGACTGACTGGTGCACCAGGAGTTAGCCTCTGCTTTGCCATACATCATAACCAGCACCAATCTCTGCATCTTCTCCTGTGTTCAATGAAAATAAGATGAAGAATGTAAACATTTTGGAGATGGCATTAAATGCCAGGGGAGATAGTGCAGGTATTTGTAAATAAATGTGTCTGCATTTTGGAGTATTTTACAAAAAACAATGAGCTTCTGCAGGTGCCTGGCTAATGTGCTGTGTCCTGTCCCTGTAATAGCTGGAATTCAGCTGATGATGATAAGACACAAATGTGTGCAGGTTGTGGTCTCACAAAGGCTGGTGCAATTGGCAGTGGTTTGTACCGTTTGGGCTTATGTAAGCTGAGACTGCTTGGCTTTTGTTTCCAAAGTTTAGTAAAACTCCCATTGCCATAAATACTTGTAGCTCTGAGAGTACAATAGTGGGGGGCTAACCTGTGCTACCGCTGGTGAGAATTTTTTTCCAAAACCTTCCCTAGGATAGGGAAGAGCCTTGGAGAGCATCCTAAATTTACACTGATGACCTAAGTCAGGAGAGACAGGTGACAGCAGGCATCATCCTGACAAATTTGCTCCCAAACACATTGCTGATCAATTGACAAATCAAAGTGTGGGCCTCTTCACACAGCAAACAAAACGTATGTGCTAGTGTCTTCCACCAAGGGCTTCAAAGATATTTCTTTAATGAAACATAGAGCAATACAGGACTGAGACTAGTGCTTTATTACCAGGATTAAGCCCTGCTCAGAAGATTTTATTTCTAACAGTGTGGTAAACCATACATGCCTGACCAGGGAACTTTACAGTCCCTTAGCAGAGATGGACCATCTTCTCTCTTTGGGACCGTGATTCACCTATGCATTACAAAGGCTTGCCAAAAATCAGTTGCTCTGTCAGATGCTGCAAATGCATGCTGCAGTTTGGCTTGCAGCATTTTGTTATGTCAGGCACCCCTGAGCTAAGCAGGGGTGCTCACTGCAGGCAGGTATGAGCTTGGTGGACAGAATATGAGATGCCTTTCTACATCAGTGGAAGAGGTGACATACAAAAGTGCTGTCCTCTTTGTGGGCTCTTATGTGCTCATGTGTCCCCAAGCATGAAAAAGGATTAAATAAATTAGCAGCAGTTCTGCATTTCACACTAGTAACTTTGCACTGAATTGTTGCAATGAATCAAGAATATTTTTCAGACTACATCTTACTTTATGGAAAAAAAATACTAACTGTATATAGGTAGGTTTAGTGCCTGTGCTGTTTTATAGCTTTATCCTCATCCAGAGAATATCAGAGATAGAAACTATAACCTTCCATACCTGAATTTTTGTTCACCTCTATATTAGCTCAAAGATGTATGAAATTGCAAGGTGGCTCAGAGATCCCCACAGAATAAACACTTGCAGAATATCCCTTGTGTTTATTCTAGCAAGTATTCGTACATGAATTATCATGTGACCATGAAATGTCACAGCCCTATTTGCTTCTGCTGAGGGAAGGTGAGTAACTGAAGCACAGGGCTGAAACATCACACCTTTGAGGATATGAAGGAGGTAAAATGCAATCTTGACTTAAAAATCTTAAAGTAGACTCTAGGAGACTTTTCATTTTAGTTCTTATTCCATTTCCATTTTAACATGCTGAATTAAATAAATAAATCTGTTATACTTTTTTGAATGATATTTCAGTCCCCCCCACTAACTTTTTTTTTTTTTTTTCCTTAGTATGTGCTTACAGGAGTTAGAGTCTGATATATGTCTGATGTAAGGAAATATCCAGGCTTTAAAGTACTTACCAGGATGCAACCTTCAACACCTATTTATTTACCTGATGCTCTGAACAGGAGAAGATTCCTTCCTTATTATTCTCACAGAGAGAATTCTAACCAAAACGATGCGAGATTATGGTGCTAAACAGATAAACAGCATTTACTTATACCTACATGTGAAGGGAATTGTTTGCATCACTCACTATTGAGTTGGTCCATTTTTATAGCATCCTAACTGGATTGTTATGACTGCATTTCAGAATAAAAATGCAATAAATAATATATACAAATACAAAAATACAAGGAAATGTAATAAGTGATCCAGTCAAGCAAGAAATTAAATTACAAGTGGTGTTCCTATTCCTGTGTTTTATGCCAAGAAAGATGCTAGTCTCCCTTAGGCTTTCTGCAGTAGTGTGTTTGCTTCTCTTATATCAGGAAGCAGAGAGAGTGGTACGTAACTGTAAAGTTCCCTTCTAATATAATCGTGTAACTACGCATCATTGTGTTTAAGCACTGAGATTCATCACACAAAGCTTCCTGGTGCTACAGCAGTGACCATAAATAAAAAATTTTATGATTCAGCATCTTGAGAGCAGCAAGATGAGAGATGGAGCTGTAAAGCAAAGTCCTCCACAACTCCTTTGGTAAGAACCAGGTTACATTCAGAGACCATTCCTTGGGTCTATATCCTGTCAAAATCCCCTGGGAGAACCCAAGTAGTGAATATCCAAGAAAAGAAACTGACAAAACTGCCTGGGACTAGGAGCTTCTGAAAAAAGGAGGAAATTATATAAAATCTTAAACAACCGTCCTTTCACCTAAGGGGACTGCCCAAGTAAAATATGGTTCTGACTGGTGAAAAAGAAGCAGAAGTCTGGAAGGGAGCCCAGGGTACAGGTTCTGCGCCCCCCCCCCCC
>VXAA01003886.1:191461-247561 GCA_013399115.1 Anseranas semipalmata | reverse complement strand
TTCTTCAGAAAATCACCCTTTTTTTTTTTTTTTAATTTATTTATCTTAAATGTAGTCTTGGCTAGCCTCTGCTTGATCACAGAAGGAAACCCAGAGGAATAAGCCTAAGTCGCCAGACCTCTTGTGCTGCATTGCATGTAAGCTTGTACTTAATGATAATTGTCTGAATGGTATTGGATATCTGATCCCACACACACCCCCCAGCTTGTCTTAGGAGTGACATGTAAATGGTTATGCATGTGTTGGGATGCCCTTTAGCTGGGATAATTTGCAAGGAAAACTTACAGTGACTTATTCAGCTTTCCTCCTTATTTGTCATTAGAAGGGAAAGGTAAATTCTCTATCTCCATACTGGTTATATTGCACATATATAAACAGATATGCAGCTTGGTATGTAATTTGGTATACACATTTACCATGTCTGGTATTTAAATAAATGTGATTTCTAGTATTTACTTAAATCACTAGAAAAAAAAATGTAAGTGTGGAAGACACATCTCAGACTTATTTATCACCTATTTTATGTTTTTTCAGATGCTTGGGATAGAACTACATCATATCTATTAAAGCAAATGCAAATTCAAGCTGCATAGCACACTATTAAATATAATACATAGCTCAAATTTAATGAACAATGCTGCAGCAAGGCTAGAAGAGATTGCTGTTGGATTATTAAGTTTCAAACTCCCTTATTCTGTGTTTCTTTCCAACTCTTTCACACCAATTCTAAGAGTACCTTTGGAAACAGGTAACTGTCTTCTGGGAGTTTTAAATATTCACTTAAATCAATACACTGACAAGGACTGAACAGCTTGACTGAGTTTGTTGAATTTTCTTATTTGAAATTCACATCACATACAAGACAGAACAGGGTATAGGCTGCTATCTGTCACAGTGCTGTGTGTCCACAAAATCGTTAATGGTTTAAGCCCAGTAAATAGCCCAGCAAAGCCAGCAAACATACCAACTGCTGAGCGAGAGATGTTTGGATTAAAACCTTCAATTATCCCTGTGAGTGTACAAGATGCTTTCCCAAAAATGTACTGCGACCTCAGAAAAGGGAGAAGGACTCAACTGCACACAGAATCTGGACGACGACCGCTGGGGAGGGCTGCAGCGAGCACAGCGATGGGGCATGAGTTGGACAGGAGCAGGTGCAGCCTGCCTTCCCCGTGACAGCCGTGGCACCAGCAAACCAGACTAGAGCTGCCACGTCTGCATCGGCGCTGCGAAGGAAGCGGACTGCTCCGTGATATGGCCTGGATGGGATGCGGGGGAGGACAAGAAGCCCCGTCATCGTGGTGCCCTGTGCCCTGATGTGGAGCCAGGGGCCACGCAGCCACATACGTGCTGCCGTGGACCAGCCCTGCACCAAAAATGGGGGCCGGACTCCACAAGTTTATTGCTAGGCTGCTGGGGAGACCGAGCATACAATGACAAATACGTTATTTAAATAAGCAACCTAACCTGTCCTGTATTATTTTTTTCCCACTGTCTTTTTTTTTTTTTTTTTTTTCCCCTTTTAATCTTTTTATTAGTTCCCACTTGCAGGAGCTGCTGTTTCAAAACTCTCTTCCAATCTACCTTACCACTCTGAGTAAACCTTAGCAGCATGTCTGTGCGGACACGGCATATTTAAAGCCTTTCTTGAAAGTGCCTTGGAATGTACTGTATTCCAAGGTCTGCAATGGTCGAAAAAAGGGCTTCTTATTGTGCATGCAATACTGCCACAGTACATGGGAAGTTTACCCACTGCATCAATTTAATTTTCTAAACTGCAAAACAAGCTAGCCTACTGTTTCCTATTAGATTCAGTGATTGTCTCTATACTGATTTGGCTGTGCCCTAAGAAGATAAAATTACACCAGTCAGTAATCTGTACAACAAATATTTAAAGATAACTCTTACATGCTGCAGGCTAGGAGTTGCAAATTAGGACTGAAGAAAATACTCTATATTGTAGACTTCTCAGATTGGGCTCATGTCCTACAGTGCAGGAGTTTAGAAATATATTCTTTTTTTTCTTTTTCTTTCTTTCTTTCTTTTTTTTTTGTTGGAGAAGGTACAACGGTTATCATTGTTCCTTGCACTTTCCACTAAATCCTCATTTCAGATTTTTTGATGCATTTCAACTAGACAGAGTGAAATATTCCCTGTACAGCTGTGCCAAGTTGAGATTGTTTTTGTTTGATTTCACACACTTTAGCCTGCGGAGGTCAGAACAAAAGCCACTGTTTTCCTTACACTAAAAGTTTTTTCATCTTCTGTTCACACTTCTCTCTGCTACCCCTATGCCTCCATAACCCCCTACTTCACAATAGCGTACTGACTGCATGGAGTAGTAACTTGAGAATGAGAAAAGGGAATACTCCCAGGCATCTCCTCCTGTGATGAGGCACTCGAGTTGGATCAAGTGAGAGGATGTGAAAGATCTGCATTTGTATGACTGCAGCTGAACATGCTGAACATTTACTCTCTGTTTCTGGAAGCTCCAGCTCTTGCCATGCTGCACAGTGCCTTTGCCTCCTCCCACCACCAGGAAAACAGTGAAACAAAATGTCCTACCTTCTGGCCATACTTATGCTAAGATTCCCCTCACTGCTTGTCTGTGGGAGGCTTTGAAACGGAAGGAGCTGAAGAGCCCAAAAGCCTTTTTGGACTGTGAGTCGCCAAGTGAAATGAGTCCCAGAAAAACATGGCATGTCAGCACAGCTTGCTCAAGATGAAATGGCAACTCAGCAAGTCAGCTTAAAGAGAAAGAGTAACTTAAGAGTACCTGGAGAGAATTTTATAACTGGCAAGACAAAAAAGCAGATGGTTCACTAAGCCCTGGTGAGGAAGCACACACGTTACTAGAGGTAGCTGAGAAACATGACTCCCAGCTAAATCTCCCAGTATGCAGGAAGAAAGGATGAAGAACAGGATCAGGCTCATGTGTAGAAAGCCAGGGACAATGTACTAGGAGATGCTGGGTTGCCTGACCCTTTTTATTGGAGTAAAATACAGCCATTTTGAAAGACCTTTGGTCCAAGTGACTACCCAAACAATGCTTAGAGTAGATGCCTGGGAGAGCAGCCGAGAGGCATGGACAGCCAAAACAGGTCAAAAAAAAATAAATAAAAAGTATGTGCTTAGAAATATTTAAAGCAGCCATTCATTTCTCAGTGCAGGCAGCTAGAGGAAAAATAATTCAATGCAAGTACATTAAAATAGAAGGGGGTTTACAGGTGACTCAAGCATTAATGTGGAGCCCTGGCCACACAGTGAGTCTTGCCAGTTGGCCTTCCCATCAACTCAAATTTTGCCATACAACTTATGCTGACAACTAAATCCTTACTTATTCTGATTCAAAATACACTAAAATGGTGTCCAGACCTGAGCTCTCAACCAAAAATTTAAAATAATTTATATGTGAAGACTGAGGCGGTAGCTCAGCATCACCACCAAAACTGCAGCTAATTACCCAAAGGTGCACAAAGAGCTTATCTCCTGTGTCCCCCTCGGCAAGCACTGATCCTTCTCTTGTGCAGCCCACAAGAAGTGTGGGTCTTGCTGCGTGTCTCAAGCTCTACCTGAAGTACATGTGTGGACTACAGAAAAGCAACGCAAGAGCTCCAGCCTCCAGTAGTCTGGTCCATTTGAAGCAGTGGCTGGAGAAGGCTGGAGAAGGCCTCAAGATCACTATCTTCAATACCACTGTTTATTTTTTCTGCATGTAGCCCAGAAAGGAGCACTGCTTCCTTGGGGAGATATGTTGTAGGCTAGAAGCAGTTATGGTGAGGATGGAGGGAGTGCACAACCGAGTGTGAGCCGCACCAGGCAGGGCTGCATCCCTCCTCAGCCCTCCCTTCCTTATATCTGCCTTTGCTATCTTACAGGCGCTTTATCGGAGTGCTACTCTTCAAGCTGACTGACCCTCATAGACCAAAGTAACAGTCATAGTCAAGTAGTAGGCTAATGATCACAGCCAGATCCATATCAGAAAGTTACAATCTCACAGCTGGAAAAAAAAGATGAAAAAGGTTCTCCTAAAACTGCTGCTATGTCATCATCCTGTAACAGCCAAGATCTTATAAAGTCACCAAGCAGCACACTCTAACAATAAATGCCCCCACACAGCTTCAATAAATGCAGCAGAGATCACTCTCTCAATCTCTCCTGATGGAGCTGTTCCATTTTTTATAAATATTTAAATATTCATTTGACAAGAGGAAGAGACTGACAGTATCTCAGTACTGAAGACATTCACAAGGGATCTCTCAGACCCAGATTCAAGTTGTCTTACAGAATAAGACAGAGTATTTCTCTAGGGTTTGCATCAGGATTTTTTTTTTCTCTTTTCCAGGACACATTGCTGGTCAAGAACAGAGAGAAAGGTGGGTGGAGACCTGCCCTGGAGCAGTGCATAGTCCAGCTATAGGGCATTCACCTGGGATGTAAAGGAGATGCTCTTAACCTAAGTGAATACCTTAACTATTGTCCTAGTGGCCGTTGGGGTAAAGTTCCCTCACACCTTCCCAACTCCTTCATCCCTACATGGGGAAAAAAAGTCTTCCTGGCCCAGAGAGGATCCTTACCATTAAAACCCAATTCTATGAAACATTTTGAGAGGCCAGAATTTTCTGATGGGAAACATACCCCACTGGAAAGTTCCCAACCAGCTCTGTTTAAAACAGTGCTGTCCGTAACCGCTCACAATTCAACTTAGCCAAGTAAGAGAGAGTTCAAACCCTCATGATTGCATACAGCATCTTCAGAGCGCAACAGATTAGCTTTGTTATTTAAGAGAAGACCAATATTACTGAGCAATTTATTTTCACTGCAACTGTGTTGGTAGTTCAGCTGGGACAGCCATTTTCCAAGCTGACCTCTGTATCAGCACCAGATGTAGCTGAAGGTTTTCTATTGACTAATAGATCCTATGTTAATAGACTTCCCTGGTTAATTCTTCTGCTCTACTTTAGGAAGGAGAAAGGAAGAGCAGGTTTGCTTGCTCTAATCCCAAAGCTATACTAGATAAATTAACAGCACAACATTGCAGGTGAGTCTTTTAACACGGTTTATATAAGCTTGATTTGCCCTTGTAAATATAAATTAGTTTCCGCTTTTAAGGCTAACTCAGTTTAACTCTATATCTGTATACTAACTTAATTTAAATGGATGCCACTTTTCTATTTAGAGGAAGGAATTGGAATTCACTGGATTAGCAGAGGAGAGGTTCAATGCAGACAGGAAAAGAGGGATGAAAATCGAAAAGTAGAAAATGAAAAACAAGCTAACAAGTGAAAGAAGAGATGACAAGAAAAAAGAAAGTTTTTTGGAAAACAGCTGGAAAATAGATATTTTGAGTGAAACACTGCTGGCCACTTACAGGGAGGGACATGTGGCTATAGGGAGAGACAATTGCAGTATCAAGAAACCTATCACCATACTCAGGGATCTGAATTATTGAAGGAAAAATGGAAAATAAATCCCAAGTTTTGATAGGAAATGAAAAACATTGAAAATCAGTCTGGAGGCCATACCTGTTGGCATTAAGCATGTTTCAGTTGTTTCAAGCCCTGGTTTAGGAAGGATCTGAACACACATTTGAGCTAGCTAGCTGCTTGCAAAGCTCCAGCAAATTCTACCTTTTCTGTCTTGGTTTCCTCAGTGGCTCCCAGTTCTCTGGCTGTCAGCTCAATGTCCTCAGAAGCTATGCAATGGACTCTGTTAGGAGCTAAAATACCCTCCAAAACCCTAAAACGATTTTTTGTGCTGTCTTGTGTCTTTATTTTCAAAGTTTTATGCTTGTATATAACAGTGCTCTCAGTTCGTCGTGCCCATGTATAGAGAGGTGTTCTGTCCTTCCTCGTAAGCAAGCCCAGCATGCCTCTACATCCGTGTTGGTTTAGATGAGGAACACAGCAGTAGCTGCACTAGAGGTTTAGATCAGAGGTTGGAATTTTGCTTTGTAAAAGAGCTGGATGCTTGACCTCAGACAAAAAAGCAAAATGCATAGTAACTGCGTGTTGCTTTTTTAGTTGAGAAGAGTGCCTTAAAACTCTGTGTGGGCTTTCTGGCTCCTTTCCACTCACACAAGTGCAACAGAGCCCACAAAATGCTTACTAAAATTATGCAACAACAAATTTGTTAAAAAGCTCAGGTAAGCTCTGTTCTTTTATTAAGGTGACAATGCCGAGGGGAAAGCTGTTTTTTTTCAAGAGAAATAAATATTTTCTTATATTGTACACTATATTCTAAAAATACTATATTTGATATTTGAAAGAACCTTTTTTTTTTTTTTCAGGAAGGTAAAAGAACAGTGAGCACAACAAAGAATTAGTTGCTAAGTTGCTCATGATGTAAAATACTCAGCTCATTTCTTGTCATACATATCTTCAAGATACCAACAGCATCAGCCAGAGACTAAGCTGCAGACTAGTTTCTTACAGAAGTGTAAGACCCCATCCAACCTTCACAAGTGAGAGGAAGGCAGATGAAGCCCTATCTGAGCATGCAAATCAAGCTAATGAACTAGAGGTTTTTGGCACTCAACCACAACAGGGAGCTTATCTCCTTGCAAGGAGGGCTCCCATATTTGCCTTCCACTCCCAGCTCTATCTGGCTCAGGAGCTGAAAGAGTCTTATGGACTCCATGGCACACTGAGTTGTATATTTGGGTTACTTATGTCTCCATTCACTTTTTTTCCAAACCCTTTTCTGGTAACAAGATAAAAAGTACTGAAGTAGCATAAAGGCAAAATTAATCACAGTGTCAGTTTTGTATGGTATTACCTTCATCCTTATCCCTTCGATCTCCAGGACATACAAAAGCAGTTCTTATGCAAACCGAATCAAAACCAATTCTCGAGTGACTCACAGAAACCTACAGATCCCAAAGAGATGGAAATTAACTGAATTTTAATTCTATCAGGAAGCTCACTGGTTCTTTATTATTTAGATAATTTTTTTAAATTGTGACAAAAATAATCTAAGCTCATATCTAGCCCTGTGGTGCTTCTTTAAAGATTAAGAAGCAATAAGATAATAAAGAATGTGAACGCTCAGACAACTGCTCACAGGGAGATGATATTTGAAGTTCTCTCTCACCCTCTGCTGCAGCTTGGTTGTTTTTAGTCGTTAGCAAGGAGAATAACAGGCTCAATAGATGTGGATGCAAGCTCGTATTCACGTTCAGTTGACCTCTGCAACTTTTCACGCCAACACTGGGTTTAGGAACATGGACAAGTTTACACTGCTGATGATTAAGAGACTTGTTCATAATTCTGAATATTAAATAGAGTACAGGAATAGTACGAAGGGTGCTTTTCGATGACAATCATGAGGACTGTCACAAAACACTACCTCACAAACTAATGTTCAACCCTCAGCTTTCACACACAGATCCCAGTGGTCTCAGACAGGTACATGTGATTTACAACCACTCAGACACAGATTTCTGGTCCCCTTTCCCAAAAGGCTACACTTGCATCTCAGTTTGGAGAGTAATGCAGAGCATCTGCTCGTTGGGTTTTGTGCCCCCTCTCAATTTCAGGTAGAGATGGGAGAAGATGACATTGGAACTTGGTTACTCTGCCATTGTCTGACCCGCCCCAGACGTAGAGGGAGTTGTGTACAGGGCTGCCTTTAGAGCAGGAGAGAAAATGAGAAGCAACATGTCAACATCTATCTGAGGTTTAGATCTAAAGGATCATTTCTACCTTTTCTGCTACATGTGAGACGAAAAAACGTTACATACCTTACTATTCATCAAACTATGGTCAACCAAGAGAGGATGGCAAAGAGAGGGACATATAATACAGATAGATGTGTACCTGCAGTCAATCACTTACTTTGGATTTCCAGCCCCTGGTTTCTTTCTCCGGAATATGTTGAGGAAAGTGTTGGACTTGCAAGGTGCCTTGCCATCCCCGACATGCATACGCACCACATCTGAGGTGGTGAAGGCACTGCGGACATTCCTCTCGGGCTTGGCTATGATGATGTACATCTTAGGAGTGAACATGCACCCCAGGGCCACTGTCACGCTCAGGCTCACTGCGAAGCAAGTGGTGATGATCTTGTAGTTGCTCCCAAAATAGATAGGCACAAAGGCCAGCCAGATGATACAAGTGGTGTACATGGTGAATGCAATGTACTTGGCCTCATTGAAATTGGCAGGCACATTGCGAGTCTTGAAGGCATAGTATGTGCAGCTCATGATGAGGAGTCCATTGTAGCCTACAGGAGCCACAACTCCTAGGTTGCTGGTGTTGCAGATAAGGTAAACTTCCTTAATGCTGGGGTAGGAGAGGATGGGCATCGGGGGCTCCAGGATGATCAGCGTGACCACCAGTGTCAGCTGCACGCTGATCAAAATGGAGGCAATGACCACTTGGGCCCACGCGCTCATGAAACGTGGCTTGCGGGTACAGATCTTCTTTTTGCTGCCTGCCAGAATGCGTGCGATGCGGTTGGTTTTGGTCACAAGGGCAGAATAGCACATGGCAGAGGAGAGACCCACCAGAAGGCGCTGGAGGTAGCAGGATGTCGTGGTGGGTTTAGCTATAAGAGTGAAAGGGCAGACGTAACCCAGAAAGATGCCAGCAAGGATTATGTAGCAGAGCTCCCGGCTGGAGGATTTGACAACAGGGGTGTCCCTGTAGAGCACAAAGATAAGGGTGACAAACATGGTGACCAGGATCCCCAGGCAGGAAAAGACCACAGCCACAATAGATTCTATATTGCTCCACTGGAGGTACTTTACAGGGATGGGTTCACAGCCTGCAGTGTACAGAAAAGAAACAGAGTGTTAGAAACGTATCTGCTTGAAGAAAGAACATATTTTCTGGCTTCCAATATCATCCAAACATTAGCTTATGCCTATGTGCCCTAGATTATTAAAACCATTTTACAAATGACTGAACTGCGGCATGGAAAGGTTTAGATGAAATATTTCCAGAAAAACAGCCACCGGTTTTGGGTGACCCAAACATTTGCTTATGATGCTACAAAGGGAAATGAGATTTAGAAAGTTTCTTCTAATTCATGTTGGAAGGCATGCTGACAAGCCCAGCATATCAAAGGCAGAGCTGGGAACAGAACCCAGACGAACGCAGCACTATCACTTCATTTCAGCAGGGAAGGGATTATTTCAAATCAGAATGGCAGCTTTTTAACCTCCTCAGACTAACTTATTTTCATCTGCATCAAAATAAGAATAAAGACCCACTACATTTTTGTTAGGGCGATTTTATAAAGAAAATAGAGTATTTAGAAATCTGTTATGGGCAGAGAAAAACATAAATCCAAAGTCATAATGGAACTACACCATAGATACTGTACCTTCTCATTATATTTCTGTTTTTTTTTTTCTCCTTAACATTACCTTATTTTCACTTTGTCAAACCCTCTGCTCACTGTTTTTCCTCTACACTCCTTTCATCACCTCCACTAAATAATGTAATTCAATTCTTGTGGAAAAGTCAAACCCATAAAATATCTCTGTCTTTAGAAAATAAATGGAAAAGCACTCCTTTATAACTAGTACAGATGTGCAAATATAGGTATCAGTTAAGATGGTGTTTAACGGTAAGAGCTCTCTCCCACACCCATGTTAAAGGAGTCTCTGGCTACCTTCCTCACTGTGCTGAAGATGCAATAACATCAATAAACATTACATAGAAAATAAAATCCTCAATGTTAATAGTATGCTAAGGTTGGGAAGCTGAGTTACTCAGAACCTTCATTCTGGCATTTCTTAATTTCTGTTCTTGACTTAATAGTCTCAAAATGCTTTTAACATGTTTATGGGTATTTTCTGAGGTTTAAAATAAAACCAGAATGCACAAGAGATCAGTACCTCCATGAGCCATTGGCAGAGCTGGGGCCCTCAGGCCACCAAGCTAATGGTGTGGGTGACTGCAGCGGGAGCCTGGCAGCCTCTGCCTGCTCTGAGGCACCGTCAGGTTTCAGAGACCATCAGTTGTCAGGCCAAGAAAGGGAGCACTGAACAAGAGCTGCCCCTCTGTGATGGTCCTCTCTGCGTCCCCCCTTAGCTGTATCCCAAGCTGAGTATCCATCTACTTCTTGTTCTGACCTTCTCCAGTTTGCCTCGGATCCAGCTCGCCTTTTGTGCCTTTCCCCCACCACTCAAGTATCTTCCTCACCCCAGTCCCTCACCCTCCCCATCTCCGTTCCCCTTCCAGTTCAGGTTTTTCCTAGCCAGTCACTTCTCCACCCACCAGGACCACTGCTGACTCAACATTTCACATCCTGGACATCTCATGACCTCTGCCTCTGTGGGTTGTTGGATGTGGCTGGGAAGACTGAGGAAAAGGTGGTGGTGTCAGTTAGCTTGCAAGACAGACACTTTTTAACTCTCAGTTTCACTGCTGAATCTTAGCAAGCATCCTGATCTTGTGATGAGCAAAAGTCATGCTCAGCCCTTTCCTCTTCAATAAGGAGTATATCTGCAGAAATCATCCTGTATGAACTAAGAGCTTCTGAGGCCCAGAATTCTGCTCAATCTAAATGTATCTTCCCATTATGACAAAAAATTCCCAACTAATACTTCTACCAAAATGTAAACTCCTCCCTTCTAAATACAGAATAAGTAAGCAGAGGTGTGGATCAGGGCTGAGCAAACGGTTTTGCTGTAACCTCATTGTGAGAAAGAAAAAAGTATTTTTGTTGAAATTAAAAAAAAAAAAAAAGAGTAAGCCCGAGGCAAAGTCCTGACATGGAAAATTTCTGCACAAACTTTTAATGGCTTCCAATGTCATATGAACTGAAAGAATGCCTTATAATTCAGACAATTCTGTACTCTTTGTATTGAAGAGGGCCAGGCTGACTTAACTACAGGTAATGCTGTCACCTGTAACATCAAAAACAATAGGAATGATAGTATGTGCATTTGGAAGTCTTATTTTATAAAGGAAAGGAATTCTGTTTTGTTCAAAAAGGTCTATTCAAGATTCAGACCGGTGAGGAAAAATTGTTCTTCCAATCAGTATTTTTCTGGTGAATTGTAATTAAGGAAAAGCTTTATATTAGAAGTAGGAGCCTCTGGCCATTGGTTGCAGCAGCCCTGAGCAGGAATTGGCTCCTATTTTGATTTAATAGTGGACTAACAGTCAGAAGCTACTGTTCTTTGATTAATACATGCAAAGCTATTTTCTTAAACAAGAAGAAAGTCGGTGGTTTCTGGGAGGCTTAAGTTTTAATGTGTGCTTTAAGCTTAGTAACATAAGCCATACTCATATTATTCTATCTTAACATGTTCGAAGCCTTAGCCCTGATTCAGCATGTAGGTAAGTCTACTGATTGCTTTAAGCTTATCCTGTGCAAGGTTTTAGAAACCTGTTTTGTTATATCAGTGCAATTCCTGTGCACCGGCAAGCCCCAAGAGCCACGTATGCTACAAACATTGCAGAAAACTGCCTGCACTGCTTGTATCAGCAAACTGTTGTTGGCTGTCAGCATCTGTGAAGGTGGGTCATTTCCCAGCTAGGAGACAGTGGGCTCAGGAAGCTTGTTGAGATAGGGGGAGGATACTCAGGAAACAGTGTACTTACAAGTTGCATACATAAAATAAAAAATAAAAAATGAAAATAATAACAATAACAACAACAACAAGCAGAGAATCAGTGGCAAAGTTAAAAGTTTCTAGTAAAAAGCTGTTTGGTAGTTTTCATCTACTAGTGTCTCTGCATTTTAACCATGAATCATTTCCCAGAGCAGAAGGCTAATCAATTTTTAATATTATTATTATTATTATTATTATTTCAAATTATATTCATACTGCAAGGCCAAGAAGACACTCCAAGATATTTTCTGAGATCATTAACACATCCCAGGTAACTGATGGCCCCAAAGCTTTACAATTCATTTCATAATAGCTCTATAAAACTTCCTCTCCTATCTTGTTTTATTACTTGTTTAAGATGAAGAAGAGTGGGTTTACTAGCTTGACATTCATTGCTCTCATACAGCTTCTGATACTATAAAAGGTATCTCTTCTTTTTGGCACAAGACCTTAAGATACTAGTTTTATTGACTATTTGTCAGATAAAGTTAAACGTACAGTTTACATCACTTATGGTGAGAAATTCTTTATGCCTGCTGACTCCACTTCACTGAATACATATTTGGGGGATGTAATCTAGAAAAAATATTTTACATTTAAAAAGAAAATTTAAATCTCTGGAAAGGATTGCTGAGCAGCAGAGACTTATTTCAAATGGAGAGAATGAGTGTCTTGAACAGCACGTCTTAGGAAATGGGTTAGTATGCAATCCATGTTTCTTAAAAGGACTAAGGATTTTAAAGCCTCCATCTGTGATGGAAAATGTGACTAAAACTGCATACATGTTTAGCATTTATGATTTAAGGTAAAGGTAAAAACAATCTGGAATGTGAGATGTTAACGTCTGTGTCTAGATGCTACAGTGACTGGCAGGGTATGAATACAACACACAAAACCAAATTATAAAACCATATTTGATGGGGGAGATACTGGCAAGGAAAGAGAATTTTGAATTAAATGGTACCAATGGTGACTCCAGCAAAGCACAAAAGTCAGAGTTTGTCTACCTCAATTTCCCTTTTCTAAATGTTAGGATACCATCAGCTTCTCTTCACAACTTTGTACTTTCTATTGCAATTCCAGTAAATGATGTAAGGGTTAAAAAAGAATCTTTCTCCTCAATTAGAAGGAATGAAGAAGCTGTGCAGAAGCAGACTGCCATTTTGATATTCTCTAGGAAATCAGTCGATCACTATGCTGTCATTTGACTGATGCTACTGTGATTTTAGAACAGCAGCAGCCCAGTCTCCTTGCTGAGAAGAAACACAAATCAGCAGGTCACTTACTGATTTCATTAAAAGTTAATAGATTGCAACATGCCCCTGAGATTTTTTCCAGCACTCACGCTTTCTTCAACTCCTTTCAGCAGTGCCTGTCATTTTGACATGCCCCCTTTTGAGCTATTTTGGGCAGCTGGTAGCACTGAACCATATTCGCTCAAGTGCACATTGATCTCTCACTATGTTCTTGTTCTGCCTTATTGATTAAAAAGAAGTCCCAGTTTTCTTCCCTGAATAGTAGATAGAAACAATTCTGCGAACCTCCAAGAATGTGATTCTTTATGGATATCTGCTTTAAAATTAGCAGACATTGGTGTCCTAGAAAGTGGGGGTTGAATTTGAGCTTTTCCAGTGGGCAGCACATTTATAAAGGATGCTGTAGATTTTCTAGTGTCTAGAAAAACAAGATGTTTTTCCACAACTGAGGACCTTACAGAAGGTATTTTTTAAGAAACAATTTCCTACAACTCATTTACATGAAACTTGAAGGAACTGAATCGTCATTGAGACCTCTGTATCCTGACAAATATGGTTGAAATTGTTCAGTTGCACACCACAGAAAAAGAGACTGTTGGGGTCAGAGGTATGGGATATAGACACACACAAACACATCTGGGACATGGCCATAGCTTATTTTCCATTTAAAGAAACACAGGGTAGACAACGGGTCAAATTTCCCAATCTGTTATGATTAATAATATATTTTTTAGCTGGAGAAGTGGCCAGCTTTCCCTCCCAGAAGAAAACCCCTGAAAGTTCACTTGGCTTCAGTAACTAGCTTAACAGTACTTCACCTATGTGTTTAGTGCTGCAACAACATCTAGGTGCCACCCAGTTACATTAAAGGACGATGTGATAAATTGCACAGTTGATCTTCAGCTAGGTAGTGAGATTGTTTCTCTGACTATGATGCCCTGCTGAATACTGGCAGTGAAGTTTTGCAGATGCAGCATGGGGCAAGGTCTTTTACAGTGATACAAAGCAAACCCCAAAGTCAAGGTGGTGCTTCTCGGTGCATTACATGTATTTTCTTGAGGTAATGGTTACTGCAAAGCCCAGAGCAGGTGCGGGCAGTTGACCTTGATAGGTACAAACAAACAGAAGAATGCCATAGTAAATGACTCATTCAAAGTATATTCACAGGGGAGACAAATTCTAGTTTTCCCTTTCCAAATTTACCCTTTTGTCTGCCAGCCTTTCTTAGTATTTTGTTGATGTTCCTCTTGATGGTGGGTGTAGAGAGAATGATCTTTATATCAAAGGAAATTCTGATAGTCAGTAACTGCAAGCCTAGAAATCCCAAATAAATGATTACTAATTGCATGATAGAACAAGCGGAAAGAGTATCAAGACAAACTGACAATGATGCACTGAGCTCTTGTGATAATCACTGCTAAAATTGCAGCAAATGTTGCTAAGTTCATTAGTAGTTTTAACAGCTTTAATAATGCTTGTGTTAACTATGGGGAAGAACAGACAGAATATGTCATTTCTTCTCGGTACAAATTTCACTGTCTTTATTGCCACTGCTGTTGAACTGAGCCAAAAGATATAGCACTTTTCACCCTAACCTGCACTGGGATGTGTGCTTAAATATGTCCCTTTATTATCTTTACATGCTATCACCTTACTCTCCACCTGCCATTCTCATTGTGCCCTGTCAAATTGGAATGCATTTGGAGGGACATGTCCCTACCTGTCAGTTCAGCGTTCGGCCACCAGCCAAGCTCACAGGCTTTACAAGTGAATTCATCCTGAACAAATTCATTCTCCTTGCAAGCAGTGCAAATCCAGCAGCAGCTCACTTCTCCTTTCCTGATCACCTGTAATGCAAAACATATCCTCAGTGATGAGCCTCTATAAAAGAACACAGAACCCCCCACAGCAAACAGGTACCACCTGCATTGTTTAAAATACGACAGAATTCCTACTTATGGGACATTGAAAACAACTAGAAAATACATGTCCTGAATCTGTATCTACCCCTTTGTATTAAAAGTTGTGCTTAGAAGTTCAAGGATAATCTCTTAGAATAATTCCACTTTGTTTTGTGTTGGTTCTGGTGGTGTTTTCTTTTTCTTCTTTTTTTTTTTTTTTTCCTGAGTTAAAAGAACAAAACCATTTTCCTTTTTGTTACAGTGGCACAGTAAGTGTTACATTTTCAATCAAACTTGAGAAGAGGTTTAATCTGAGAGATAATTCAGGTTAAGACAAGTCTTTCAGCCCACACTTAATATCTATTGAACAGTAAAAAACAGTAAACAAAGTCAAAGGTTAGAACAAAGAGTGAGTAATGCATTTACATATACATTATACATACGTACATCTATTCATAGATACAAGCACAGGCACTCACATAAATTCTAATTTACAGTGAAGTCTCTTTGGGGCTCATTACACTAGTGTAAATAGAAATTAAAATATGAGCAAATTATAAAGTATACTGAAAAAAGGATGTAATGAGTCCTAGTAGAAAATAAAACCAATATGTGGTGACCAAGAGCATGGTCCAAAACAGCTCTTTTGGAGACAAATGTCCCTGAAAGCTGTATCTTTCTCTTATGTGAATGCTGCTAAGTGTAATGATCCAATGCTGAAAACTGTTTCCTCATCTTGTCTGCTAGTTTCATCACACTGAGGCTGAAAGAAAGACTAAGAATATCTCCAGCTCATGGGGCTCCAACAAAGACTCTGTCTCTGTTTGACAGAAAGGAAGAGTCCAGCCTTCTCTCCAGGATCTTCCTATCCATCTATATGTAGAGCTAAGGGAAATAAAAAATGTTTATTTTATTGAATTATGGCTTTTTTTTTTTTTAACATATCCTCCTGCATTCTGTGGAAAGAGTCCAATAGACTTCAATGGAAGCTGAAGCTGGCATTTTGTATGCATGTTGTTTACATATACACATACACAAACTGCACAATCTCAAAAACAGAGAAAAGATGTTTTGGAGGGCAGTAAATAACAATACTGTTTCCCCTCCAGGATTGCTGGAGTATGTCACTAAGCCTTTGCCAAATCATCAATCATCTATGGCTTATAGTAGCAATATGGAATTTAAAGGCTGCAAATATGTTTATTAAATGAAATTAGAAAGGAAAATCTTTTTAAAGGTGATATTCCTGAATGGGCTTCTTGCTATTTTAAACTTACTGCATCCATACCATTTTGATAGTTGTACAACATGTCTTTATGTCATCCAGACATGGCAGGTGGCAAAGTATTTGTAGCTCCATACAAGTGCTACTGTTTGGTAAACAGAGTGATTTCATTTGTGTTTCCATACCTCCTGTTGTGAACATGAGATACAAATATGCTTTTTTTTTTTTTCTTTTTCTTTTTTTCTCACAGGTGTTACTGTTGGAACAAAATACTGGATTCCCATGGGTAACACTATTTTAAGGCCCCTAAGTGAATCCCAGGCACTGACCGTTGTAGGCAATGACTAAGTGAGAATCTTGTTCTTTCTCACATAAGGTGAAATTTAATTCAAATCCTGTCATACTGGTAGATTCTGCATCAAGGACAATTTTAGATAGCATGGTCCTTTATATGGGATTGTAAGAATAAAATTTTGCTCTAGGAGTCTTTCTATAATTTTGGCTTTCCTGTAGAAAAGGAAGTTCTAAAGTAACGTCCTCTGTTTGCCTTGGCTTGAAAGAAGATTTAGTGAGGTTTAGTGAAAAAGCACTGCCTGGTTATTCACATTTCTATGGCACAAAGTGTCTGATGCACACCTTAATTTGCCCCTTCAAGCAAGGCTCGCTGCACACTGATCGGACCATTCCACTCTTGTTCATCTGAATCCTGTAGTCGTCGATGTTGAGCACACCCTCGTGCCAGGTTCCAATGAGGACATAGTCATAGCGGTTGGGCTCTGTGTACTGCAGGTTCATGATGTCGTACCTGAAAGGGAGAAAATAGAAAGCTACTCACTGTCCTGCAATATGAAGGATAAAAATTTACCATGGACTAGAGTTTCATGGAAACACCAAATACTGTAGGATTTGCAGTAGAATCATGGTAAATAACAGCTCTGATAATTACTGATTGACTGCCCCGTTTACATAAAACTGTGGGTAGAAAGTTGTGTGTCCAGGAAGAACTGTATACTAAAGAGAGCAAGCTCTTCCGAAGATTCACATGTAAACACTGGTTGGTGTGTCATTCAGCCATTTTTGAGGACCTTTAACATTCACTTGGTGCCAGGTTGGTTGCAGAATAGCTTCTGCTGAGAACGCTGAATTAATCCCCCAGTAGAAATAATCGAACTAACTAAACTGGTATGCCATAAGTTCACTGTAAGCACTAGTTCCACTGTTTTCATTACCCAGCTCTGTGAAGCTGTCAGAAAAAGTTAGCAGCCCAGGCACAATATTTACTTCCTTGCCCTAGGCAAGTAGGACAGAACTTCCTAAGGCTAACATAAAGGAATGATAAAACACTGCTACAAAAAGCATTCAGCTCTCTACTTCCATCACTGCCCTCCATATGTTGGACCTGATGTGTGCACATCCCTTACTGCTAAGTGTTCGACTCCTTCTTTCACCCACAGAGTATGGCTTGTGCAAAGCAGTGATTAACTGTGGTAATTTCATAATAGGAAATAAGCAAGAGTGGGAGAATGAATAATGGAGAGAGCACAGAGAGGAAAAAAAACACAAAAGAGGATGGACCTACAGGCTGGCCTCTTCAGACAAGAAGGTAAGTGGGAGTAATGTGTGGGAGGGCTTTGTTTAAAAACAGACGAGAAAAAGAGGGCTGCAAACCAGAAATCAGCACTGGTGCTGAAAATCACAAAGCATCTTCTGTTTTACAAGCCTGGGAGTTACCACCTTGTTTTTCTCTACTGGATTGCCTCAGTCTCTGAACAAAACATTCTTTAGCTTATAATGAGCATTGCTAATCTGTAGGCACATAAGGAATGAAAGGTAAGCAAAGTATGAGCCATAAATAAAACTGGGATGCTTGTTTGTGGGCAAAGTGGGAAAAATATCCAGTTCTTTCTTTTCCCTGTTGAGGTTCAAACATGCAAAATTTCAGCTCTGCAGACCACAGAGTAAAGGTGCTAGAACTACCCTCTAGATGCCTAGTTTGGGTAATTAAATCTTTGAGATCTCTCTAGTGAAAGATAATTTAATGATGTGCTTACTTACAACTGTATTTAGATCTCAGTCTTGCCAACATGCATCTCATGCTCAGACAATGTCAGTGCCACTGCATGGTTCCACTGAACCATGTGGGAAAAGGGACTCTTGTCATTGACTTCAATGGAGCTCCAAGCAGACGCAAAAAAACAGCTCTGCAGCTCCATGGTTAGCAACCGGGTCTTAACTGAGGAGTTACTAAGAAAAGGGATACATTTCAAAGTCTCTAGAAAACAATTCCTTCTTATTTCGCATCTCTTACAAAGGAATAAAATAAAAAAGTAATTCTTTTTTCTGCATTATGAAGGGTCAGCATAGCAAGAAGCAGTTACAGTAGGGCACTTTGTCATGTAGATTCAACAAACGGGAGTAAAATTGAGCAGGACCATACATGCTTCTTACTAGCAAGCAGAACCTACTTGTTTATTAGTGTGATCTTGAATTAGACCAATATAAAATTGGTTACCATGAGCTGGAAAATGAATTCAGAAAGGGGAATAAAAGTTTACCAAAACTTCACATTCCCTTAATGGAATTTTCAAGCCTACACAGATTGTTTTCATTTTTGCAAAAACATATTTTAAGGCACAAAGTGGCATTAATGTAATATCAATCAAGAGCTGGCAAATTCAGAGATATGATTTTATTTTAGGTTGAAAGCCATTCTTATATTTTCTTATAACACTGTTCCCTTTTCTATCAGTTACCCGTCAAAAAATTAAGTATGCAGACTAAAAGACCTTACACAGTCTTGCGTATGACAAGTTGTTGTACAATACTTGCAGCTTTGATACGCAGTTTGAATTTTAAGTGGAAAAATGTGAGCTAAGAAAGACACTTGGTATGGAGACATGCATAAGTTCTTTATCCTTTCCTTCTTCTCTTGAATGAAAAATTCCTGCTTTGAGTAAGGACAAGTTCAGTGCTTCAGTACCTCCCCCTGTCACCATCCCCCCATGTCCACATATACAACTTTAACAGTTTGGGGCTGTGTCCAATGTAAAAATGATCATCCCAAAATAAGTGAATTTGACAAGAGTTGTGAAGCTCTAAAAAAGCAAGCACACAACTCTTGTCAAATTCACCTATACATTCCTTTATACACTATATGTGTTTTAAGTCTCTGCACTATGCATTGATAATTTACTCAATTGTCACCATGTCTGAAGCCAGAACAGCTACTGGGTAGAGTTATATGGGTCTACATCTAAGTCCAGTTAGGGTAAAATGAATAACAATGCTTCTGTTAGCTTGTGAACGTGAGCATTTCTCCACACATCAAAGGTTCAGCACCGGGGCCGGACACTGACAGCTCCTGTCAGTTGTCACAGAGTGTTTTATGGTCAGAGGCCTATGCAAATTGTTTGTCCTTGAGATGTGAGTTTCTTCATACCAGCCATAAGGTAAAAGTAGGCAGTTACCCTAGAACAGACAAGATGTTCTGTCCTGAAATACATGGCTCCGTCCTCTGCCCCTTGCATAGGCCCAAAGAAGGATGTGGTGTGGACTCCTGCATCCCTCACACCTTCTCCAGCCATTTCTTGGAATTTGGGTGATATGATTACTCTTTAGAAAGCAAATGGGATGTATTCAATGAAAGTCAAATGTTCAGCAATTTTACAAGCATGTTCTTAATGACAGTACAGTGAGCACATACAGTTGTTGATTTTCCAGAGCTATATCCAGATCACTTTTCCTGGAGGCAGTAAATCTGGTTAAATGACTGCATTTGTGCCCTTCTGATAAAGTTCTGCTTCACATTTTTGCATAAAAGCTCTCCAAAGAAAAGATTCCACACAAAAGAAATAAACTTTTGAAAAAGCTTTTCATGTTTTCTAATCTTATTTTGGTAAGAGCTTGAAACCATGAATTAAGCCTGAGATAGAAAAAAAAAAAAACAAAACAGTTATATCTAAACAAATGTTTAAGGTTTGACAAAGCTGTGAGGGATTCAAAACAAGGAATTGTATGAGTGCCAGGCAAGCATAACTACAGGCATCTTTACCTGATCTACCCATGATGAGCATAACCAGGAAGGTAAGAGAGTCTGCTGCTAGAAGAACCTCACAGATCTTGAAAATAATTGATGGCTTTTAAGAAGGAACATTGCCTTATTCCATCTTGTGAAGTTGATTTGTTTACATTATACAGTAACATAACATTGAAAAAACTTTTTATGTGTATATGATGCATTCTTTCACTGGCATAGAAAAGCTGACAAACCTGGCAATTTCAGATCTGTCTCTCTCTGCTTTATTTAGGTGTCATATGTGGTGTATAGCTTTTCATTTTGCTGATGTGCAAAAGTTCTTTGGGGTATTGATACAGTGGTATGGCACATTTACTTACCCACAAAGAGCTTTTCTGTGTGGGGCTGTGGAAACACTAGGATGAATCTAGAGTCACATACAGATAAATACAGGTCTGCATGGGCATAAACTACTGCTGGTGTACAAAGATCTGACCTGCTGTACAGATCACATTTCATGCATGTATCACCATTCACTGATAAGATATTGCCCATGTCATAAATGCCACAGATTGATACAAAGATTCCAGCATGAATACCAAATGAGGAACAGCAACAACAACAACAACAACAACAACAAAACCTCTACCTAAAATAACCCATCAAATTCTAAATAGGCCAGGGAAGCAAGAGAAATGAACCTTGCTATAGACCAAAATGATGGAAGGAATAAATTCTATCATCCTGACCTACTCAGGAAATATGTCCTGATATAAACCCTCCTGTGTTTTGAATTCAGGAACTGTTTGCTCTAATTCTGGAGTTTGTACTGATGAGAGTTGACAAGAGTCTCAGGTTACAAGATAATAAATAAGATTTGGGGTAAAATTGGAAAATTACACCTAAATATCAAACTGAATAGCTAAAAGCATATGCAAAGCTGGAATAATGCTTTTATGGAGATGAATAGTGTATAATAAACTTAAAGGTACACTAAGCAGTACTTCCTCAGTATTATCTAAACTATGTGTGCAAAGGTCTGATTTACACATTTGTGTTGATGAGTGTGTGTAAGAATGTAAGGGAATTGCTTGCCTCTAGTTTCAAAGTCTGACCTATCTCATCTACATCTTTGACCAAAAATACTACAGTATACAGCACTTGATGAGAAATAAGACCAAACTAACTCTTTTTTTCTTATTTTAAATGTGGCAAGCTGTTTAAATGTATATATTGCATAAATATAACAAGCAATGTAAATAGCAAATAGTAAACAAAAGTTGGTCAGTTTTGATAACAAAAGCTAGCTACAGAAATAAGAGTTGCTTTAAGGCCACTGTGTCTTGCAAATACTCTTTGAAGGCATACACTAGGCTTCAAACTTGTTTATTCCAGAGAACTCTCTTTGTGCAATGTTGGCACTCAGATGCATTTATGCAACAAGCCCAAAGATGGAGTGAGAGAGTCTTTTATAACACTTTAATAACTCAGTAGGAAAACTAACTTAAATGAAGCAACCCCTGAGTAGGATTCAGTTAATAATGAATCATGTACACCTGCAACTGAATTAAATTTATTTAAAATAAATAAATAAATAAATTCATCTGGGAGATGTCTCACTTAAAATAGTTGGACAGAGTCCATAGAGTTAAATGAGGTGGAAAAGATTTGTCAGCTGGTTCCCGTAAGAGAAACAAAGGTGATGTCCAAGTCCACCAAGTTGCTGTCTCTCTCATTGCTTGGGTACATATTGTGTCTGCTAGGGAGGGGTAGACAGTAGCAGCTACCACAGCTGGAATTTACTGGACCCCAAATGAATGAAACACAGTACCTTCTGGCAAACACAATTACTTATCCTGTTCTATTCTGACCTATCTTTGAACTCCAGGACAGCTGAGCTTATTTGAAACACGTTAAGGAGAGCACACAGGAGTTCAGCAAGGAAAACTAAATACTCTCTGGCACGGATGCACTGCTGTCTCCTGGGGCACTTGGAGCAGCTGAGATCCAGCTGGAAAAGGATGTGCTCTACAGCCCTACCTTCAAAACCTCAGCAAGCAAATGCTTCATTAAATTCCAAGCAATTGTATTAGGCTTGTACATATTAAAGCCCTAGTGCTGAGCCCCAGTGCTAGCTCAAACACCAAAATTCTCTGAGATACATGGTATGTCCTCTCCCCAAACACTAGAAATGTTACAGTCTTTACTGTAACTCCTGTCTCAATATGAGCTGTAGCTATCGATATATCATGAGTTACCAGTGTTATTCCTACCTATTAGTAACACTAACCCAGATAACTCTGTTTCTGTCTCACAGTATGCATTCTGCATGCTTTAGCAAAGCAGCCAAAGAAATCTCAATCACCAAACCCAGTAACATTCCCCCCTTCCCAACACCTGGCATAATTAGTTGAGATGAAACATTTATTTACCTTCCAGGGGCATCTCCCTTTTCATCAAACCAAACTTCTTCTCCAGAAACACCGATGAATGTGGACTTGAGGAGAAACTCCAAGAGCTTGCTGCCGTCAATTGGCTTCATAGCATCACACAGCCCAACGTGTCCAGGACAAAGGGAATGATGCATATTTTGGAGTCCATGAGCCATAGCATATATAGCATTGATGACAAATCCCATTTTACTGTCCTGAACATAGTTTTCTTCTAGGCTCTCATTGCCTATATTTGTAAAAAAAAAAAAAAAAAAAGAAAAGAAAAAAAAAAGAAAAAAAGTTATAAACAAAAATGAAATAACAAGAAAATATGAAAAAGCAGTGAGAAATAAAAAAGGGTTTTCATTTCTCTTCTAAAGTTTTAGAAGTATAAACAAGGTGCCAGCAAGTGATTAAAATAAATAAATAAAATAAAATAAAACATATTTTGTCATAAATCTTTAATTCATTGAAAGTGAAATGGCTCTTGAGAAAAGCCCAATTTAATCAAATTGTCAGCTTTAATTTGTTTGTTTTGGAATTTTTGTTTGTGATTCCACAATGTTATTCATGGTAAAAAGGGTTAAACAGCCCAGCATCAGAATGACGCATTTTATCTAGTACAATTTTTAAAAGCAATTTGCTTAAAAGTTTGATTTTTTTGTCACATTTGAAGACTTTTTTTGAAATCTCAGGTTTTTGAGGGCCAAGATAGCAATGTCCATTTCAATGTAAACAAGCAAACAATCTAAATCAGCATCACTTCTCAAGTTATCAGAACTCATCATGTTAGCTAAAAGTAGTAGTAGGCGCGCCAATTTGGGATTGCTACAGAAAGTCGAAGTTCCTAACACTAAAAGACTTTTTATGTAACCGCGGCTTAGAAGATCTGGCATGAGCAGGCATTGAACTCTCTGTCCATTGATCAGAAACAATGTGGCAGTGAAGGCTTTCCCCTTGCGGAGGTTTTAGCTCTGATCTGCTGACATTCAGGCCCTGCCAGAGGGTGCCGTTTGTGGCTGCGCTTGAAGCCAGGCCCCGCTGAGGCCGGGCAGTCCCCCATTTCCTGTCATGAGCTGCTGGACGCTGCCAGCGCCAACCCCGTGTCACGGAGGACCTGAACCGCATGGGTCCTAAGGGCGGTGGAAGTAAGAAACCTCCCTGTTTTGTTTCCTTTCCCCTGAGTCACTCTATCTCAATATGCTCAAAACTGCAAGATGCTGTCATCTGTAGGCCTCCCACATTACTCGTTGTTAACAGGCGTTTGCAATCCAGTCTCTGGTACTTTGTCTAAGTAACACCTTGTCTGCGCTAGGGAAGTAGGATGTGTGAGAGACTAGGTGTTAACTGACACTTCTCAAATCCAGGTTGGAGAAGGTAGTTGTCATTTTAATATGAAGAGAAGAGGAAAAACTAGAACTTCACTGAAACTTTCAAGTTAAAAAATAGCTCCTTCTAATGTAGATACTGTATAGCTTTCAAAGCAGATAATGAAGGCAATCCTTAGATTCATCCTTGGAAAAGACTGATTCAGTAGGTCTTCTCAGCTTGTTTGCCCTACAACTCAGAAATGTCACCTGGGTATTCATTAGGATAGCACAGATCCTGGACACAGGAATGTCTAGGTTTTGTTCGCTGGGTTTCCCTTGCACAGGACACTGGTTGCAACTGGGCAAGAAAGTCTTGCTTAAGTAGCTGTTTTCCAGATGAGCAGAGCGTAGCGAACAGTTGCAATAGTGAAGAAAAAAGCACTGTGAAAATAAGCAAAATCTGACCGACTGGGTTCGCATGCTCCCCACATTGCCATGCATTCACTGCCAGCACCGCCAAACAAGGAGCAGCCAGAGAAATAATTGCCAGAGGCAACATATCTGCCACTTCCCTTGCAGGAAAAGATTCATAATTCCCATTCAAATCACAGGCCATTCAGATCCATGTTAGGAAACACAGTGAGAATAGAAACTTTATATGTATGCTGACAGAATATTTACCCAGGGAAACAAACAGTATGTCAGCACATATACCCTCACTTAAGTACTACATACAGTATGTATGGCATAGTCTAGACATTTGTTCCCCGAAACAGTTGATGTGTGGTCTGAATATATTATCTCTAGGTGTGTTTTATCTGCTGATTAGTCCCTTAGGACTAACACTGTGTGAATTTACCACTGCTTCTGCCTTCCTGTAGACAGAAAATGAATGTGTTCTCCATCCTGACGTGAAAGAGAGGTGGAAAGCCCCTGAGCTCAGCTCTGCAGTTCTCTGCTATGAAGCCTCTCGGTAGCAAGTAGCTGAAGAGATCACAAAATGACTGACAGGTCACAGCTTTTTCTACCTGAGAATTTATCTCCGATGCCTCCCTAATTTCTCAATTAATGACACAAAGTATAGGAACTTGCACTTCAGTGACCCTTTCAGGACATACTGGCAGTGTCCATATACTTTTCCTGAAGCAAGCATTCAGATGGCTGCCAGAGGTAGAAATCTAAATGTAACAGAACTTGTCAATGTTTTAAAATGAGACTATTTTCCTCAAGTATTAACTCAGCAAAGCATGGATTTGGTTTCTCATATTTCAATATAATATGCATACCTCCAAAGAGAATAAATATTTGATGGTGGGAGGATTTGCTTTTGACTAATTAGGAGTGAACATCTAGCTTGCGTTGAGGCTTGAAATATATAGTCCCACACTGCCTTTCTGCACTTATAGAAATAGTTGTACTCTAGTGGAAAGTCACATGCGAAGCCTCATCTGGTAATGAATTGTCCACAGATCAGTAATGTAAACTTCCCTACGTGTAAATAAGATATTTCACAGTAAATCCACCATGAGAAGTCATGCTTTATCTAAATTTAACTTCCTGCAGGCAAAATCCAATTTATTTCATTTTCACCATTATAAGTTATTGATATACTTGTGTATTTGAGCTTGTAAAAATTCACTTATGACAGTCAGTAAGAACTGATTGTTTGAACAAGTGAGATCGTGTAATTATGTTTAGCCAGAGATAAAATACAGGCAATCAATGTTCAATTAAATTTTCACAGAACAGCTTTTTAACAAATGCAAGAACTATATTTTGTTTGTTATGGGGCTTCTCTGTAAAGTCGTTATTTTTCCCTCAATAGGTCTTTGAAATGTAACAAAGAGCAAAGCAGAACTCCGGGCTGTGAAGCTTTCACTTTCCCTTCTCCTCTCTCAAAAATATCATTGATGTACAAAAACTAATTTGAACACTAGGGTGAATTAACATTAAAAATAGAAAAGTATTTTGTTACCTTTCTTATTTATTTATTTTTTTAGGGTCCTTAGTTTTTACTAAGCAAAGAAAAATTGTAAGTCATGTGAGTACTGGATTAATTGAAATCACTTGAATTAGGCCATTACATTTTTGAATGACATTGAAGAATTCAGGTGTCCTAAATTTCATACTTAACTTATTTTTGTATTGGATGCAATGCAAGCCTTCCTTTAATAATTTCCTTTTAACTGTTCCTCAAAGGTTTGGGTCATTTTTTCTTATCAAAGTTTTGGTTTTATTCTCTCTTTTTGTCAGTCATCATATGAAAGATGAAAAAGAGGGAGGGTGTATACACAGATACACTATTAAAAAAAAAAAAAAAACTGCCTGTATACAACTGAAAAATGCTCCCAACATTGCTAAAAGTAATACCTAAGTAGATGCAAATGACAGAACAAAATTTCATGAAACACAATGTGAGCCTTTCCTTTTACTATAATGTGCCTCAAATGTAACTAATATTATCTTCAAGTAGGTACTTAGAATGAGCTGAATGTAAAGCAACCATGAGTTGTGCCAGTGCCTTTGCTGTGAAGTAGGTGTGTGACTATCAGTGTTCTTGATAGCAAAGACAGTACTCATACAACTAATAAATTGAGATTAAGAAAAACTATACTATCAAAATTATGGCTAGAAGTGACCTAAACTTTAAGGTATAAGGTAAAGATAGGAAAAGCCTACGCTAATATTCAGTAAGAAATTAAGCAGAAATGGTTACTTGTTTGCAGTCCTCGGAAAGGTTAGGGCAGGAAGGAATTTGGGGTGGAAAGAAATGTAAAAACATTTTGGTTGGAGAATCAGATCAATACCTAGCCAGTTGGTAAATTTTGAACAAACACACACATTTGATAAAGAACACAGTCTGTTCATAGATGACTCTTGATTAGAATAAAAAGCCAAAATCTGTTGAATAAAATTGTTATAAATGATAATGTTTGATCTGGAATAGGCAGATATTTTTATGGTTTGTTGCAGACTGCAAAACGAACTGTCATATGCTGAATATTTAAGGTCACATAAAAAGAGATTTTGTTCTCTTGGTCCAGTTAATATCTATCATGAAAGCTATCATCTTTTCTGGCAGTCCTGGCAGAAGGCTGAAGGTCTTAGAAATGGTATACACTGCCTTCTTCAATCGTAGTGGTCCTTCCCAGGACTGAAATGCTTTGTGGGTAGCTCGTATGAGATTTTAGCTTTATTGTAAGTTACATGGTGGGCTACATTCAGTATGAATGTTCATTTAAGCAGAGAAATTATTTTGGAAGTAAAACCAGGGCTAAATTTCCCTGGGAAGATGAAAAAAAGAAATCTGCCATACTTGGGCTATGTGCGTAACAAAGTGGCACAAAGCTATGCCAAAGAGAGAAGATGCCAGGTGGCAGAGGATGGGTTACACCGTGATCTGGTAGAACAGTACCCAGGCTTGCAGCAAATGTCCCCATGTGTTGGAGAAATTGTGGAGGCAGATTTCCTATCCTTTGTTTCAGTCCCAACGAACAGTGCCTTAACCAATGCCTCTGAGCAAACGTGCCCATCTGGCTCCATACAAGTTTGCGAGTGACATAACATGCCCTTGGAAAACAACAGAACTCACATATCTTGCAGTGTCTCATTAGAGAAGACCTGACAAACTTGGACCACACCAAATTTGTGCCACAGGATCTTGCAGGGAGCAGGGCAGAAGGCCAACATGCTGAAATGATCAGTCGTTTCAAATCTGGATCCCTAACAGTAGCAGCTACAGATTATTTTGGCAACTAAATGGCACATGAAAGGTGATGAACAGACTTAGCTCACTGTGTTGTTTTTTTGTTTGGTTGGTTTTTGTTTTTGTTTGTTTGTTTGTTTGTTTTGTGGAATTTTAGGATACTTGGCTCCTTGGAAGAATTAGGGCACTTTTATTTGGATGCATAACTATCTAATTAGAGCTTTATCTTTGGACATATAGGAGAGACAATGCAATCAATTCCACATTTCTCTTTTGTCCCCAATTCCTTGACTTTTTTTTTCTTTTCCTTTATCGGGATTATTAATTTTATCTTTTCATTTATCAGGTTATTAAGAGCCAAACGAAGATTCTATTAAATAACTTTTGCAAAAGGCTTCTTTTGTTTAAAATCCTTTGGTGTTATGGGTTCAGGTATTTTACCAATATTGGTAGTTCTTTCATTCTTACATTCTATTTATAACATCTCTTGTGTTATTTAACAAGGATAACAACATAATTGTTTAACAAAATTCACCTTAAGGCATTGCAAAGTGAGTACCACAGATTATAATGCCTCTAAATGGAATTACTATAGAGATGGTGTGTTCACAACCTGCACACTAAATGGCTTTCTCTTCATTAATCTTTTTAAAACAAATGCATTCTGATCATTAATATTATATGACAATGGAATCTGAATAAAATCCTCATCTCTTGATGGTATAGAAGGACTCTTGTTGACTCCACTGCGCTCATTAAGTCCAAATGTAGTCAGAGCTAACAAGTAGGATTCATAAAAGTTATTTATTGTATATGAAAACATCCAAATGCCCATCTGTTTCAGCCCACAATCAAATAAGCAGCTACAAGAAATTCTACAGTTGTGTTTTCAGAAGTAACTGCCTGTTATCCAGGCAACTCTAGCTGCAGCAGCCTGCCTATGAAGGAGAGGCCAGGAAATGCCGCCGAGTGACCAGAACAAGGAATTGTGGATCAGGGCTGCAGGCTTTGCTTAGATTCTTGTAATGGACTGTCTCAATGACCTTGGTGGCTCTATGTACAAGCTAATGTGACTGACAAAAATTTGTGGAAAACTGATTTTGCTTGTTTGTTTGTTTTGTTTTACCAAGCCGAAGATAAGAAAACAAAACAAAACAAAAGGCTTTGTTTCAATCTGAACTAAAATATTATTTGCAATTTTCATGAGACAGAATGATAGACTGAAAAATTTGTCACAGACCATAATAAATGTTTCGTTCACCTACCATAGTAAATTATTGTTTCTAGTATGGTTTCTGCCCCCAGAAAACAGCTCTTTTATTGTTTTCAAACAAAAGCAGACCATATGTGTAATGGTCACTTCTCACTTTGACGTCTGCATGTTTGCAGCAGGGAAGCAAGTTCAAGAAGCGGCTAAATACAGAGAGATGAGAGGGTCCTGACAGGTAGGACACACAGGAAGGATGGCAGAAGAGCTATCAAAAAGACACAAGATAAAACAGGTAACGTGAGTCCCATTGTAATGTGAACCATTTGTTTGACTGGATGAAGCTCTACTAATTGTCAGGTAAGGGCGAGGAAGGATGTATTATTTAAGAAAAAGGATCTTTCCCTAACTGCCTCCTGAACATCACGTCACCAATCTATACCAAATAGTGCAGCACGCTCTATAGAACAGCAAGTGGCTCTGCTGTTTGGCAAGAGTACAGAAAGCTTTCACTGGGGCAGCTAAGAGGAGGGAATATCTTACAACACGTGGGTTCCGCACCAGATTCGAAAACACACTGATAAACATTTGAAATTTAACAGTACTCATAATGCAATAAATGGAGTTCACAGGGCTGCAAACTTCATTTTCAGGATGTCATTAAATCACAAAGGTTTCGCTTCCATTCTTCAAATGGTTTTTATTTCCCCAAGCAAAGAGTTTCTATTCATGTAATTATATTTGATGTATTTTTTTTCCCTGAAAAGCTAGGATACAATTACAGTTACCAGTTGAGATACCCTGCTATTTTCTTTCTGAGCACAGGGAAATCTATGGGTCTCCCGGATACTACTGCTATGTCTGGAGAATGCTGCTTTTTAATTGGGATTGGTGTCCTTCTAGTTTTAGATAAAACTACAGACAGAAGTGAAAGCAATTCAAAGGCTGGGCATTCAGCAGAAGCTCCTGGAATTCTCTATCCAGGGCATTAACTGCATGCTGACTGCAGCAATATTTGTATGCAAGGGGTTATAGATTTTCACTAGCAAAGTTAGACAAATAACTAATGACCTTTTTCCTCCTGGAATAAAGCTGATTGAGTGAATATATGAGGGTGCTTTTTCCTTACTTTCATCTACATATCTTTCATGGATGTCAACTCAACTGCTAAAGAAAACCAAAATAAGAATTCAGCCATCAAGAGGTGCAGGTTCCTCTTCGTTTCAGATATCTAACACTTAATTTTTACAAGATCAGTCCCCTTTTTAGATACATTATACACCATCAGTGTCTTCAGCTTCCCTGCCTGTTTTTGTGAGGAGCCACATTGTCCTTCAGTGTTCAAAAAGATGTGTCTTCCTTTTGTCTCTCCCTGTGTGTCAGAAGCGGTAGGGAAATTTTTAATTAAATTTACTTTCTTGGTTCTCCATATCATGTTATGTAAGCACACCAGGGCTTTAAGATCTTAGTGTCAAAGACTCTAGAATGAGGCTGGCATACACAAATACAACAGTGCCACAGTGAAGCTGAAATATTATGAGGGGAAATGACTGCACAAGCTGCTGACTCACCCATTAATCAGATGCAGGAGTCTCAGAGTCACTAGGCTCTGGGCAGGGGACTGAGCAGTGCTGCCAACCCTGAGCCAATGCTGAACGCGCAGGTCCAGCCCATACACAACGCAACTTAGGAGCAAACCAAAAGGAAACAGATCTTTAAGCGCTCCTGTCTTCCACAGTCTGCAAACTTTGCTTAGCAGACACAGAAGCCTGAAGCTCCCTGCCCTTTCTGCCTCTCTCCGTGGACATTCAGGCTCTCACACAACCATATGACTCCAGGAAAAGCAGTTTTAAGATGTAAACACCAAGTGACAACGCACATAACTCATGCTTACGCTGGGGGAGATGACAAAGTGGTGCTCGAATGTGCCTGTGCCCAAGAGAGCAGAGAGAACTTTCCTCTTACATCTCCTTTTCACTGACCTACAGGAGCTAAGCTGAAGATGAGACTGTCATTTCCCAAAGGCTGGCTGCAGCTTCATGGGAACGGGAAGAGGTGCCATGCCCGATGTCTGTACGTGACAGTGCTTGGGTCAGCAGGCAAGCACGTCCAGGGGAGATATTTACGTTCACTGACACTCCCGGCTGATGTGCAGCGCTGCAGCCCCTCTCTGGCTTTGGGGGAGGCTGGGGGGAAGCTGGAGCCCTCTGAGCAGCCAGCGGTGCGACTGTGCCAGCACTGCAGCACTGGAGAGGGAGGCAGGGGAGTGCAAAACAGGCCTGTAGTGGAGAAAAAGTTCCTTTTCCCTTTGTCCATAAATCTGCATTGCCTGCTCTCTCTCTCTTGTGTTGGCTAGCAGTAAAAGAAAGGACTCAAATATAACGCACTGCCTAGGGGCTAAGGTAACAGCACAGCTGCCTGCATGCCAGCCACCCCAGGAGAGGGCTGACCCCAGCAAGGTGGAGCTCAGCACCATCACCGGTTTGCCCATGAGCTACACAGAACGCTGCCGTTCCTGCCAGTAAGAGCCAAAATAAACTGCTTACAAACAAACAAACAAACAAACAAACAAAAAGTTGCAGGGATATGTGTCCACAGAAAGTATTTACAGCAAAGGAAGAAGAGCAGGAAACTGCATAACCAGGAGAGAACTTTCCCTACACATTAATTTATATGGCATGTGGTGTTAAATACAGGTCTGGAGATACCCACTTACACCAGAGGGCTGTCAGAAGCTCACCAGCCTAATAAAGCTTCTGTTGGGGATGACACTATGGCCCAAAGCCTGTTTCTTCACTCCAGGCTAAAATTCTGTTGACTTTATTAGGAATTTTACTTAAGAAAAAAATTAAGGTGTATGGCCCTATGAGGATGACTTGCTGAGATTCTTTCTCCTCCAAACACATCTTCAAGGTGGTGTTTGAAACCTCCTCTGACATGACTGTACATATCCACTGCTATAAGCTGTTAAAGGCCTGGCGGGAAATTTTTGCACTGCTTCTCTTTGTTCCTAGCTTTTAGTGGAATGATCATCATCAAATAGCTCTGCAGTGAAGACTGTTTTTTAATGAAACAGAGACTGATGGATGTACAGAGCATAGCTCAGTGAAGGGGGAAAAAAAAACAGCCCCCCCCCACCAAAACCACCACCACCAACAGAAGATCCTTGCCCATGACCTTTGTATGTGTTCTTACAAGGCAATCAGCTTGAGAAATACAATTCATATAACATCCAGTGGTGAAGGAACATTATCAAAAATTGACAAGAAGGTTAAGTTTGAAGGATATTGATTACCTCATTTTGGCTATTTTCTTAATTCCAGTACTTTGGAATTAATAGGCTGGAAAACAACAGAGGAAAATAATTGTTCTTATTTGTGATAAATCAGTTTCTGTATCTTGGACTACCAGGCAAACACGGGTCACATTTTTCAGCATCAGTTCAAATGGTTTGAAAAGAAACATCACTTTGTATTTATGTACCACCTTTTTCATGGCTGCCTTCATGCTCCAAATTGAGACTATACATACAAGTGCCATAATGCACATAAAATTATGAACTTTCATTATTATGCACATTCTAATGATGATGCCTGAAATTAATTCTATCATGAACAGAGTAAGCTGTAGATATTTAACCTACTCGATGGTTAGAAAAACATCTATATGTAGCCCTACTACCTTATGGAAATTCATCCCCAAATAAAATACTGTGATCACCTATGGGAAGACTCACGGAATTGACCAGGAATCTGGCATGAAATGACAGTGACTTATTAGTACCTAAGGTCAAATACCCAAATGTAATGAATGGTCATATTCAAGTCTTAAAACCAGAAATCAATAAAACTCTACTTGCAATTCCGAACTTGGGGAATCCATCAAGTTGGAAGCAGTTTAGGCTTAAAAAAAAATCTACTCCAATGCAGATAGTTAGGACATTAAGATCATGCTTGTTAATAACATTAAATGACATGTTTATTCTAGAAATAGGCAACATAGGAGATAAACTGAAGTGATTCCAGTGCCTTTCTTAGAGACAGACAGTAATTATTATGAGAGCTTGACAAATAACTATTATGATTAATTTGTTTTTCTTAAAAGCTGGACTGTGTACAAACTGCCTGCAAAATGACCACAACATGTTCTATTATTTATTTGAGATTATTATTTAACTTCTACAGCAAGTCATTATTTCTCAGCTCCTATTTTAATTAGAAATGAATATTTCATCTTATAAACAGGAATAATATATGCCAGCAGATTTTTTGTTGTTGTTGTTCCTTGATTGAATGGTTTGTACATGTAATCAGCAAAGACACTGATTTCAGATCCAGATATAGCATCTGAAATCCATCTTATTATTTCATTAGCTGACTAAAATTTAATGCTGACAAAGACATTTGAATGGCTAAGCTTAACCTTTGTTTTTAAAGGACATAAGCAATAACACAATTATTTTAATGGAAAATTCACAAACAGTATGAATGGAAAGGAGGGCTTTTGCCCTCTCTGATCCTGAACAGGCCATACTCTGATCTGGCATCACAATCCCCCCATGCCAAGATATTCTTTGAGTGCTTTTTGTTTGTTTGTTTCAATTCTTTTCTTTTCTTCTGTCCCCTTTCTTGGGAATATGACAGCAGGGAATTCAATTTGCTATTCCGACTACATATTCTATAGCTGCTTCTGTCATTCCCAGTCCAACCATAAACTGTCTCTGAGCACCTTTTTCAGACTCTGCAGGGTTCCACAAATGCCCTCAAAGTGCTGTCAAAGCCTCAGGCACCGTTCTAATATGACTGGTTATTATCACAGAGACCTTGAACACATCTGCTTTTCTTGCTTTCTTTACAAATTGCTCAGCTAACTTCTTCCTCTAGGGTCATCCTGGATCCTGATCCAGTCTCTCTAAAGACAGGATTCCACAGAGAACATTTTCTAAATGACCTGTGGAGAAACAATTAAAAAAAAAGAGAAAACCAAACCTTCAGTTTTCCCCTCTCCCTCAGCTAACTATGTAACCTTGCTGCCTTACTCGCACACTCCATTAAAGACATATTTAGAACTACTATTCTTAACAGATCTGTTATTTGGAACAAGTCTAGCAGATAATGAGTTGCTGCTACTCTTACAGGAGACAGGAATGAGCACACTTAAAATCAAACTCTTTTAGAAATCTCAAGAAATATTTTCAGAGTTTGATGTTATTTGGCTAGCTTCAGTCATGATTTTCTCCATTAATAAATGAAATTGTTGAGTCAGATACCCTTACAGATATCCTATTATAGCACACAATGAAGGAGAAAATGAAAAGCACAGGAAATAGGACTGATTAAATTTCAAGTGTCATGCTATTCATATGAAGCCTGAGACTTTATCTGCAAGAGAAAGACAAAACTCAGTAATTGTGCTGCAGCTTTCAGAACATTAACCATCTTGGATACTTAAATTAGGAACCTGAATACATATTCAGGCAACTAATTAATTAACTCGATTAATACCTGAACTTCTCCTAGTTGCTGTTGACTTCCATGGGAATTACAGGAGATCAGTACCCTTAAAAATCAGGCCAATTTATCTAGGTCTCAGAGCATGCACTTCAGGAGCCTAATTTTGAGCATCTTCATTGGAAAATGCTGTTTCAGAGCTGAAAATAAGCAACCTTCATATAAAGCATAGAAGGTATTACCACTGAACAGGGCAAAGAAGTTAACAGGAATCCAGTCTCATTATATGTTAAATATTCAACACCTGTACAACACCCAAAACTATTAACTGGGGTCTTTACATCAGGGTGGAAAAATATGATGAAAATAATAAAATACATGGTATTCATTAACCTATTCTCTCTGGAGATCTGTGCTCCAATCTGACGTGGAGATGGCAAAACAGAAGAAATTGCACAAACTCCTCTCAGTTGATTGATCTACACCTGTAAATATCTAAGTGCTAGTTCCCAGTTGTCAGTGTATGGGCATGAGATCCTGAGGACTTTAAAGGTATGAGTCAATAACTCATGTTAACGTTGGACAAAGTACTTCATACATGGTAGAAGACTCTCTGTGGCTCGCAGACTAGCTCACAGACTAGCTGGCCTAACAGAACTTTTCCTAATTTAAATTCCAGTAGTTCCGTGCGAGTCTGAAGAACAGTCAGGGAGATATCTAATATTTTCATGCTTTAAAACAATACCGATTTAAGATGGGTTTCAGAATTCTTGCATGACAGTGTATCTATCTCCCATCAGCCAATATTATTGGTTTTCTTTTATTATTATTGTGAGAAAACAAACAACTTCTTCATTTCCATTCTTAATGTTAAAGTGGTATTAAGAACACCATCATTAAAATCCCAAGAATAAACAAATATGAACACCAATGCGTCTCACTTCTGCAGAAATTCAGCACTCTCCTAATTTCTCCTCCCAAGTTTACTGATGCTTTTTTTTTTTTTAATATGTTTGTTTATTTTAATAATGTTTGAACAGCTGGTTTCCCAGGACCACGCAGTTACATGCTGATGGGTGGGCTTCACGTGTACGAGGTGAGTAACTGCTGCCCACCCGGGCAAGGCTGCAGCCCTGCAGCCAGGCAGTCGCCCTCAGAAACTCCTCTCACCTCCTGTGATCAAAGGCAGCTGCGGCAGCTGCTCTGGCACTGCGGAGCAAATGGCCTCAGCCACCCTAACCAGAACCTAGCTGGACCGTATTATAATTTAGCAGAGCACACTCACAGTTTCCATTTTAAACTAACGGGAGGTTTCAAATGACAGGTAGGGATATCCAAATATTCCCTTGCAACCCTTGCAATATGCAACGCATTAATCACACATGCACAGATCACAAAGATCCACTTTATTTTCCCCTTAACAAGCCGACTGGACATATGCCTAGAGCTGTGTTCAAGTACTGTATCACAGAAAAGATTCATTTTAAAGGAAAACTAATATTAGAAGCTTCTGAGTGACGTCTGCACAAGGACAATGCATCCCTGATTAGTAGCGTACTAGAGCTAAGCAAATCAGAAGACAAAATCAGTGGGCCTAATCTTTATTCATGCATTTGGAAAACAGAAGCTGGTCTTTCAGATCTGAAAGAATTTCAAAAGCGTTCATTTCAGCGCACCTCCTTTTTTTTTTCAGGGTAGCTAGATATGACAATGCAGCTAAAAAGGGCTATCCAGCCCAGCCAAACCCAAATTACTAAAGTACTTGAGAATTCATAAGAAAACTGGTCCTTCTGATGTGAACTCCTAGACTAAATAAGTCTGAAAAAACAGGCAGAGCAAACTGGCCTTTGCAAAAAGTAGATGGGACACTGCATAGCACGCTGCATAGAGTACTACTGCTTTGAAGAGAATAGCCCTGAGCCCCTGTAAAGCTAAGCCCGAACCCAGAACTAAATTAAAGGTTTGAACTTGCAGGTTCCTCCTAAGTCGCTTTCTATTACACAAATCATAAAAATCCAAGCTGCAAGAAACCTCTGGAAATCATCATCTCACACCTTGCTGTGCTGCAGTGGCCCTCTCTAACTCAGTCAGCAGCCCAGCCTAGCTCAAGAAGCTGTTGTCATTATTTTTCCCCAGCTCCCTCCACACTGGCAGACTGGCAACCCTACTCTTTGGAGCATGCACCTTCCATCAGATTATTCTTCTTATGGATATGATTATAGTTTATTCTAGGTAGGAAGGTTTGTGGTTTATATGGTTCAAGTTTTACCACTCAGGCTCATAATTTATTGTTCTTTACACCACTGTTTGCCCAAGATCTGTTAAGATGACCCTGTTCATTTTAAAAACTCTATTGCCTATTTTTTCAGCAAATATCCTTGTGCACAAAGGGTATCTCTGGGCTGTGGCTAGACGTGAGTGTGTGGGTGCGCACCTACACGTGCTAGATCCTGCTGTATCTCCTTTGCACCTGTATTTATGGGGTAATGATGCCAGTAATGAAAACCTGTAAAACTGCTAGCTGAGTTTAACAACTTTCCACCTCCGGGTAAATGAGAAAAGGGAAGATACAATCTATTAAAATACCAGGAGGGCCGACAGAAGGCAGTTGGCCTTGTTTTCTGATCAGTTACCATTATTATTTCATCGGGTTTATTTACAGATTTGGTTAAATGCTTATATCTAGGGTAATTGGTCTGATGTGTGACCTGCACAAAAAATTGATTTCTAGTAACAAGTCAATTAGTTTTAATTGCGCCCTTTTGTCCTCCCCACACTCCTGATACAAGTTCAAAGCATCTGCGACAGTCTGAGCAGCCAGGAGTGCCCCTGTCGCTCTCCAGGCACAGCAGACAGGAGCACAGAGGAGGCACAAGGGAGCATGATTCATACGTCCTGTTCCTTTGCAGCTCCATCGCTTTACTCATGTAATGGAGAAGGCTGAATGTCACAAGCCTACCTGAGGATTGTTTTAATCCCAGAAGTGGGAACTTTGACTGTTAAAACCCACAATGGAAAATGTAGGTGTAAATATTAGATTCAGAAAACTTTGGTGATATCCCACTGTTGTACGAATATGTTCTGCAAACTGTCTTCTATGCCATTTACAATGGCATATGTATAAAATTTCTTTCCTTTATTTGATGATGATCTCTTTTTTTTGATGGATTCCAAAAGAAGAAAAATAGATATTGTGATTGTATTTTGATTGACAGCCTGGTTAAAAAGCAATTTTGGAAATATAAAATATTGGATAAATGAAGCTACTTTCTTCAAAAAACAGAAATAAGAAGCTGGCAGCAAAAGAACAAAAACCTGACCGTAGGTAATGTCTTCTCTTAATTATGCCTATGATTTATCACAGATAAGGACATTATTAAACTTCCTTTTCTTTAAGCCTTAAAAGCCATCTGTTACTTTGTCTGGGAAATAAAATGAGGCTACAGCTCTCCTGTCTTATCTGCTGTAAAAAACCCTTGGCTAAAAAGTGTAGCAGCCAGAGTTCTTTCAGACAAGTTGTCCTTAATATGCTTCATTATAGGTGCCTGAGAAATTGAGATCAGAGAGTTTTGACCACTACTGTGGGATGAAGCCTAAATCTCCTGCCTTATACTGTTGACATAAAGAGTGACATAGGATTCAGCTCCTTTTCTACTCCAGAATCTAAAAATACAATGGAAATCCAAAGCAGGGGTTAGGGAGAGTGAGTCATAGGATACATAACATACAACACATCTTGAGCAAGTCATGGTATATCAATAGCTCGATTCCTTCTTCAAAAGCTTATGAATGTGTCTAATACATACTGCATCAGGTGACTTACAAGCAATGACTGACCTGACAGAGTATGTGCTCAGACTCTTGTCTTATAATTAACTTTTGATGTATCGTAGTGCAAGTAACTCCTACTGTTAACTCCCTACTCTTGTGGGACAGGTGCTCTATGAGGGAGCTTTGTAGAGGTCAAGATTAAAGGAATGTTCTCAGAGAACCACCTAGGGACACCTCTGACACAGCAGAATGACATCCATCCTTGGAGTTTTTCAAATCCCCAGTGAATAAGAGCATGAGCAGCCTCAAAGCTGAGCTTATAACTGACCCTGCTTTGAGCAGGAGGTTGGACAGGCTTCCTGAGCTACCTTCCAGCCTGAGTGATTATGTAATTCGGTGACTTTGGCTGCACTCAGTCTGACTGTTTGTCTTTCTCTTGTACCCAGACAGGAATTAGCAGATGAAGCAATCCTTATAGCATGACCAAGGTATGAGTAAGCATCCAAGGGAACTTGGCCTGCAATCTCCTTTGGAATAAAAAAAAATCTACATTTCTCGTTCTTGTCCGCCACAAACAGGTTCACAGACAAATAATGCTTCTCCTCAAAGATCAATTGAATCAATGAATGAATCATGAATTGCCCACTTTGTTCCACTTCATTCCATCGAAAAATGTCTGTGCTGATTGCCTGCCAATGTATTTTGTTGTCCCAGCAGATGAACTGCTGTGAGCATAATCTGATGTTTGCATCAGTTCCATAACCAATTTCATAACTGTCTCTTGTGGTGTAGAGGAGAACTCATGCCACCCAGTTCACATAAACAGCAGCCATTGTATTATCTGCCAAGAGGTGAATAGGCATTCTGTAAATCAGCAGTTAGACCTCCACACAAGTGTTTGAACTGTGCTGAGTTCTACATCATTTCCGTGTAAGTGAGAATTGCATTTAACTCTGGCCTATGCGGGCTCGCCAAGTCCAACAGAGAAACATTTGTCACTGTACTTTTGTGGGGAGAAAAGGACTTCTGTTCAGGCTATTTCTATCAGATCAGAGAAGAGAAGACATCCTACACAGCTGTTGGAAGGATGTTTGTCACTTGATAGGTACAGTCTATCACCTAATCTTGCTGTCAGCATACGATCTTCAAAATGTGGAAAAGACTGAGTTGTCTGATGAACTGAGACAAGTTGTGACTGCTGCTTGGAGCAGTGCCTGAGGTCGTGTGCTAAGGGAACTTAGTGTCAGGTCCATCCTGAGCTAGGTAGCTTCTTAGCATCTCAAATTCAGAAGCAGCTTTTTTTCTCTTAGTGTTAAAATGGACTACTCTGTTCCGACTTTTCATCTGAAGGGCATGAAGAATGGTATGAAGTTCTAAACCTCCCCATGAGTCAGAGGTCCATACAGAGATGCAGGACATGCTTGGTTTCCTGGAGAATGTAGGTACTATGTGGAAACCACTGAATATACCTTAGTGGCATGAACAGGTGAATTAAAATAACTCTGTACTGGAAGTGGTTTCAGCCTTCTAGAAATCAAAGAAACTACAAGAGAAGATCATACAAAAATCTCTCTTTTCTATGTACAAGAAAAATTCTAGACTTGAATCTTGTTGTGTTGGGAAGGGTATCTTTTATAGCCATGAGAAAGAGAGAGAGACAGAGAAAGGCAGTCACTTATGAGAGGCATTTGGCTATAACATCAGCAAAGAATGAGTCAAAAATAGCTCCCACTCATTTGGCTGCCACCCAAATGGGAAAAGTAGTTTTTTTTTCTTTTTTAATTTTTGCAAGAAAGAAAGGAATGATCCAAAAGAGCAGGTTGTCTTCTCTTCCCAAGAATTTGTGCTACTACTATGTAGTACTAGTACATCCAGATAAACTATTCCGAAAATGTAGTCAAGTTTTAGACAGCCCTCAGACTTCACAGACTGGAAGGCACTTGGGTTTGCTTCCTTCCAGTAATTCTTAGACCAGATAGACTTTTTTTTCCCCCCGAAAAAACGCATGCGGAGAGTTAAGTGTAACAAGAGAATTCCTGAAGGAAAACATCGGTCTTCTCAGGGACTGAATGAGAGAATTCAAGCAGTAATTCCTGTCATCAGAGAAGGGGGATTTCTAGGAACTTGCTTTTCCCTTGCTTCCTAGAGAGCCTGCAATCCCAAGCTAGTGCTGACTTAACAGTAACGGTGTGTGAGAAATTGCAAACACAGCAGCTGTAATTGCTTGAAGAAAAGTCCTTGCCTATTTATGAATGCTAGAAATTGAACTTCACATTCCAGTGGCAATTCTGAATAAATTACTCAATATAGTGATTAGGTTGTATATGAGAAAATTATACTGGGCAAGCATTAATTGAAGATGTTCAAATACAAACTTTGTAATTAATCTTCAGACTGGATAGGTCCAAGGATTTTGAATCTTTTTGAATAAGGTAGTTGGAGAAAAACNAAATTTTTTTTTTTTTTTTTTTTTTTTTTTTTTTTTTTTTGTTTGTGGTTGCCCCTAGGGATCCCACTGATGGGTAAATACAAATACACTATGATCCCCTAGACAACACAAGTTCCTTTTGCCCTTGGTTTTCTTTTTCTTTAAATAGCTTCCTGATATGATAACTCTCCGGTGACTGAAGATGCATCTGAGCAGCCTACTACCTTTGAATCAATTCCTGTTTATAAAAAAGTGCAGGTGTGCTGTGTTCTCAGTGATGACTACCAGTGCACTTCTGGAATACAGAACAGATCAGGACCTAGACATGACTGCAGTGCATGCTAATAATGTGCATGGAGTCCTACAGCACAGGGGACTCACCTTTTTCCATAATGCGGGATCCTATGTAACTTGTTACAGGAATACTGATGGCATACTGTGAGGTAAGAGTGAAAGCTCTCAGATATAACGGAGTTGAGGAGCTCAATACCAGTATTCAATATTGATAACTTTCCTGGGGTGATGGAGTAGTAACAGCAGGACTTTAATTTGTAGTACAACAAAGAAGTCAGAACTTAGTCCGTTGGTACTTTTAATGGATTTCAAATACTACTATTTATTATTTACTGAGCAATATGGATTCTCTCCTTCAAATCTATGCATGGAGCCTTCTTTGTGAAGGACAGAAGAGGCGATTCAGACTTTTTTTTTCAGAGGGCTTGTGAAGGAGCTTGTCTCCAAACCTGTGATAGGTAAAGAAGGCAGTTTCTTGGCACTGTCATACTAGACCTTCTTAGAGAGGAAGGCTCCATCAGCAAGCTTTCGAGCTGCTAGTATTTGGAGTGACATTCTTAACCCTGCAGAAAGGTCAGGTAAAGATATGTGTGTGGAAAGCTGTGGTGGTGCCAGACAGTCACCAGTCAGCTCTGTGCAGTTAAAGAAAAATACAATAGGATATTGTATTGCTCCCAGACTCACTGGGGACATGCAGGTCTCTTGATTCTGTAGATATGCCATTATTAGGAATAGATACCTTGTGGTGTTTCCCTTTTGTGATTTGAGACATTTATGAACTTCTCAGTTCTCTGTGATAAGTCTGAGGGTTATTGGTAGTTCATCCCCAAATTTAAGAGCTGACTGTTTTTCAGAAAAGCCTAAAAAGTATCACACATTTTGAAGCTTTGTGCAAAAATGTACAGCTTCTTAGAGGAGGGAAAGATGTTAGAGTGCCTGAATTATGACTGTTAACTGAAAGAGTCTACCAATGTTTTTGTATTTCACTAGTATTATCCAAATGTAACTGTTTCTGTCTCTGTTGTGCTTGCCTTGAGAAGCACAAATCACCATGGCAAGCATGTAATGATACCTCTGCAGCACCCTCTCCAATGTCCAGTGCCTTCAACCCTGGGATGTCCTGAGACAGATTGGCATGTTGTTGTTGTTTTTTCCCATAAAACAGCCCTTATTGTTGTTTTTTTTTCCCCATAAAACAGTGCTTTATTGTTTTTTTTCCCCCCATGAATTTGTTTAACTGCTTTTTGTCTCAAGTACAAATTTAGAGTTACAGCAACCTGTATCTGACAACTCATCTGCATGTTCTGTGAAGAAGTACCCCATTTAGTCCAGTTTGAACTTGCCAGCTGGTATTTGCCTTTGATGCAGCAGATGAAGAATGACCATGCTGGGTCCAACTAAAGTTCATAGTTTTATAACCAGAGGCTGGATAACTACCTGTGCTTACAAAAGCTGCTGAGACTCCTCAGAAACCAGATATTTTTATAGGGTATCAGCTTGAAACTTATTTATGTGAATGGAATGACCAAAACAAAGAAATTTTAAGCATCATTTCTTAAGAAAGAAGGCTATGTATTTGCATTGTGTGTCCATCATTCACCCTCCCCTTTGTAATTTCTGCCCTTGTTGGCCTATATGAACTCCTTTGTCTGAGGTGAAGCAGTCTCAAAAACAATTAAATATATATAACATAAATGAACATTTTGGTAGAATCTGAAGTTAATGGTTCCTTTGAGGAAAAAATATCAGTATAAATTCAAGAATTATTTAGCCAGTAAGGCTTACCACTAGCCCCTAAGCACCTAGATGGGCCAGCCGGTCTGTCAGTCGGCACGTCAGGCCAGTTTTGAGTCAGTCACGGTATTTGTTGATATGACTCAACTGTTAATAAGAGAACTGGAGGGAAACTGAAGGTAATGTGGAAGGTGTTGTTAAGTGCTGCTGATGGAGAAGGGAAGAACTAGAAATACCGGGGGGAGTGAGCTGGGGGGGGTACATGAGTACCAACTGAGATTAATGCTGTGGGATAAAGGGGGTGGAGATGTAAAGAACAGGACAAAAATCCATGGGGAGCCAGACTTCACTAGTTTTGTTTGTCGTGGGGTAACTTCCTTACTATCAAAATGTACCTTGTTGACTAGAAATGAAATATTTACAAACTACTAATTAAATATTTGAGAAATTATTCAGCAAGTATTTTACAGAAAAGTGATCACCTCCATCTCAATTTACCAATAAATTTAATCTTACTGAAATATTTTAGTTTATTTTCTCAGGTTCTGCCATGGAAGAGAAAACCTGCCTATGCACAGGATACACTTCTTGCTCTGAGGTAAGCATTACTTCTATCTGTAGGACAGCATGCTTTTTATATGAGTGCTATGATTGGGAAAAAAAAATGTTTTAATGGGTGAAGAAAAGAAAGAGTGAAGCAGGTGACTGCCCAATTTGAAGACACATCAATTTTCCTTAGATTTGTTTTCTGCTGCAGCATTTTCTCTGAATTTTCTGATTATTCAGCTAGCAGAAAAGCTGGTTTTAAAAAATAAAGAAAGGTTTAAATTTGTTCCAATTTCTGTTAAAATTTAACTGTTACTTATTTTATCTCAGCCATGGCCAGGTAGCCATATTACAAACTCAGGCACTCTTCTCAGTTTCAGCATAGCGCTAAAACCTGAAAGGGGAACAATTTGCTCTATGACAGAGCAGAACTATATTGAGAGGATGCTGTGCCAAACATACTCCTACCAGCGTTCAGATTTATATCTGTACAATTTGGGTTTGTTACTTTTCACCAGTGATTTATACATTAAAAACAAACAAACAAACAAAGCAAAGACGTATTTTTGCCAGAGCACAGATTCAAATAGGAAAACAGTTGACAGGTTACCAGTGCAGTTCTTCTGGAAGTTGGGATTCTCTAGTGGGTGCCCTGGGATGCGACACTGAAATCTGTGCTGCCAGAACTCGGGAAACCAGGGGTTGCGGGTGTTGGTGTCCAGACGCAGCTTCAGATAGTAGTCATCAAAAGACAAGACCTCCGGAGACTGCAGTTTGATAGTGATGCCTCCATTTGCTTCAGGTTCATAACCTTCAATGACTTCATCTCTGTCTGCCCAACCATCACTGAAAAGAGGCAAAAAAACTTCATTACCCAGAGACAAGAAACTTGTTTTAAAAAAGCAACTAGCCAAAGGCAGGCCAGCACCTCGGAAGCAAGCAGTTCAGGGGGAACCTAATGGCATAACTAAAATTCAGGCAGAGGGGGAGAGAAGAAGGCACAGTGACGAAGGCTTGTAATGAGCAGTCTGACTGACTTCATGCCAAGCCCTCATCAACTCATCTGGAATGAAGAGGATTTATCCTCATCCCTCTGGAAAGAATTTTTGGGCATAGCTTCTAGTGTGATGTCGTTATGACTGAATCTCTTTGCCTTATTTAGCCTATCCTGTGAAGACAGAAACTGAAGGAATTAATGTCAATGGAAAGGAAACTAAACCAGGATGCTGGCTGTTTTGCAGAAGAGATCTGAGCATGTAAGGACTGTATAGGTAGAAGAGTAATTCCAATCAAACATAAAGAGAGAAACGCATTGTGTTGGAAGAGAATGGAATACTCTGTTTATCAAGAATACTTGATAAAGTTGAACAAACTAAAAAGAAAACCACATGCTATTCTCCTACTGTATAGGGATCTGTGATAACATTTTTTTCTTTTTTTCTTTTTTTAATTTTAAAACAATGGCTTTCTATTTTACTTCTTTGTTTATTCACTTAAGAGACGTTCCTCAAAATCTGAAGATAAAACTTTTTCTTGAAAACATTATTTCATGGAACATCTATTTTAGCAGGTTTGAACAAAGTCAATTTTGCTTAACATCTGTGTTTTAGTTTAGTTCTTTTAACTAGAAGTGCATTGATTTAGTGTCATTCTCCAGTTCTTATTAAGGTCCCCTAAGAACAGTGGTATTATGGTCTAATTTAAGTGCAAATATAAGTCAGCCATTGCTTAATTTTAATACATTGGGCATGTCATGAGAGAAATAGATTATTCTGGCATATCAGATCTATCTGTATCCTTGAAGCACTGCTGCTGTGAAAATCAGACAAATAAAGCACTTTCAGCAGGAAAAAGAGATTGCCCACTAAAAGAAAAGTCCTTGTTTCACCCAAAAGTGTCTCTGCATCCTGAACTCCAGACAGACTGAAAGTTCCTTGTTAGAAGCCTCTTGCACACAGCCTTGAGAAGAGCATCAGGATGCAGACCACACCAACCAAGGGCACTTATGAGGCACCTGGCATAGATGTGACTGGGAGTCCAAAGTGGAAAATAGACAAGATATCAAGTAGCACGCTCTGTCAGAGTCCTTATCAAACAAATGTAGAGGGACTACGCACTGAGCATGTGTGAGTCCTTGGTCCCCAGCCACCAGACTGAGCAGCTGCATGGTTTAGCTGGAATTCACACTGACTGCTGCATCTGTGCTGCAAGCACCTGGAAAAAAAAATGGCAGCTCTCCATGGAAATACAGGAAAGCCCATATACTGAGTGATTTTCATACAGGACACAAAACCCAAGCCTTTAATACAGGAAGTCATTTAAGATAGGGACATCTGGCAGCAGACTTACTGAGTGATCAATGGATTCCTTTCAACCTCGGCCTGGGGACCCACAAAGCCACACTTGAAGACAGCACTACACAGCCCCTTTAAGCCAGGATTTCTTTTGTTTCCCCATTTGCCAAGGCCTTGCAGTAGAACTGGCCAAACTTTCTGAACCTACAAACGGCTGACCAAAATCTTCATATAGCCAAGCAGCATGAGATACATTCATAGTATGCATGTTGCATCTCATATGTGGTATGAGAGTGGAGAGCAGGAGAAGGCGCAGGGAGTAGTTCATGGGAAGGAGGCAGCAACAGCTTACCAGTCCCTTTGTGAAATGGTGGTGGGCACGAGGCTGAACCCCAGAGAGACTCTGCCAGGGTGAACTCAGCAGCATCTGCTGGGTAACTTCCCCCTGCAGCCTGTGGGTTGCCCAGGTCCTGCCTTTGCACCAGCACAACCCCAGGGATAACCACGTGGCACAGCCTGTGCCTGACAGCTGCCTTCAAATTGCCATAGATGTGCATGGAGTTCAAAGGCCACAATTTGCCCATTCCTGCTCCCTGCCCCATTAGATTGTCTTGAGTTTTGGAGAGGGAAAGAGACCACAGCTCATCCACTCCTCACTTGTCCACGTGCTCAGCGCAACTAGTAAAATGTACAGTGCACCCTTACTACCTCATAGCAGACCACAGTCCAGATAACCCTACAAAGGTAAAACCAGGAGACCAAGCTTGCTGGATTTCACATAATTCAAGCCAGCAACCAGCACCAAAGAGAAGAAAAAGACACAATATTTATTTCTTTTTATGTGGGGTAAAACAAGCAAGAGGTCACTCTTACAGCATAAGTAATTGAGTCCTAATTGCATGATTACTTCATTATTTGTCACAATGTTTATGGCTTGCAAACTCAACACTCAAGCAGAAACATTACTGAGTCAAAAAGATTAAGTAAATCAGGACATTTTTTGCAAGACTTTCTAGAAAGACATAGTTTCTCTAGTGGTTGGATTCCTACCAGCCAAACATTGCAAGTGATTTATTTTCTCTCCCCTGCAAGTTTGCCTTGGAAAATTGCCACATTCACTCTGAAGGAAAAGCAGAGCAATTCTGCAAAGGCAAAAGAAAATGTATTTCAAGTTCTTTGAGTGTAGCTGATGGAAAAGTTCCCCTAAATTGGAACATGGATTTTCTGTTCCTTTGTCTCTTCCTAGCCCCAAATGTTTTTTGTTCCTTCTTCAACTTCCTCAAATTATTAAATCTGTCTGATAAGTTTTGTTCCCAAACAAATGAAAAGAAAAGGCACTAGAATCAGAGATAAAAGTTCATATGTGTTGAAGATCATATGGGAGCTTTGCTCTATTTCAGTAAAGTCACGGATGCAAAAAGGAGTCCTCTGGTCTCTGAGGGCACCCCTGCCATCCTGGCAGCTGCAGGCTGGCTGTGCTGAAAGGTGCCCTAAGGGGGCCATGCAGCTCTAGGAGGAGAATTATCAGAGACCTAAGATCTTTCTACAATCCCTACCTAAATTCCTTTTAACATAGGAAAGGAAAGGAAAGGAAAGGAAAGGAAAGGAAAGGAAAGGAAAGGAAAGGAAAGGAAAGGAAAGGAAAGGGAAAAAATTGTCTGGAAACTGTGCATCTTTAGTGCTGTATGAATAAACGGGCAGTATTGCAGAAGACTGTTAAAAAAATTGACTTTTCTAAAGCTGAGCAACAGTATGGGACTGAAGTCCAGATAACAGCATGCATGGCAATGGCAAAAACACAAGACCAACAGCTGATATAGGGGAAAAATGAAATCTCATTAAAAAAAGCAGTGTGTGCTATTCTGTTGTTGTCAGAATCTAGTACTATCCACCTACTTTCCTTTTTATCCTGCTGAGTACAATGTAGCACTGCATGTTACTGGTGCATCTCTCCGGTGTGTGTTTACTGCAGGTTTCAGGAGGTGGCCCAGTATCCATCACCCAAACTGCCTTCCCCTGTGACTGTCCAGTGTGGGTTTTGTGTGACTGAAGCCTTGAAACATGTCGGGCGTCTTGTGCAACAGTTGATCAGAAGCTGTGCGAGAGCGTTTAAAGCATGAATACAGAAACAGTGAGGGATGGGCAAGTGTGTGGGTTTCAAACAAGCTACGACTCTGTTCGATGTTAGGATTAAAAAAAAAAAAACAACTGCTTTTCTTCCAGTTTTGTGCTGTTTATCATAATTGAAATGGCCACTATTATTCTGCAAGCTACTCTCAGTCCAAGTCCCAATCCAGTGGCTGACATTCATGATGCCAAATCCAAATTTTAGCATCCAGTCACAAACAAAAATCAGGCAAAAAGGGGAAAAAAATACCAGAGTTACCCCATCAGCTTTGGAACAGTACCACAGACTGAGTTTGAAGAAACTCAGGAGGCTTCCAGACGGACCTGGACAGGCTTGAGAGGTGGGCAAGCATGAACCTTATGAGGTTCAACAAGGGCAAATGCAAGGTCCTGCACCTGGGTCGGGGTAATCCCAAGCACAAATACAGGTTGGGAGGAGAATGGATGAGAGCAGCCCTGAGGAGAAGGACTTGGGGGTGTTGGTTGATGAGAAGCTCAATGTGAGCCGGCAATGTGAGCTTGCAGCCCAGAAAGCCAACCGTGTCCTGGTCTGCATCAAAAGAAGCATGGCCAGCAGGTTGATGGAGGTGATTCTCCCCCTCTGCTCTGCTCTTGTGAGACCCCACCTGCAGTGCTGCTTTCAGCTCTGGGGCCCCCAAGATAAGAAGGACATGGACCTATTAAAGCAAGTGCAGAGGAGGGCCACAAGGATGATCAGAGGGCTGGAGCACCTCTCCTATGAGGACAGACTGAGGGAGTTGGGGTTGTTAAGCCTGGGGAAGTGAAGGCTCTGGGGAGACCTTATAGCAGCCTTCCAGTACCTAAAGGGGCCTACAGGAAAGCTGGAGAGGGACCCTTTGTAAGGGAGTGCAGTGACAGGACAAGGAGTAATGGCTTTAAACTAAAAGAGGGTAGATTTAGATTAGATGTTAGGAGGTAATTCATTACTCAGAGGGTGTTGAGGCCCTGGAACAGGCTGCCCAGAGAAGCTGTGGATGACCTGTCCCTGGAAGTGTTCAAGGCCGGGTTGGATGGGGCTTTGAGCAACCTGGTCTGGCGGGAGGTGTCCCTGCCCATGGCAGGGGGGTTGGAATTAAATGAACGTTAAGGTCCCTTCCAGCCCGAACCATTCTACGATTCTATGAAACAAAGCTATATTTTTCTTAACTAATTTACCATTCTGTTACTGCATTAGAATGGACATTTCTGAATTGTGACTTAAGCTGAGTTGTTGAACTGCAGTCACATACATTCTTGCGACTGAAATACAAGGAGAAATGTAATAGATTTCCAGTTTCCTCTTCTCTTCCAAACATGAACACTGTCAGCTGCTTTTCACAAGGGCTGATGAGACAACCAGCAATCAAGCATTCTATTTTCATCTCCCCAGGACTTAACTCTTAAACCACGCAGCAGCAATTCGCTCTGCTTCCGAGTACAGCACTTGGAGCATTACTGTTCCAGATGCTTTTTCCAAATAGGCAAATAAATATGCAAAAATGAAACATGCTATTGCTTACAAAGACTGCTTGGAAGCTGCCCTTTGATTATTGTGGGAGGTAGCATCCTTTCACAGGAAAATAAAACAAAACACTTTTGTCAGTCATGGAAACTGACTGGCACTTTGAACCCTGCACCCTTATAGGGGCTTGATTTGATGGACCAACACTATAGAGGGCAACTGCTTTAGGCTCTTGTGTCTGGAGTATGGCATCATTGGCGGCTTTGTCAACCCCCTTTGCACTAGCTCAGGTAACGTTTTCTTAAGAAGTCTGCATTCATGATAACTTTTTTTCTCCTCTGTTGGACAAGTCATAAAAAATAAATAAAAGAAATTAAGAGGATAAAGCCTTTTATAAATGCCAAAAGAATTATTTTCTGCAATAATCCTTCTTTCTGGGACAGATATTCTTGTTATTATAAAATGAAATAAAGCAGATATTCCCTCAGGTAGGGCAGCAGGGTCTCGGGTAACCGTAACTGTCACACAAATAGTTAGAGTCCATATTCTTGCCTGTCTCTCCTTCCCACAAAACTAAAGCACATGTCAATATACTTTCCTTGTAATGTCAATATACAGCCTCACAGAGCATGTTTCTGAATGCCTTCTAACCACTGCTCTCAAGGCTGCCAGCTAGCCTGCTGCTATGTTAAACCTCTAATAGGTTTAAATATGAGGACAACACTACTCAAAGAATTCAACACTCAATAAAGTGCCATGGCCATTTTGTTATTTATGTCAATAACTTTACTTTTAATGAAAATCATTATATGCTGCAATATTTTGATGTTTTATTTGGAAAGCGCTTTTTGCAAAACTATCTTTCTGTGTGGTGAGCAGACACTGCTTGTTTAGATGTTCAGACACAGCTTACTTAGAGGCATTTCAAAATGCTACAGCCCTCCAAATAGTGATAAGTGGAGTTTAAATACTTTGTAATTTGGTTTTGATAAATGTTAATCCTCCTGATGGCTGATCAGACCCAGAAGCATACAAATTTTGTTTCTCTCTCTCTTTATAAAAGTCTCTTCTGACAGTGCCCTAGTGGGAAATCCAGCATGGATTCTCACCTCTGCCTGCAGGAATACCACTGTAATGGCCTCCTGTGTGCTCTTCTGGCAGAACATAGGGAAATCCAGAGCTCAGCATCAGACCAGCCCAGGAAGTACCAGTGTGTCAGGTGGAATAATTTCACAGGCAGTTCCACCAAAAAGTCGGTATTGACTATGAGCAACAGCGGCAGAAATGGGCCCAGAGTAATTTGCAAACAGTATTGTAACTGGCTGCTCAGCTGAGCCATCTTCTGGGAGTAGACTTTTTTAAAAAAATCTTCCTTTTGCCAGCCTGGTGTACTGGAAAGAAAAAAAAAATAGCTTATTGTGAAGGAAGATGGAACCATTCTCTGGCAATAAGGAACTCTATCAAAGATATTCAGTGTTTTTGTAACAAGCCTCAAACAGAAGATGCCATGTGAAAAAAAATGGCTAGCAAAGTGACTTTCTGCATTCAGTTTACGCATTGTAAGTCAATCCCACTGGTCACCAATGTCAGCTGAAAGGTGCTGAGCATTACTGCTAATGAGCATTAGGTCAAACCTGAGTATCAAAAGGTCAGTTTTTGCTCTCATTCATTCAGCTAATTCAGCAGTACTACATACTTGCATTGAAAGGTGGGAGAGCTTTCCTCAGCTGCAAAATCATAAGCTCTTAAATATAACTGTACTTATACATGTTTGATGAGTCCTGACAATCTTAGTAGATTAGTCCAATGGCTGCAGGTAAGCCCGTGTCTCACTGCTGCAAGATCAGGCTGAAAGGCTCTGTTGTCATGCTATAACCTGGGGTTGCTGAGCATTGTTCTCAAAACCAGAAGAATCAAATTCACTACATCTTGTCAACTGAAAGAAAAACAGGGTAAATAGGCCAGTACTTTTGCTTCTGCAGGCATAGATGGAGGTAAGCAGGAGGTACCACTCTCCCAGACTGCCTGTCTTTTGCAGAACGCATCACAAGGTAACGTGGGATTTGTACCTGGTCCATTTCCCCACAAGCTATATTGGGCTGAAATGTACCTTGGATTCGAGCCCTTAGATTTGTCCTAGATGTTGACCTTCATAGGTCAGTCCAGACTCCAACCAGCTGAAAGCATCATGAAAATATCATCTCTACAAACTGGAAGCAGGATGAGAAAACCCCTCAAGCATCTTCTTGGAAGGCAATGGAAAGTAAAAGGGAGAGAGAAGATCGCTGCCTTGAAAATCTCCCCCACGGACAAGAGAAGGTACAAGAGGAGCAGTTAAGGATCATTAGGTGCCAAACCATGCAGTTACTGATTTTAGACTCATAATTCACACGGTGCTAATATGCCACTGTGGGTTGTAATCCTGTCATGTACTGTTAATTGAAGAACATGTTGAGCCTGGTCAGGACTTGATGGACATCTCTAGAGAGCACCTGTGTGATTCAGGAAGAGCCCAGTATGATTTATCCATTAACTCTGCTGCCTTTGAGACAGGTATATGTTACCCATCATGGTTTGAACTCTAATGTCCTACAGGAGGTGCTATTTTCTAAGTGAAATTGAAAGATGAGGTCTAAAAAAAATCTCCAGGGCCACTTTCTGCAAGCATTTAGTCATAATTCTTAGTAAATTTTCTGTTCTTGCCAGTTTCATTTCATAACACTGCATATGCAATTTTTCACTTCCTGTCCATGATTACTGATGCTGCACAGTTGTAGTAGCACATTACTTCTTATATTTTACACTAGCACAAACTGTTGGTAAGAGCTTCCAATTTTTATTTAGCGAATCAGTGGATTTTTTGAATGAATGACACTCTGTACAGCAACAAAGTTGATAAATTATATGTCATTATGTTTCAAATGATTATCATTCACTTCTGTGTGAATTTTCAGAGTTTTTGCATCATTCATTTAAAAAATGTAGATTATAACCTCATGGACCATGGTGGATTGTCTATTTTGTAAATATGTATTTAGGGAGGTTTCAATTAGCGTATGCAGTGCATATATTTGCATGCCATTTACATAATGTAATTTAACTGTCTATCATGCGGGCGTTATCTTGGGGAGTCTTTGCTGCGAAGATTCGTGACACGGTTGGCATGTACACCTTTTTGTAAATGTAGTGGCTGCTTTTATGCAGGAAAGGTTTCACTATTCTCAAGGGTGCACAATGGTGCATATCTTGGAAAATCAGCAACCACACATATATTCTCTAAGGTAATAGCTGATTTTCAAAAGGTCTATGCATGCTTCCACCCCAGACTGTCAAGAGGATCGAATCCTTGCCCTGAATATTTGAAATTCACAACATGAGGCACTATGAATGCACAGCATCTTTTCCAAATGAAAGCATGTGTGTAGGGAGGAGGAGAGAGTCCAATTTTAAACAAATACACAAATTTAGGAAGCCTTAATCTTAGCACTGTGCATCATATAAGGTGGTCCTGGGCTCCAATATGTGCAACCAGATCCAAGATTTTTTACAATTTATTAATACACCCCAATCTGAAAATAGACTTATCTTTTATTCTCTGTACCAGTTCCGAGGGATTTCTTTTTTATCCCCTTGCTGCTGCTGTGCTGCAAATTACATTCAAGGAGGCTCCATTGCAGAATGAATACTGATGGTAAGAGGTAGTTTCTGCTAGAGAGAGCTCAACTGTAGCCCATTTTCAGGGAGGATAGTTAGAAAGCGATATTCCTGGTAAGACTTCCATTCTGTTTGAAAGTCTTACAGACTGAAGTTTTGTTTTTTTTTTCTGCTGGATTTTTGGATGTGATTCTGTTGTGCTTCGTGCAAGATTATCATAGATATCTTCCTTAACCACAAGCAGAAAAAGTAGAAACATTTCCTTCCTTCTCTCCTTGTTTTTTTTGTTTGTTTGTTTGTTTGTTTTTCGTTTGTTTTTTGTTGTTGTTGTTCTTATTGTTTTTTGAGGTGCTAAGGAACAGGGAAGTAGGAAAACATCTTATCTTCATATTTTCTTCTATGTTTTTCAGACAAACTGTGCTGAACTAAAAAATACCTTGAATACCAGCCTTTAGATTTCACCGAAGTGTTGACTTTCATAGGATAGTCCAGAATTTTTCTTCAGTGCTTTATATTCTTGTGATTCCCTCAAGCCACCCCTTAGCATAACCCTCCCATATGATAATGCTTAAGAGAAATATATACAGCTTTTATAGTCCTTTTTCCAAATCAAATTCAAATATGCAGATCTAAAGAGGACAACCTACATCTTGTATCAAAAGTTGCTATTACTGGTTCACATATGTCCTATTTCAATGCCTGTACAAGGTTTCTAGAATGCTGTTTCCACACTCACGTGTGAAAAATGAACCTTTACACACATTTATGCAAGAATTGCTCATTGCTTTGATAGCTCTTAATTGAAATCATTTCTTCAGAAGAATAGGTAGTGTAGATAAAAGCACACTATCCACTCCATAGCAAAGCATATTGTCATGGGCTTCAAAACATCAAATCAAATAAAATGAAAAACAGAAGGTGAAATATTATGAAAACCATGATAGAATCACAAAACTTGTGAAGCTATTAATCAAAACTAAACATATATCAGAAACAAATACTACCACAAAGCTAAACAAATATTAGAATATTTCCACAAACAAATCTTTCTATAAAAGCTTTTAAATTTGTCCACATCTGTAATTCTTCCTTTTTCATTTTTGGTGGATACTTGAACACTCAGATTATTATGACTGTTTATGAATAAGATATTCTCCACTCACATATTCAAAAATTGTTCATTTGAAGTTATATATTCATTGTTAAAATATCCAATTCATACTATACTAGTGAGTCACCTAAACCTTTCCAGAGAGAGAATCAATACTTTAAGGTTTTCATAGAATGAATAAAGCAAAATCATTAGACTTGGGTAGCCTGCTAGCACAGCATTGCATTGTGTCTGCAACGAACAGCACATGAGCCATTTGCAAACCAAGAAACCAGTGAAAATTTTGAATAATGAATTCACTTGAAAATTAAGCAATCTGTTCAAAAAGAGTTACTGAACATAAAAATAGTTGTAATACCTTGAATAATATTTTGTTTTAATAACCCACTTTGCTCAGGCAATACTGTTATACTTGACCCAAAGCAACTGTTATAGAGCATTTTCAGTATATCTAAAAGTATTATTGATTTACTCTTCTGCACTTAATGCTTTCTTAAAATCATAAATGTTTATTCATGTAGCTACACAAGTGTGAAATAAGAAATCTATGTACAATTTAAGTCCAAAGCACCAAACTTAGCTCAACATCACCCAGCTAACCTCTACTCCTTACGAGTATTTGCCTTATCAAACAGAGGTACAGTAAGACACTAGCAGCTTTTTAGGTATTTAGGTGTATGGTATCCAATCCATATTAAATCAAAATATGCCCAGAATACAGCTGGAAATGCTCAGGTATTTTGCTTAGAGGAACCACTGAAATGCACCATCTTGCTTTAATGCTACTTATTAACTGCTGTTCATATTGTTCAAGCGTGACTCATTCTAGGTATCATGCTGGCATTGAGAGAGCTAGTATGATAGATACTCTCTGATGTAAGGAAAAGGTTCACACAGACTCCTGCTAGCATGCAGTAGCTGAATAGTATCACAGTGTATCCCACAGTAACCTAATTTTGTGGCATCAGGGGCACAGAGTAGCTGTAACGAGGTGAGTACTTAAATACTCACTTTGCATACAGCAATACCTCCTTAGCAGCCTGACTATCTAGGAATTAGAAAAAGCACCCACTGAATCATTTTCTTCTAAGTAAAAAAAAATGACTAATATGCAGACCTATTCAAGTATTTGAGAGAACAACATTAGATTTTCTAAAAGCTATAGATTTCATTGTAAGTTATGTTAATCAGAAAAGTATATTGAAGATAGTATGAAAAAAGAGTAAAAATCACTAATCTGCTATAAGCATTAATAAAAATAGTGAAGTGAACAGACGTACATTTAGAAAAAAGAGTAGTGATTTGCCAGCATCTTGTGCAGACCACATGTATTCTTATAGGTACTTGAAACATGCTTAAAATCACAGGAGTAAAACAATTCCATATACCTTTTATATAGTCAAGACAACTTAAAACTAAGTAAATGTACCATTGAATAAACTACTAACATTTCATTATACTAATTAAGAATACAAACATGCAGTAATCAAAGTTATAATTGAGAAGGCCTCTATTCTTCAAAGTGTCTAAATCAACAAATCACCAAATTAATACACAATATAATCACATTAACTTTCCAGATGGATAAAAGAAAGTATTATTCTTTTTTATTTCTGTACTGGAGATTGAGGGGGCAGCTGTTTTCCTTCAAGATCTCAACTTGTATTTGAGTTGGAAGACTTCTTCTGGGCAATCGTTACGGATATCTTTTCCAGTGTTAGAGGTTCTCTTGATGGTATCAAGAGTGCTGTGTGACTTTATTTGAATCCTTGAATCACTGAGAAACCACTCCATGAGCAGTTTGTACCTGCATTCCACCCTCTACAACACAGGGGTTATCTGATGTAAATCTTGCCTTCTGCCATCTTGTCTACCCACATATTCTCTCTGATGGATTTTCTTAATCTGCCATTTTCCAAGATGGCCTCAGCCAGTTTCTTCCTGGGTAAACATTCTTCTTTACTTCCGTGTGCTTCATTTAATATGAATTTTGGGGGCAACTGAAATGCCTTAACTGCAGAGGCCAAAACATCTACAATTAGTGACTTCTATTTCCTCAAACCTGAAATACTCAGGTTACAAGCACAGGCTCCATCCTCAGTATCACGTCAATCCCCTGGGCCTGCTGCAAATGTTTGTGGGATTTTAACAGAGACACTTGCCTGGTTGAATGGTCACAGTATAATGGTTAAGTGAACTACACAAGATTTGAACTAAAATTGCAACATGCATCGTATATGTACCCTTAAGTACCTATAATGTTTGTCAACAATTACTTACAGAATTTATCCAAGCAGTTCTGACTCTGACATTGCCTCAAGGGCCTCCAGCCATTTCAGCCTGAAAATCACAGAATCACAGAATCATTTAGGTTGGAAAGGATCTCTAAGATCATCCAGTCCAACCTATGACCTAACACTACCAAGTCCTCCACTAAACCATATCACTAAACTCTACATCTAAACATCTTTTGAATACCTCCAGGGATGGTGACTCAACCACTTCCCTGGGCAACCTATTCTAATGCCTAACAACCCTTTCAGTAAAGAAGGTTTTCCTAATATCTAACCTAAACCTCCCCTGGTGCAACTTTAGCCCATTCCCCCTC